>OY856394.1:702500-1230000 GCA_963693495.1 Malacosoma neustria | reverse complement strand
TTAAATAAAAAGCTGCTTACTGTTTAATTTCGTTCATTTATAGTGTTATTGTGATGTATTAAAATGTAAAATAAAAATAAATTTAAAATAAAACTAAGCCATTTCAATCTATTGGTGTTCGGTTCTAAGTACAGTTAAATTAATTGCAATTTAAAGTTTTAAAAATGAAGAAGTATTATTTTATATTTAGCAAAGGGAGCAAAATTAATCAAATAATATGCGCAATATTAAGTGAGTAAATATAATTTTTTTATTTTTCTTTGTTATATTACTAATAAATTTTATGATAATAATATCAAATTTTCAAAAATATTTATTTAATTTGAATAGTAGTTTTGGTCTATGTGTATGTAAAAAAAGACCTGCGATACAAATTTTTACTAAGAATTGGATTTTTTTAAATTTCAATATAAAATTAAGATTTTACTGTTGATGATTGGAATCAGATAGCACCCTTGTTATTTTTTTGTTTTGTTAAATTCTGTTAAAAATGTATTTTAACGCTTATTATTTTGGCTCTTGAAAAGAGATTCTATGAGAGAAGATCTTTCTTTTAGGCCCATATTTAATTTTCATTTGTACTTAACATAATACATAAATGAAAAGTCAAAACTTATTTAACTTAATTATCCGTGCAGAGGCAGAGAAGGAATACTAAACTCTGCGGCCGGGGTCGGTCTGTCGTAAAAGGCGACAAAATAACCCACCATAACTACGTGGTAGGGCCGCAAGCACGTCTGGATGGCGACTACCTTTGGTCTTAAGTATGCTGCCATAAATAAGCTTGTGTTGTGTTCCGGCCTTAGTGACCCAAGTTCCTGTACCCTTATGCGACAGCAGCGTGTTCGCGATGCCACTGGCATTGTAAACACCCATAGGCGACGGTAATTGTTAAATTCTAAGCGGGCCGTCAGCCTGTCGGCTGTCCTACAGCAATAAAAAAAAACAATTTTTTTACCTGAAATATACTATCAAAAATAGTCGAAATAGTCAAAAAAAGTCTATTTATTTTATCGACTATTTATCGACACGAATATTAGGAATTTTTAGCCTCTCTTCCTGTCCTTGTCACAGGTCGTCACATTTTTAGAACCCCCTCCCCTGATGTGACGTCACACATTTTTCAATTTTATGCATGTTTGGATGCGTTCAAGTTGCTACTATGATAATAATAATAATTTGAAGTTGCGTTCACAATTACAGAAAAAGAAAACTGGTTTTTACTTTAACCGTGCAATTTTTCTAATTTTTCTCTCCATAAAAAAAACCTTTTTGAAGCATTGTAGACAATTAAAAATTATTCTTTATGAAAGTAACAAATATAATTATATTAAATCAACAATTGTAATTTTAATATGTTTTATTTTATTTCATCGAAAATAATTATTTTCGATGTATAGATAGATAGCTATCCGTCCCCGCCCGCTTCGCTGATCGAATAACAGGAAAAAATAAATCGAATAAAGTTTTCGTACGCGTGCGCGTTACACCGCTTGCCCCACTTCTATTAAAATCGTTGTTTCTTTAAACTTTAAATTAAATGAAGATATCGCAATATTGCTTTTTAGATATGGGCCAAGTGCCTAAGAAATAAATATTTCTTTTAAAGTAAATTGTAATTATAAACTATACATGAAAGTTTATCATACTACAATTATTATATTCGATTGCCATCTTGCAACCATATTGCGGATCTGTGGATGGAACAGAATAATATAAAAATCACGATTAAAAAACAGTGGTTGTTCGTAAAAGGGTGAAAATTTGAAGTTGTGTGTATTTTTCAATGTTAAATCATAATAAAATAAAAATAAAAAAAATTGACAAAAAAATTTTTAGGGTTGACCCCTTATCATTTAGGGGTGTGAAAAGTAGATGTTGGCCGATTCTCAGACTTATTCTATATGCATACAAAATTTCATATAAATCGGTCCAGCCGTTTCGGAGGAGTTTGGTAACAAACACCGCAACACGAGAATTTTATATATTAGAAGATAATCTGTGCAGAGGCGGAGAAAGAATACTAACCTCTGCGGCCAGGGTCGGCCTGTCGTAAAAGGCGACAACACAATCCACCCTAGCTACGTGGTAGGGCCCCAAGTCCGTCTGGATGGCGACCACCTTTGGTCTTAAGTATGCCGCCATAATAATATAGTGTTGTGTTGCGGCGTTAGTGACCCAAGTTCCTGCACCCTTATGGGAGAGCAGCATGTTCGCGATGCCACAGGCGTTGCAAACACCCATAGGTAACTGCTAAATTCTAAGCGAGTCATCAGCCTGTCTGCTGTCCTACAGCAATAAAAAAAATATGGGTAAAATATTTTTGTATCTTTCTCAGTAAATTTACCGCTGTTCGCATATGGTGCTTGCATAGGATGGATGTCACCCATGACCTTACTGCTGCAGTCCGAATATTCTCCAAGAGGCACCCCTCTCACTGATCAGGAGGTAAGTTGGATGATATAAATGCGAATTTGGCATTGGTATTTTTTATTGTATACAAATTTATTTAATAAAATGAAGTTAGAGGAATATAATAATTTTTATTCCCAATATGGGCGGTCGCATGCCGCCTCCGCCGGGCGCCGGCAGGAGGGGTATACCCAAAAAGTGCTGGCTTGACGTCGTAAAGGGTGATATGCGTGCCAATGGGCTCACTACCAGGGATGCTGAAGACCGTACGAAGTGGAGGAGAAAAAGTCGGAAAGCGGACCCCGGGCGCCGAAGCGAGAGTTTGGTCTGTAACCGGGATTCAATGCGATGATGGTGATGATGGGCGGTCTTCAATATAATCTTTAATGGGTTAATATCCTTTTGATTACATGGTTAAACCATGCTAGACTGTTACTTTCAGTTTTTCAAACACTGGTGCTACTATTGCACATTTCCATACACACAACTTCCATACACATATACTCATTTCTAATTTTATTCATAATTACTCGTAATACTCCTAGTTACTAGTAACTACACATCCATCTTTTTTTATTGCCGTAGAACAGGAGGTTGACGGCCCGCTTAGAATTTAGCAGTTATCGCCTATGGGTGTTTGCAACGCCAGTGGCATCGCGAACACGCTGCTGTCCCATAAGGGTACAGGAACTTGGGTCACTAATGCCGGAACATAACATAAGATTATTATGGCGGCATACTTAAGACCAAAGATGGTCGCCATCCAGACGGGCTTGAGGCCCTACCACGTAGCTAGATTTGTTTTGTCGCCTTTTACTACAGGCCGACCCCGGCCGCAGAGGTTAGTATTCTTTCTCCGCCTCTGCACGGATAAAAACTACCTCTGCCTCATAGCTAAACTTTGTTAATGTACCAAGCAACGTGAAGTCGCGGATATCAGCTAATTATAAATAAGGTATTTTTTAACTCTGCTCAAAGCTGTTGGCAACAAACAGATGATGTTTTGTCAAATTCCTAAAATATATTTATGTTTTAAAATAGATATATGTTTATAGTTTTTTTTAACCTAGTGGCTTAAGTCACGCGATGTCGATATTTGACGACCTCTATATCGCGACGACTGTCACATAGAACGCATGGGTCATGAGTTCGACGTTTTTATTCGACTTACAAAATATAAATATAAACTGTTATCACAGTTGTCTAGTACCGAAAACACAAGTGCTTTGCTGCTTACTGTCGCTGTGATAACTTCTTCTTCCTGCCGCGGTACTGGTACGGCGTGGTACTGGTCATTCGCTATTCCCGGGACATAAAAAGTGGGATTTTCCAACAGTGGAAATAAGGGATTTATAAACTTTGTTGCAGATATCATGGATGGGTGCAATAGCTTATTTGGTGTGTGTTCCGTTCGATGTCATTGTCGCCGTAATGGGGGACAAAATTGGAAGGAAGACCACTCTTCTCTTCATATCTTCAGCTGCTGTGGTAAGAATTCTCATATATTGTGATAAAAAAAACTAGTCTACAATGCTCATAAGGGTATGCGTATAAAAAAGAGGTAGAAAGTAGAGAGCTATTGTGTTTTTTGGTGCCCGGAGTGCACTTTACGAATCTTTCATCTCCATTTCGTACGGTCACATATATCTAAATAGTCACATAACCTTGTATATAACGACATACAAAAATAAATTCTATGAAAATTGACAAGGCGTTATCTAGGCACAAAGTAAGAAGCAGTGCGCTTGTATCATGGGTACTAAACAACTAAAATAGTTTTGTTTTCAAAAATAAATACAACATTTATGGTCGTCATTATCCCAGCGTTAAATCCCAGTTGCAACCTAAATTCCTCTTTGGTATCCGGGGTCCGTTTCCGACTTTTTTTCTCCACTTCGCACGGTGTTCAGCGTCCCTGGTAGTGAGTCCATTGGCATGCATACCACCTTTTACAAGGGCAAACCAGCACTTTTTGGGCCTACCCTTCCTGCCGGGGTCGCATAGTTATTTGAAAATAAATACATATTAAACATAAATGATGGAGGATGTCTTCAAGACGACTGGAATGGACGTGGCATAAATACGAGCGCCGAACACATCTCCCTGCTTCGTTTCGCTGACGACATTGACATTTTTCCACAGACGGTTGAGGATCTTGCCGAAATGTTGAAGAGTACAGGAACTTGGGTCACTAATGTCGGAACACAACACAAAGTTATTATGGCGTCATACTTAAGACCAAACGTGGTTGCCATCCAAACGGGCTTGGGGCCCTACCACGTAGCTAGGGTGGGTTGTTTTGTCACTTTTTATGATAGGCTGACTTCGGCCGCAAAGGTTAGTATTCTCCGCCCGTGCACGGGTAATATTGACGACCTCGGCGGTGTAACGGATAACGCACTTCGGTACGCTTGCGAAGGTCACGGGTTCGATTCCCGTCTCGCGTCTGGGTGTTTATGTATAATATGTATTTATTTACAAAAAAAAGTATATAAGTAGTATATCAGTTATCTAGTACCCATAACACAAGTGCTATGCTACTTAGTTTGGGACTAGATGGCGCTGTGTGAATTGTTACAAAATATAAAAAAAAAATATAAATTATTTAAAACTTGGTTAAGACGAAAGTCATGTTCAATAGACATGCCATGCCGAGACCGGTCAGTACGAATGGCGTCCCCCTGGGTGTTGTGTCGGACTGTCTACCTTGGACAGAAAATCCAGATGGGCAGACACAACTACGACCTGGAAGCTAATAGGAGGGTTGGGCGGCTTTCGGGAGGCTCCATCACGTATTCTCGTCAACCATCCCCAAGTGCTTGAAGACGAAAGTCTTCGAGCAGTGCGACCAGTATTATCCTACGGAGCCGAGACTTGGACACTGATGCTGGGACTGTTTCACAAATTTCAAGTCACTCAGCGCGCTATGGAGCGGGCTATGTTGGGCGTTTCTTTTATGGACAAAATCCGAAAGGGGGAAACCCGTAAGAGAACCAAAGTAACCGATATAGCAAAATATGCAAGCTGAAGTAGCAATGAGCCGGTCACGTTGGTCGCAGAGCCAATAGGCGTAGCAAACGTGTCATGGAGTGGAGACTGCATCTAGCCAAACGTAGCGTAAGACGTCCCCCAGCCCGATGGAGCGATGAGCTGCGCAAGGAAAGCAAGAGGCCAGGATGTGTGGCGCAACCTTGGGGAGACCTACGTCCAGCAGAGGACCACGATCGGCTGATAACGAAGTACATAATAAACACCCACATTCGTGACTTGAAAATTAAGCCACTGACCCTCGTAAGAGTTCAGACTTCCGAAAGCCATTACACCACGAAGGTTTGGTGGTCAGGATGAAACGTTTTTTCAGAATTTGAAAAAAATAGCTAAAACTGTTTTTGATTATAAATAATTATTTCGCATTTGTATTTAAGAGCTATTTTTAGACCGTTACGTGAATTTTGTACGATCTACCGTTTTTATTGCGGTATTATAAAGATAAATCTTATTTAAGATATCGTTATTTAATGTTTAATTATACACAAATAATCATATACTATTTTATTAATGTTATTAAAATATATTATCATTGGGACTAGTTCAACGTATTTTGTGTCAAAGAACTGTCATATGATTCAATTATAGGACAACACTCCAGACGTTCTTAGATATTTACATTGTTGCCCGAACCCTTCCTAAATTTTGACAAATAATTCACTTATAGTCATTTAAGATATTCATATGTACCAACGGTGTAGGAAAACATAACGAGGAAACCTGCATACCGAAATCACCGGTGTATACTGTCCGTTCCTTATAACGAGAAGTCTCTCGATGTCTCTCGATCTCCAGGAACGTCCCACTTCTAGTCAGCAGTGGGATGTTCCTGGCTGTCATTATTGGTGTAAGGTCCAATGGCTGTGGAGCGATTCGGTATGGCTAATCTGAATCAAATTTTTATGACTATATCACATTAACACATTTTTCTTCCTGGAGTACGTCTTTGACAGTTACAGAATACGATAGCCTTACCGAGTTAACCTGAGGAACTGTTTGAAAATGATGCCTTCGTCTTCTTTTTACCAACGTACTGTCATCCACTGGGCCTTCCTTCTTGTACAAAATTCTCTTATGTTCGAACCGGGTCTCAAGAAGAAACGGGTCTCATAACCGGATTTGGAATGAGCTTTTAGCTAAGGTTTTTTTTCATAGTAGGATATGGTGTTTTTCAAAAAAAGGTGTTTTAAAATTTCTCCCTGTTGCAAGCGTCCATAGGGGACGGTGACCACAGGCTATCGGGTGGGCCATTTGCCTGTCTGCCGGACTCCAGCTATAAGAAAATAATACAAAGCGAATATGTATTGCGCAAAAGATGATATGATTAAAAAAGGTTTGAATATTGGGATGACGGCTAATAGAAGAGAGTCGAGGGAGAAAATATGTCTCGGCCCTACGTCATTTGTAATATGGACAGAGAGGAGAAGAAATATATCAGTTGTCTAGTAACCATAGCACAGACTCTCTACTGTTTGCCACTAGATGGCCTATGTTAATTGTATCAGAATATTATTAACTACTAGCTGTGCCCGCGACTCCGTCCGCGTGGAATAGTGACTTTGGGCAGCATTTTTTGGATATATCTTATGGTTTATTTTGGATTACAAACCCTATAAACCCTAAAATATAAATAAATGAAATATACAAACTGCGTTCGAACCTACAAGTCCAGCCTAAGCTGAACCCTATTTTATATTATTGATGATATAAATCTGAGGTCAACTTAAATTGGATATTTAAAAATCCGAAACTGATCACTTTTAACTAAAACTATTTTTTTTTTTCTAAATTAAAGGTAGCCTAAGTTACTTCTTGTTACATCAGCTATCTGCTAGTGAAAGTCCCATTAAAATCGATCCACCCGTTTCAGAGATTAGCCGGAAAAAACAGACAGACAGACAAAAATTGTAAAAAATGTTGTTTTGGTATATGTACCGTGTATATATTCAAATGCACTTAGTAAAAAGCGGTTATTTTAATATTACAAACAGACCCTCCAATTTTATTTATTTGTATAGATTTCTACCATTCATGTTGTGACAGGCATGCTGGATTACAAAAATGTCGTCTATGGAGGTCTGGGCGTTTGTCCTGGCGAGGGGCATGGTTGGGATTTTGATGGCAGGATGTTACGTCACGTGCCCACTGTACACGAAGGAGATCAGTGAAGATAGCATAAGAGGAGCTCTTTGTTCGTTGGTAAGTGTTTTTAAACCTATTTTTATCACTGTTTGCGATTGTAACGATATGTATCATTTTGGGCAGATAGGTAAATGTCAACTTCAAATCAAAGCGTCAATGTCACTGTAAAGAGTCGCGCTCCCGGCGCGGACGCTCTTCGCTGACCAAAACGCCATGCCGTTTCCTTGTCTTGGCATTGGTAGGATCAAACCACCGATGAAGCATACACAGCCGTGACCTTAAGAATCCAAATCCAAAATCTGTCCACGTTTATAACATGGACAATCACTAATCCTATCGATACTTCAGGTATACTTATTTTCTCCACAGCAGGTCAATTGATAAGACATGTATAAATTTCTATGTATCGTGAAAAATATATCATTGCTTTGCACAAAAAAAAATACATTCTATGTATTTTTCTTACAGAAGTCACAGAGTCAAATGGCGATGTGGGTCAATTACCCCGTCGTTAGATTAAATAATGAAAATATTAATAATTTAATAGCTTAACTAGCTAAGCTACAGTTACTATAGTCCATATGCTCACGGCAATCACTCAAATTCTAAAGGACTTAAGTTTCTTATGTTATAATGTGTAGCGAAAATTTAATTGGTTGACAATTAAATTAAAATTAAATTTAAATTGAATGGCTAACGTACTTCGGCACGCTTGCGGATGTCACGGGTTCGATTCCCATCGCTCGTCATAATGTTTCTGTATAATATGTATTTATTTTAAAAAAAATGTTTAAGTTAGTATATCAGTTGTTTAGTACCCAAAACATAAGTGCTATTTACTTTGGGACGAGATTGTGCTGTGTTAATTGTTGCAGTTCGAGTATATTCGTCAAAGACTAAGGTTAGCGGACAATAGGCTATAAACAATTTTGCTGTTTATATGTACAATGTAGAGAGTTTTGAACGTACCAATGGAACGTCCGTAGTATCGAAGGCCCTATACGGAGCAACGATATATTCGATGAGCTCTGCATTGCATTGCTTAACAGGACATAAGACCAATTACAGAATTATAATTAAGAGGCTAGTTTGATGGCGGTATTTCATATGAAACAGGCATCATGAGCAGTAATATTTTATTGTAAATTATAGTTTAGAGTACATATATTTGGCTCCCACAAATTGATCTGTTTTTTGATGCGTTTGTCTGTGTTTTATGTTGGCTCTCTTGAAAATCTCAGTTCGCGTCAATAAGTTTCAAAATTAGAACGATATTTCAGAGATTAATCGAAGTTACAAAACATCTTGAGTCTTATGGAACTTATTATACTATATAGTAGAATATTATAATATTAAAAAAAAATGTTTGTATCTTTTTCATGTGTTTATTTATTACACTCGTATAATGTTACATGTGTATCCTATTATCCTTTGACATAAAATATTTATATTTGTATAAAGTATGGCTAGAGTTAGCTCACGGGCTCAGCAAGGATCAGATACCTTTTTTAATGCTATGGAACAATGAAGCCTAGTTAACAGTAAGCAGTTGCCATCTTCTATGGATAATTGTGACGCCAGGGGTACCACTAACACACTGCCGTCTGCGTAGGGTAACTGAAATACCTGGCGGCAAATTTAGACCCCAGGGGTGGTTCCCACCAGACGAGTTGTTTTGTCGCCTTTCATCATGAAAGTATTTCTATCCCGCCCATGGACGGAGAGAAATCATCATTATCATCTAAGCGTAGTATCCCGGTTGCAACCTAAACTTCCGTTTCGGTGTCCGGGGTCCGCTATCCAACTTTTTCTACTTCACTTTGCACGGTCTTCAGCATCCCTGGTAGTGAGCCTACTGGCACGCATATCACCCTTTACGACGTCAAGCCAGAACTTTGTGGGTCTACCCCTCCTGCCGAGGCCCGGCGGAGGCGGCATGGCCAGACATTTGTTTCCCACGTAAGCATCCGGTTACCGTAAAACGTGGTCGTACCAACGGAGCCGACACTCCTGCAATTTATCCGCAATATCACGGACATGAAGACTGTCGCGAATGCGAGAGTTCCTAACGCGGTCCTTCCGCGTCACTCCACACATCCACCGCAGCATATTCATCTCCGTGACACGCAGTTCTTGTTTGTGTCGCTCTAACACCGGCCACGCTCCACAGCTGTTTATACGGACAGGCCATGGACGGAGAGAAATACCTGGCCAATATTTGCCTTAAAACGATTATTATTTCAGGTAATCCTGTTTCACACATCAGGTAATTTGTTCCTGTACATAATAGGCGACATCTTGTCCTACAGGAGTATCTTGTGGGTGTGTTTGTCTATACCGACAGTCCATATCATCCTGTTTATGATGATGCCTGAATCTCCATCGTATTTAATCAAGCAGGGAAAGTTTGATGTGAGTTATGATCGTCTTACATTTTTGTTGTGTCAATTGACAGTTCAAATTATTACAACCAGAATTTTTATGTGATCAAAAATAATTGTTCTTTTCCCCAATCCCAAAAGACTTGATATTTAAGGAGCAAGATTCACAAAATAATAGGCTACAAAACTATGTAATGTTGAATAATCTATTTTGATTATTGATTATAACATTTATTTATTTAATAATGATCATACATCACTTAGTTTGAAATTACATATTGACCACTACTCGTAATTAGAAATCGACCAAAAGGGATCATACTGTAGACTGTACGATCGAAAGAAAATATTATATGATTCACTTAATACCTCCTGTATAAAAAGTGACCTCCTTCTTCAGCTTGTAAGGTAGAAGGAAAGTACCTACTTTTTAACCCTAGAATATATGGCCATATTTTTCTCGTTGGTCAAAACCAAACGGTCCAATTTAGTACTAAAATATGAAATCATGTTTAGGAAGCTGCAAGGGTTCTGGCATGGCTTCGATGCCGTGATGAAAATGATATTGAAATTACAAAAGCAATGGATGAAATTAAAAGGGAACAATTAAAAGATTCGGAAGGCAGCAAAATTGTCGTCAAAGCTGTTGGTAAGTGTAATTAAACAAGCCCAAATTTACACTGCTGACCCAGATATTTCGATATTGCATTAAACTCTAACTCATTCATTATCAACATCATTGCATCATTTTGTACACTTTTTTTCGTCAAATGCATGCACAAAATAAATATATAGGCACTAATATTAAATCCCGGGTTGCCTGGAAGAGATCGCTCTGTAGCGATAAGGCCGCCCATTGTAAGTCAAGTACATATTGATTATGTAAATAAGTTTCATTGTTTTTGTAAAATTGGTTTACAATAAAGTGTTATCTATCTATCTATCTAATATTAAATTATTTTATTAAAATTACATTGCGTTTTTTTGGTTCACAAGAGCAGGGGCTGACTACCCTGCACCCTGGCGCATAATTTGCTTAAAGTAGCGCTCATTCCATCCATATCTAGTAGGTGCTTCAATTCTGGTTACAAGCCAAGCTTATTATACGACGACGTATCTATAAGCATTTCGATATTTTAACTACTTTAATTATATCAATCAAGATCAATAAATATGTCTGTGTCCGCCAAGGTTATATGACTCGCGTAGTAATGGCCTCTTTTAGTCGATTGGACTCGGCATCGTGTATTATGTTTTACTTCTTGCTTATTAAAGTATGAATAGAATATTTTAATGTGCAACTACGTAAATATGCATCAGTAATGTGTACCTCATATTTGTGTAAAAAACATTTGATAGAGGTTCTCCGGATTATAGTTGCTATTCAACACAATATTTCAACGAATTGGGAATGTCCTAGCCACCTTCAGCTGTTTTATTTTATCTACATACTTGTCTATTATATCCTAACTAATATTATAAATGCGGAAGTGAGTTTATTTGTTTGTTTGTTTGTTACGCTTTCACGCCAAACCACTAAGAATCAATTTGATGAATTACGGTGTAGTCATTGATTGGATTTTTTTAAAATACATATAGCAGATCAACGTTTGCTGGGTCAATTAATCTATTTATAAGGAAAATGGGGTTCCTTTGACGCACCATCACAACAAAACTACTGAATATATTACTACTATTCGATACGGAATTTTTCGTTATATATTATGTTACTTATTTTGGATATCATCGACTTTTTCTCACACTTTTTTCGACTAGTATTTACATAATTTAAGTACCTAAATTTTAGATTTTTGCTAATATAAAACGTTACTAAGAATCTACACTATATTTATTTTTAAAATACAATATATATTTAACAAGTTGTAGTAAAATATAATATTTAGATACAATTAATTTGTTAACTTTAAATGTTATTACTATAACAGACACAGTGTTTTATAATTGATCACCTCCGTGGCGTAGTGGCTAATCTCTTCGGTATGCTTGCGGAGATCACGGGTACGATTCCCGTCTCGCATTTGGATGTAGTATGTATTTATTTACAAAAGAAAAGTATATATGTAGTATATCAGTTGTCTAGTACCCAAAACACAAGTGCTATACAACTTAATTTGGACTAGATGGCTTTGTGTGAAATGTCCTAATATATTTATTTTGTTTATTTAATATTTACCCATAACACAAACAATAATAGTACATAAGTAATTCATCTATGGACGGGAGGTCTAATGTATCTTATCTCATGCCATCAGTGCATCACAAAGTTTGGTACTTACGTATTAACGCCACCGCAGCAGAAGTTGCGGAGCCACACAGATGCGGGTGATCATAGAAAAAAAGAAACGTAACCTACAAGCAGCCGATGTCGGAACGCACGGACGCTCGTTTCAGTACACAAGCTGCCTGTAGGTTAACGTTGTTTTTAAAGTGAAAACTTCTTTAGCATCTTTGTGATCTGAAACTCGATGAAACGGAAAATTCACAGTAAAAAGAAACACCTATATACATACATCTTTCTTTTTCTTTTCAAAAAGTTTAATATAGATTAAATTTGGGGAATAGTTTTATAATTTTGGAATAGATTTTGGATTGTAGCTCTTGGGTTGGGCCTTTGGGTATCGGATCGGTCCCGGTTCGAATCCTGACTTGTTTTACTCCAAAAACTTCTTGTTTTTGTTGTTTTTATTTTATTTTATTTATTCTCTTTTTGGATTGAAATTGATTTGGAAACTGGAATATTGATTTTGATTTAAAACTTTAATTTTGATTTAATTATATAAAGAATTTTAAAATTAGATTTTGAAACTGAATTAATATTAATTTTGGATTCTGACTTTGAATCTATATTGGATTTGAAATTTAGTTTCGGTCTTAATTGTAATTTTGGATTTATTGAAGTAAAAACATCGTTGTGATCTGAAACTCGATGAATCGAAAAAGTCACAGTAAAAAGAGACACCTATATACATCTTTATAAATATTTCTTTGGAATATAACGTGGATAGAATGAGATAAAAAAAACATTATTAGGTGTTTCCTATTCATATTTATTGTGGTCTCTTCTTTGTGCGGTGCTATATTGAAGTTTACATTTTTCAAGGTTTTACTTCTATCACGTGTGAACTGCACACATGTTATTGTTTTGTCTGTTGGGCACCGCCTTGTACAATTACTGTAAATATTCCTGATAGGTTCTTGGGAGAAATTGCTATTTTTATGACCACCCATATTTGTGTTGCTCTGCAACTTCTGCTGCGGTGGTAAGTTTCTTTTACGTTTAAAATATAATTAAGAATATTTGATAATCTCATATACATTAACCTTTAATTCTTACAGCACTTTAAGGGTTTATTAATACTTTTCCGCACCTTCGCTACTGCATTATTCGAGGGGAGGTAAAAGTAAACGTAGTTTTGTTACTTAGCGTCCGGTAGATTTTATTGTACAATTACGAGTATTATTGGTCAAACATTAGAAGGAAAAACTTTCAGCTGCAAGATGTGAATATATTCTATAATAAATTATCTTAAAAATTCATTACGCAAAGTCGTAAATGACGTTTTCACCAAATTTGGCATTCTATTTGTTTTAAGCGGTTATCGTAATCATACTAAATACATGTAAATTATTGTGTAAATAATTCTCGAATTATTTAAAGTTAAATATTTGAATTAGAATTTTATATTGGATTAAGTACTTAATAATAAAACACCGTTGCTTCTAAACTACAATATACTCGTCATAAGACTTCCGTGGCGCAAAGGTTTCCATACATCGAAATTCCTACGGGATTCGATTCCCGAAATAGATTCCTAAAAGAAAAATAGTATATTAGTTGTATTGTGCACATTTTATTCATGGAAAATTCCTTTTTGTGGGTCCCCCGACGGTAGGGGAGTTTAGAGCCTGTTCGGGCCTACCCGACTGTTGGTAGCCCTAATTTCGAATGTTGGATGTTTTGAAAAAAAACATCACTTAAGTATCCTTCGTCGCCATTCCATCTATTTATCTATTCAACGGTGAGTCCAATAATCAATGGCCAGTCTTGGAGCCTCAGTGTATTCATATTCCTGCCTTTATCTCACAATATGTGGGATCGGCACATTTTCTGTTCTTCCACACTCTTAGGGGGTGACTTTGTTTTGTGTTTAGGAATTTTCGGCGTTATGGTTACGTCTAAAATAAGAAGTCGGTATTTAGAAACCACAATTTCACCGCGGATCACTTTGCAATCTATAACTGATTTAATTTTATTTCTTCTTATATGAAAATAGTCGATTTGTGTGTTGTGGTTTTCGCTGTTATACATAATTAAATGTTGATCCCTTTTTTGGAAAAAATGTATTCACTATGGCCATATCGAATGCTAAAGTAGCTTGTAATAAAGCTTCCCCTTCCTCATTTCTATCCCCAAATCCCAGTCCCCCACAAACTCTTTCATATTCCACATTCATTCTTCCCACATGTCCACTAAAATCACCACCCACATACACGTCTTCCTTATCTGCTATGTTGATCATGACTGTATCAAAATCCCCCAAAATCTTTCATTCACTCTGTCGTCACATCCAGCCTGCGGGGCATAAACACTCACTATCTTTAACGCATAGTCGCCTACAAATAATTTTATCACTACCATATCTTTTATTTACCTTCTTATCATTCGTCATAAATTTTTTCAATTTACTGTCTAATACTACACCCACCCCGTTCCTCTTACTATCACTTCCACAATAGTAAAATTTATAGCCCGCCCCAATCTCTCGAGCTCTCGAACCCATCCATTTCGTCTCTTGCAAGCAAGCTATATTTATTCTCCTCCTTTCTAATACCTCTGCTATCTCTCTTCCTCTTCCAGTCATCGTACCTACATCCCAACTTGCTAGTCTCATTTAATTCCAAGTACTTGCGTCCCCTTTCATTTGACATTTATTTTTTTATGACTGGCCACCTGCCTAACGTCAACCTCTTTTTAGGGATTATTCAAATATCTTAAACCTAATATTCTTATAAAAATATAATACTCATAAGAATTAGCAGTTAACGTAAACACTATTAACTACTTAAATATACTACTAAAGTCAATAATTTAGATGACAAAGATGTCCAATGGTCTGGCTTCTCCTTCACAGTATACATTGACGCTTTTTATGTCTCCTTTTCTAAGGCTGTACTTCTTGTGAATCCGTCCAACAATATTAAATGTTGTTCTTTGTAATGTTCTAACATTTCACACTTGACTGTACTAGTTTTAATTTTTCACTGTAAGAAAATATTTGTATTTTACTTTATTATTCCAAACATGTAAAAAAACAGATAACTATATATAATTTTGATTTTGACTAGTTTTTTTTTTAATTTTGTCCAGATCTACATAAATTATGGAATGAAGACCATACATTTCTAAATGGCTAAATCTGTTTATTTCAGTGAAAGACAAACTGGCCTTCAGAGCATTTCGAATAGCAATGGTAGTGACCTTGGCAAGAGAAGTATGTGGCACCATACCAGTACTCAACTTTGCTGGAAATATTTTCCACCTGGCTTCAGAAGGATCAGGTTTAATACTCACACCAAACCAGCAGGCTATGATGCTTGGTACAATACAAGTGGTTGGGTCAGTCTTGGCTTCGGGAATCGTTGATGTTGTTGGAAGGAGGGTTGGTTCCTTGAACATTTTTATATTCATTCCTTTGTGGTCGATGTACTACCAAGATTTGAGCTCAAGGCAACTTCACGTGTTAGTTTGAACATCCTTCTAAACAACGGACTAAGTTCTAAGGCAAGATTTTCGTTTAGAATTTACAGCGTCAGATGGCAGCCGCCTCTAATAATATTATTAATGATCTAATATGCTTCATCTATTTTATTATACTAGTTACTATTCCTGTACCAGAAAAGAAGCATCGAGGAGGGATACCGACGCAAGCGCCGTGCACTTGTCCAACATTGTAACAGTAATAATAGTGGAACTTGGATTGTTAAGAAACCTTTGGACATAACTCTGCCTTTATGAATAGGAGACAATGTTTTATTAGTTAGAAATGGATGAATATTGCAGTAGTCTATATGCCTATTACAGTTCAACGTTGATGTATCGTCAGCAATCTGTATGTCATAGGCATGTTTTTTATTTTCTAGAAACTAGTTTATAGATGGATCACTGGATCACATGCAATTGTCTTTTATGTTATTTACAAGTATTAAGCACTTACCGTCGCTTATATTCTTTATGACACCAGGAGCACCACGAACACACTGCTGTCTACATAGGTGTATACTACAACCTGAATCCTCAATATTTAGCTAGGGTTGTTTGTCACCTTTTAGGTCAACCCCGGCCGCATAGGTCAGTATTATTAGTCCACCCATGCACGGAGAAAAATTTGTCTATGGAAGGTAGCTTGCACCAACAGCTGGCTATGAAAGCAAGCAGCTTTTTGGATAGGAACGCGAGCAGATCATTTAAACTCTCCCTCGGAGAATAAATCTACAATTCCTGATTTGTTGATAAAAACTCATAATTTTTCAGAAACTTCTCTTCTCAACATCTCTGCTATCAGGACTAAGTATGTGCACCTTGGCTACATGGTTTGTTCTCCGCGGGTATGGCTTCTACGGCATCGACTGGCTACCCATTGTCACTTTATGCCTTTGCATTTTCTGCGACGCCTTCGGTCTTCAACCAGTCTCCGTTGTTCTTATTGGAGAAATGTTCTCATACAAGGTATGAAGATAAACTATAAGAAAGTATATAATATATATTAGTTAATTATTAGTAGATTGTTTTATGAAGTCGTATAATTTGTGTTTTGTGGAAGAAGTAGAAAACAAGAACCTGACCTCGAATAGAAGCTCAACGAAACGAAAAATGAAGATAAAATAACGATAGGTTATGTGTTTTATGTCTTATAGGGCGATATAATAATATTGGCAGGGTTTACTATGCCTTAGATTAGTGGTCGGCAAACTTATTAGCCAAAGAGCCAAAATATGAACATTACAACAATAAAAAAAAAATGGGAGCCAAATCTGCTTGTTTGGTAAACTTTTACTACACTAAATAGTACACTATATAAAACTAAATTTCATAATCAAGTGCTTGCATCTCATTAGAAAGTTTGAATAAGTCAGGTTTGTATGTTGTTGTTTTTAATTTTAGGCATGATTCCAAGTTCTCATCAATAAGATGACTTCTCAGGTTACTCTTGATAATCTTCATGATAAACAATATAAAATTTTAATTAACTATCTATCTTTTAACTTAAACAAAAAATTGTACATGTTCTCGATTTATAGAAGAATTTTAATTTATCAAAATAAGATGTAATTTTTTTCTTATCCAGTTTTTTTTTAAATGAAAATATTAGAAGACACATATAAGAAGCAAAAGAGCCACATGCGGCTCTGGAGCCGCACTTTGCCGACCACTGCCCTAGGTGACAAATCTTATCCCTTCTGCTGGTAATAAAAAATGGTCTATTGACATTTCAGGTTTGGGAATATGAAAAAGTAAACATAATTTCACAAATTTCTTATGCCTTTTCACAAAAATAGTCCTGAAAATGTATATAAAGAATGTGCAAATGTTTTTCTCTGTATTTGTTCTCAGTTGTGCACCTCGCAAGTGAAAATTTAGAATGTCATGACACTTTTCACGTTTACAACTTATTTAAATAGATAGTATAAGGGTTTATCTAATTACCTACATTGTTTATGTTACAAATATAATTATTACTCACTTCACGTTTAAAACATATTTTCTTTACCACGGTTAATGTTTACGTGTTACATGCAAGTTATCCGAAAACTGTTTTATTATACTTAGTTGGTTATAACTACATAGTTGTCTTTGAGAAACTGTTTATCTAGCTGAAATATATACCTATAATATCAGGGTTAGTGTCTGACGGCAGTCACAAATCAAAACCTTATTAAGCCATAAATATAAAAAGAGCATGTCAGAATTTTTTTATACGATAGAAACCTTTTTTTACATGTCCCACTGATTAGTCTACGGCAGTGTAGTCTACTAGACTAGAGGAAGTCGAGGGTATGTGGAACTCTATGAATCTAGCCAATCTGTCCAATACCATAACCGGGTCGGCGTTGACCCACCCTTTGAGTCTCAAAGTTTGAGATTTACGACCACCACCTGCTCTCTTGTGTCAGTCTAGAATTAAATGGGGCATCTCGCAACAGCACACGTGCCCTCTCCGTCGCGGCTTAAGTGCTATGGAGAGGGCATAGAATTTCCCCGAGGAGAGGACCACGACCTCCGTTTATGGCGGCCAAAGTTCGTTCGACGCCCTACGATCTTAATGTCAGGTGCTACGCTGACAAGAGAGGAGTTGGTTTAATAGCTTCGTATCCCCTACGCCTTCTCATTCACGGATATTACGACGGATATGACGTGCAATATAAATGATCTTAATATATTTCTTATTTTTATTAATATCGTATCCATGACGCTCTACGCCTATCAACCATTTACGTCTCAACCATGTAAATTTTATATGTGTTGTTTTATTACAGAATAGAGGAACTGTTATGGGAATAACAATGGCAATAGCATCACTATCAGCATTCTTACAAATGCTGTTCTTCAAACCGGTAGCCAGCTCCATGGGTATCCATGTGGCCTTCTATGCCTTTGGAGGCGTCTGTATACTTGCCGCACTATATGTTATCCTGGTAATACCAGAGACTAAAAAGAAGACGCTTCAAGAGATCTATGATAAACTGAAGACAAAGAAAGAGAGGAGGATGGAACTGGAGAATTCAAGCGCAAAAGAGAGAGAAGTTAAGGATATAGCGTGAAATTCGCTTTTGATATTGTAATAAAATTGTTGTTGGATATTTTTGTTTTATTTATAAATTTCAAATAAGGAGGGAATGTGCAATCTAACAGTATGACAGGAGGAGGAGCTGACAAGATAGCAGAAGAAAGTTATAATCTAAATACTATGACAGTTCACATCGCAACATCTTGTCCCAAAGTAGGCAGTTGTTATATTATAAGTAATTTTATTTTGTAATTAAATACATATTATGTGTAAAAATTATTAAACCAAATACAGGCTCGGCAGGAGTTTTAACGTGAGAGAGTCGTCGCACCACGAAAGGCGTCATCATAATAAAGTTGTACAGAGGAGACTACCAAAAATTCTCAACACCAAAAAAATAACTTTTTTATAGCTAGAATTCAGCAGAAAAACAAACTGTCCACTCAACCGAAGGCTACCGTCCTATATGGACGTTTCCAACACCAGAGGCATTGCCAACCCATCGCCGGCCTCTAAGATCATTCTATAATGCTTTTTTTTAAAGAGTATACAACATAAACGGCTCTTGAGAACCGTCTCGACAAGAATGAAGGCGCACCAGAAAATGGAAATGAACGCCCAGCCGATAACTGTTAGGAAATAAATGGTTCTCAGCCTCCTAACACAGAGCCAATCACAAAGAACACAGTTTCTCTGTGATCGTAATTACATACAGTTCATATTTCAACAAACAATAACAATAAGGGCTGATTTTGTGACCTGGACATATTTGTTGTAAATATGAGCGCCATCTCTCCTTCACCGCGAGGTCCTCGCATAACAAGTTGCCCCCGGGGTCTTTTACACAGCGACACTTGGAGATATCCTGTGCCACTTTGACCCTGGAGTGCGCCAACTTATATATGAGCTTCTGCCCCTCAGACGAGACCACTTACAACCACTTTACGATAAGTCGTAAAGTGGTTGTAAGTGGTCTCGTCTGGCTCTGGCTACAGCTTTCTTGATGGCGCGTTTGGCATTTCTGTATGCGTCGCGATCTTCAGGAGATCTGGACGCTTGCCACTTCTTAAAGAGGGCTTTTTTCGCCCTGGTCTCCCTCTGGACTGAGTCGTTCCACCACCAAGTCTCCTTGTCACACTTGCGTCCGCCCTTAGACACGCCAAGCACCTCTCTCGCCGACCCAAGGATAGCCGCCTGAATCCTGTCCCAGTAAGCTTGAACCGGTTCGCCCTCACCTCCGGCGCACTTGTCGCCGATAGTAGAGGCGAACTCCTGGGATTTGACTTCATCAAGCAGCCACCACCTGATTCGGCGTTGAAGGCGGTCGACACATTTGCCTTTGGGCTATACGCAGAGGTCCATGACAAGAAGACGGTGTTGTGCAGTGAGACTCTCACCGGGTATGACCTTGCAGTTGGCTACTTTGCTGATGTGGTGTCTCTTAGTGAGTAGAAAGTCGATTTGGGTAGCATTCCTCCCGCTCTTGTAGGTGATGAGATGCTCGGGTCTCTTTTTGAAATACATGTTCACGATGGCAAGGTCGGCAGCCGCACACGTATTGAGGGTGTCCTCCCCTTCCGCGTTGTGGCTACCGTACCCAAATCCACCGTGAATACGCTCAAATTCCCCACATTCATCACCCACATGACCGTTCAGATCACCCCCCAAAACGATCCCCTGTGATAATGGGATTCCACGGAGCACTTCTCCGAGTTGATTCCAAAACGCTATTTTATCGGCGTCGTCACAACCGGCCTGTGGCGCATAGGCATTTATCAAGTGGGTAACTACTCCATCGATAAGCACCCACCCTAACGACCATAAGCCGGTCGCTATGACGTTTCACTTCCAAAATGTCGTTCTGGAACTCCTCCGAGAGCACTATGGCAACCCCATTCTCCCCACCAGGTGCACCTGTGTAGATCAGCTTGTAGCCATTCCCAATGAACCGGGATCTGCTGGCCTTCCACCGAGTCTCCTGCAGGAACGCCATGGCCACCCTCTGCCTGGAGAGCACACCGGCCAACTCTCTCGCGCGTCCGGTTAGCATGCCAATATTCCACGTTGCGAAGCGGAGTTTCCTTTTGGATGGGGCTAGTGTCTTTAGCCGTGCTCGCCCACGGCACGGCAGCCCTAGTCCACTTGTCACAGGAGTCGGGCGAAGTTCCTGCGCGTCGTTTTGCGGCGACGCCCTATCCGTGACAATACCTTTCCGTGTTCGTACCATTTTTGTTTGGCTTGTTTTGGTTTTTACGGGAGCGACTGCCGTCCGACCTCCCAACCTCTAAAGGGAAACCTAGAGGTGTCCTTCCCTCGCCGCATGCAAGCTGGCAGAGGAAGTGACCCATCAGTCGGCTTTTACGACTCCCTTGGGATGATTTGGGGTGGCCCTATTCTTTCTTCGGCCAGGACCACACGGCACTCATATAGATTAATGAATATACACAGTATTAAAAAAAATTAAAGGTATAGACTAACGAAATATGTAAAAAAATTCACACTATGTGTGCCCCTAAAGCAATATTACATATTGAGAACATTTTAATATTTTTTGGACCTACCAATTAACAGAATTGTTTTGTAATATACAAGCAAATATCTTCAATTATATTTGATAACGACTATTAATCAATTAAATTTAGTGTCCAAGCTCAAATTCAATCATATTACTTTGGTATTTCGTGAGTTAATACTGACTACAATATAAGTAAATATAAAAATGAATATAAACGAAAATATTAGAAATATTTTTAAGCCATTTTATTACGTGTCTACAATATTTTGTATGAGAAAATATGATTACTAAGGCAGCAGAATTTCAGTGCTCAACAAATTTAAATACATTATTATCAGTATTCTAGCGACAATAGCAAATTTTACTTTACTTTATACCACTCTAATTATTACACAGTTTGGTTTATTTACATCTTATTCAGGATATATTTATATAACTACATATATACAATATGGCGTAATTTATACATTGATTAGTATAATTAATTAATATCAAAGCTCTAATAATGTCGCGCTCCTAGTAAAGCTGGATAAATTAGAAATGCACATATATGACAGCAGTTGCGCAAAGAAAATGAAATTAATAGCTTGGACTAGTCTTCTACTGATTCTTGCACTTTATGCTACCCTAGTAATCACGAAGATTTCTCTGGATTCGCATTGGAATATATTTCGAGGGATTTACATCACAACTACTATGGTATTTGAGCTTGAAATTATTTATGTCACTTTAGTAATTTACTATTTGAGTGTCAAAATTGGGAGCTGGACAGAAATCGTTGCACACATACTTTACTGTTGCACAGAATTTCGAAACTATCTTTGAAGAATTGTTCTGTACTTTGGACTGTATTATTCAAGCTTGCAAGTTAGCGGAGAAGGCTTATAAGTTTTTGGTAAGTGATTCTTCATTTTATTATTTTATTAATATATCTACACTTACAACGTTCCATGAACTGGTCATTTTTAATAATTATTATCACAAAACGGATTATAAAATTGATCGTAATTATATTAATATTTACACGCCGAAGAGGCATAAAACATGTTGCACTGTGTGTTGTCTAACTACTTTGCATAACCGTGTTTTGTAATTATTTAAATTTTTGAGAGATTTTCAATCCGTGTGTGTTTCATCTTTCATAACTTAGAACTTTACCTTCTTACTTTTGGAGCTGTAAAATTAATAATGTGTAGACATGTGACACTGAAATTTTGTAATATTAGTTCTACAGGTGTGTTTTACAGCTTTCAATTTTACTTTGAGGTCAGAGTAAGTTGTAGTGTATTTTAACAGAGTACTTTTTTACATAAAAGAATACATGAAATATCTGACTTTGTTTGGATTTAACGGGAGCAACTACCGCTTCCAGCTCCTAAAGATGAGCAGTGTTCTTCCATTGTTTTTTAATCATCTTAAAAAAGAGTTTTCTCTTTACTTTTACAACGCCCCTAAATAAATAAATAGTTTTACCATATTTTTCTTCTGCCGAAAACTGCGTCTCATATATTATTATTAATTTCAATATTTTTTATTAATTGCAATTAACTACATATTTTTTCCTTTTAGATCTTGTTCCACTTCATTACCACATTTTTTCAATCTTTGACATACTTGGAAATCATTATATTGAAGTCAAAATCTGAACCCGTAGGGTTGGTAAGTACTAAATGACTGATGATTTGTTTTATAACTGTAATTCATCAAACAGGCAAACGGCTCATCCTATATCAAATAGTCACAACACAAGAGGCATTTCCAACGCATCAAGAAATGTTATACTATGATGAGAAAACCTCAGGCGGAAGCTCGTTCCAAATCTGGAGAGTACATAACATGAATGTTCTTGAGAACCTTTTTATATACGGAAGAAGAGGCTCCAGTAAATAAGGATGAACGGTGACGGATAGTGCGGTGGTAGAAAGATGACTAAGGCATAATTCTGAACTGCTCAGAACATTGCCCTTTGTACAGACGGTAAAACACGCAGTTAGTAGTAATTTTAAAAACTAGTTAATGTCCACTCTGTCTTTTATCAAGGCTCATGACTGAGAGACGTGATTAAGGTGCTGATTTTTTTTGCGAAATTTTCTTCCAGCATTCACCATCATCTTAAAATATTCTACTCTTTCGTAACTAATTGCTAATTATATTTCAGTTTGAATCTGGTGCATATCTAAGTCATACATTCGGAGTGTTGTTCTGGATCTCAAAGATCTGTTGATTGAGTTAATTCTCTGTAAGGTGTGCGATATGATGTATTGCAGAATGGGGCATACGCGAACAATCATTATTGAAATGAGCCGTCAGGATAATAGTAAGTTGGTTATTTATATGCCACAAGTCTTTATCAATTCTAAGCCCTACGGTACCATCTAGGAATAAGTCAGCTATCTCACTTTTATGTAATGTTAAAGAACACAACTCAGAGGCAAGAAGAGCAGGCACCCTTAGATTCAGTTTTTTTGTTTAAGTCTATCCGAATGACAACCACCCCTGCCTCTGTCTCAAAACGTGTCTACATAATAATCTTCTATTACGCTCCGGCAGCCTGATAATAGTGCCTTTGGCGCCGTTATTATTCATAGGCAGGTCCGCTGTTTCAAAGCAATAACGTTGAAAATTGCGTATCTAAAAACTAATCTTACCAACTATCTTGTTGATTTTGGGTCAGAAAAAGGCATTAACAATTTTCGTAGTTCTCAATTTAAAGCCTGAGCTACGCTGTTGATTATTGCAAGGGTAAACACTTTCGCATTTTATTTTGTTGATGACATTTCCTTTTCCAAATCAAAAGCCACAATGAAGCTAATGGAGCCGGTTTAGCAAAATTTGGTTTTAAACAGAGTGATTGCCGTTTATAAACTCGAAAAGAAAAATCAAATTGTGCCTTTTCAGCAACGTCTTCGCACGTCTAAATATCAGGTCTCGGAATTTATGTATAATATTTATGTATTTACAAAAGGAAATCATATAAGTAGTACATCAAGTGTCGATTATTCACAACACAAGCGTTCTGTTGCAAATTTTGGGACTCAATACCATTATATAAATTGTCTCAATATTTTTTAAGAAAAGGATTAAGCTAATTTAAAGTCATTTTAAGACTTATTTCAAGGTAAATCACTGTCAGTTCCATAAAGAACCGTTTCAATTTCAGGTATTGCAAAAAGATTTGCTAAAAACACACTACGTCTTTTAAAGACAAGCGACATAAAAATTTCAGCGTGTGGTGTTTTTACTGTAGACTCAAAATTACCGCTGCAATTTATATCATCTCTAGCTACATATACAATTGTTTTACTGCAGTTTGCGTTCTTGTAATCATAATATATTATGGGTCGGTTGCAAAATGACTGATAAAAGTTAAAATAAATAAATATCGACGTTAAATGACATTGTATTTATTTTATTTGTAATTTTTGAGTCCTAATTACCACAAATATATAATATTGTAATAGTAATATAACTTTTATGTTCTAAACACAACATCCTTCTGCGGGAATACTACCATAATCTAATCTACTACTTAACCATGAAAATATATTTTACGCAATTGCATCTGGTGAACACCTCGCGAAAAGCCGCCCATACCTTAAGTACACTGAGATATTTTTGTCTTTTCTGCAACGTCTTTTAAGTTTTCCCCATCTCAAAGATTTGTTCAATGAAAGTCTCAGACTATTTATAAGTTTTGACATACTCTATTTTTTTTATTTACTTCAAGATCAATTTGATATTTTTTGCAGCCCCTTTGAAATATACAAAATTTTGTATTTGATAAATAAAAAATAAACCTCAATTAGATAATAAGAAAAAAAAACAGAAACAATCAACCATCTTTTGTAACCAGAAAGGAAGAGAGTTTATTACTTGTTTTTAATATTACAAACGGGTTGTCACTTACCTGGCGTAGGGATAACCGTGATCAAGAAGGCGGTTCCCCCAGGGCGAGGCCTGTCCATTGCACTGCGGGTGGGTTGACCCCTGCGATTATCCCTAATGTGGATAACTCGGGCGCGTAATTTTTGGTAGTGAGGACTGCGTATGCGATGTCCCCTTCAAAAAACCCCTTAGGGGCGCTCCTCTGTCCGAGGAGTGCACGGGTGCGTACCCGAGGTGCCCGAGCATCCGTCACCTCACTCCCCTCTCCGTCCGAGGCGACAGAGTCCTACCTTTCTTCCCGTCTACCTCCTACATCCTTTCCAAATTCGCTGTCTGTTCGTGGCGTGGTCCCCGGTGGGATGGTTGCGAATACTGGTTGGGATCCCGGGTTCTGCCCCGGGCCTTGATTTGGTAGTCGTAACCATGCCTATTTCGACTGCGCCTGCACAGAGAGTGTTCCCGGGGCGAGAATCGCATCCTCGCTGTCGGTTGGTCATACTGGGCCGGCTACGGCGTTGGGCGACTCCCTGGTTTTTCTGGAGTGTCGCCTGGTAGTCGTACCCACGCCTGACCGGCACACGACGAGGGTGCGAGTCCCGTCCGGAATTGGCCGCCGACCTGTCGCTCCCGGCCCTGGTTCTGTCCATGGTCGGGGGCGACCCTGGATGGTCAGCCGTCGCCTCCTTTTGCGAGACAGTAATGTCCGCAAAGGGGGTGGCGGGGCGGGAGCGGGAGTCAACTCCCGCCAACGCAGGCCACGTCGTCGGCGCCGGAGGGCAAGCAACGACCTTCGCCCGCCGTAGAAAGCGGCCGCGGGCGGCCCCTCGAGGGAGGATCCGCCGCCCGCACTATTGCCGCATGGGAGAGGGCCGCGTGCTGTTCCGCGGCCCTCCTCAACTCCTTGAGTCAACAGAAGAGCGCCGGGGGGATGAAACCCTGACCCCCAGGCGACAACAGTTTATAAGAGGCCCGCCTTGAGAAAGGGCGCGCCGGCGCCGGCCCGGGCCACGAGATCGGCAGGCCACATTTCCGTAGGCCCGGGCGTAGGCGATAGGAGAACAGCGGGGTTTTTTATCTGCACAAATTTAAACGCAGTGATAGTCCTAGAAGCGATCCAGTACCTCTTGTTTGAGTTTACAATCCATAACAATGGCAGAAATGGCGTGGTGGTAGCTATCGCTGCAAAATTCAGCGAGCTAAGCATCGCTGAATTGATGGCGGGGATGTACACTAGATCAATTCTGCAGGCATTCTGTATCCGAATTGTGAAAAGGGCAATAAAAAGAAATTCAAAGCGGTAGCGACGTTTACCTGTTTTTCTTCTTTTAAAGAATACAATAAGCTTTATCAATGATATGGAAGCAGTGGGGAAAGTAACCCCAATTTCTAAAAAAGAAAGTGGCAGTCTCTGGTACTGAGCATAAACATTTTAGAACTATGAATTAACAGAATTCGAAATTTAAAAGCCAATCTCTTTAATTATACTTAATGACGAGTATTTTTACAATTACAGTTAGGGTCTAAGCTTACATTTAATCATATTACTTTGGTATTCCGTGAGTCAATGTTATGTTAAAATGAACATAAGCGAAAATATTAAAAATATTTTTAAGCCGTTTTATTATATATCTACGATATTTTGTGTTAAAAAATATGATTATCAAGGCAACAGAGTTTCAGTGCACAACAAAATCAAATACATTATTCTCAGTATTCTAGCGATATTAGCAAATTTTACTTTACTATATTTCACCCTAATTACTACACAATTTAGCTCATTTAGTTTGCGTTGTATTTATATAGCTAAATACGTACAATATGGTGTAACTTATGTATGTATTATTATCATCAACTATCATCAAAGCTCTAATAATGTCGCGCTCCTAGTAAAGCTGGATAAATTAGAAATGCACATATATGACAGCAGTTGCGCAAAGAAAATGAAATTAATAGCTTGGACTAGTCTTCTACTGATTCTTGCACTTTATGCTACCCTAGTAATCACGAAGATTTCTCTGGATTCGCATTGGAATATATTTCGAGGGATTTACATCACAACTACTATGGTATTTGAGCTTGAAATCATTTATGTCACTTTAGTAATTTACTATTTGGGTGTCAAAATTGGGAGCTGGACAGAAATCGTTGCACACATAGACTTTACAGTTGCACAGAATTTCGAAACTATCTTTGAAGAATTGTTCTGTACTTTGGACTGTATTATTCAAGCTTGCAAGTTAGCTCAAAAGGCTTATAAGTTTATGGTAAGTGATTCTGCATTCTATTCTTTTATTAATATATTTATACTTATAATGTCTCATGAATGTTACGAAATAACTCTGCATCAATATATTTTTCTGGTTACTGGGGCGGAGTAAGAATACTGATCCATGCTGCCAGGGCAGGCCTGCCGTAAAAAGCGACAAAACTACCCCAGCTAGGTAATAGAGCTCAGAGCCTGTCCTAATAGCAACCATCCGCTGTCCCAAAATATGCTGCCTAAATAATCTCGTGGTTTTAGTAAGCCAAGTTCGAAACTGGAATCAGTGGATCGCAGCGTGTTAGCCATAAGCGACGATAGCTGATTTCTATTAAGTAAGCCGTCAGCCTATATGAATTTTTTTCTAGATAAGAAAGTAGGTATTTCACCTACATAAATATGTAGTTTAAACATTGATAAAGTGTTAAAAGAGGTAGACACGTATCTCTAAAACAAACTCAAAATATATGAAATATGATATTTTACAGTCTATACAGAAGCAACCGCCGCTTAATTTTTGCACTAGAAAAATAATAATTTATTTCACGCCTTTTACAACGTACGAGAAAAGAAATAGTCTTATTTCTTTTGAATCGAACCACATGTCCAGTAAATTATTATTTTTCATATTTTTGATTAAAAACTCAACTGATTACCATAGGTAGCCCTAGACTGTTAGCTAAAATAAAATGAGCCTCATTGCCACAAGTTGTTTTCGATGGTACGGTTATTCCTTTCAGCGATACAGTCAAAAACCTTGGCATAGTATTCAATAGTGAGCTGTCTTGGAGGCCCCACATATCTGAGATAAGTCGTAAGGTATTTCTATCTTCAAGATCTCTGAGAAGAATTAGAAACTTTCTGCCCACTGCTACCAAAATTAGGCTAGCAGAGTCTCTCCTGCTCCCTATACTGGACTATGCTGACGCATGCTATCTGAATTTAACCTTAGAACAGTTAAATAAACTTGAGCGCATTCCAAATTTTTGTATAAGGTTCATTTTTGGATTACGCAAATTTGACCATATCTCTGATTATCGTAAAAAACTCAAGTGGCTTCGAATAACTTTTCGCAGGAATACTCATCTCCTCACTCTACTTTATACCATTTTATACTCACCTACTAGTCCACATTACCTTAAGGAACGTTTCGATTTCCTGCGCCTTTCTACTTCCCTGAATTTGCGCACTAGTACGTATCGTAAGCTCAAGACGCCTGCACACACTTCGTATTTTTACAAAAATTCTTTTCCAGTGCTAGCTGTCCAACTTTGGAATGCTTTGCCTCTCGATGTTAGGCAAGCTAAATCACTGTTAAGATTTAAGAAGTTACTTCGTATTCACTATTTCAAACTCAATAACTACGTGTTGTGATGTAACATTTTGTTTAAGTCGATTGTAATGATTATTATATATTTTTAGTATATAATACAAATTATGTATAAGCAGGAGTAAATAATAAACATGGATACTCAACTCAAAGCACTACACCTACATCACCAGACTCCTTATAAAAATAAATTAAATTTTTATTTAAAAGGTTGCCTGGAAGAGATCGCTTTAAGCGATAAGGCCGTCTATTGTGTATTAGTTGTAAGAACTTCTATGTTTGTAGATAAATTGAGTATACAATAAAGAGTCTATCTATCTATAATAATTTGTATATGTATGTGTATTTGTCACTTCCAGATTTTATTTCACTTTATAACTACATTCGTTAATTCTTTAACATACGTGGAATTCATTATACTGTGGTCAAAATTTGAAACCGTAAGTACCTACATATATATTTAAAATAAAACTTAATATTTTTTTATAGCTTAAGTTCGTCAGACAGGCAAACGGTTCTCACGATAGCAGATAGTCACCATCGTCTATGGGCACTAGAACTATAACACTACTGCGGGTTTCAAAGAAATTATATAACGCTGTTTTTGAAAAACCCCATAATTGTACTGCAATGGGAAAATCTCAACCGGAAGCTTGTTCCAAATCCGGAGAGCACGTAACATGAATCTTATTGAGAACTATTTCGTACAGTAAAGAAGAGGCTTCAGGAAATTGAGTTGAACGGCCAGCCTATGATGGGCAATGCGGTAGTGGAAAGACAACGACTGCATAATTCTGGACATATTTTCAGAATATTCCCCGTAGTTAATACACGGTAGAATGCCGAGAGTTAGTACTAATGTACAAAAAGGAGCTTAAGTAAAAATTTTCATGCATATGAGTGCCTCGTTAAGGTGCACTTATTTGTAATTATTAAATTCCACTAGCACATCTTCAAATCCGCTACTTTTTTGAACATTGAATTAATAACAAATTTACAAAAACTATATTTCAGTTTAAAACTAGCGATTATCCAAGTCATATAGTAGGAGCGATATTCTGGATTCTCAAAGGTCTGATGATTCAGATAGGTCTCTGCAAGGTATGCGAGATGATGTATTGCAGAATCGAGGGTGCGCGAGTAGTCATCATTGGAATGAGCCAGGATAATAGTAAGTAGTAGGACAATAGTAAGTTTTTTATTTGTATGTCATAGGTATTTATCATTTGAGCCCTCTTTTATCCAGAAATAGGTCAGCTATCTAACACTTTTGTGGTGTAAGAGGATACAGTTCAGAGACAAGGGTTGTAAATTTTTCTCAAAAGGCAACTGCGCATGGAAAACTAAATTTATCTACATATTTTCATATTGATCTTAGACCAGAAAAAGGTACTAACTGTTTTCAAAGTTGTATCTTTAGAGCCTAAGATGCACTGTTTATTGTTGCAGGAATAAACTCCTGGTCTCCTAGGCCAAAAGCTGCAATGAAGTAAATAGAGCAGGTTTTGGTTTTACTGCCAAATTATGAACTTGCTTTGTGAATTTACAAATTTGATAACCTCCTTGGAGCAACGGCTCTTGCATTCTGAACATGAGGTCTGGAGGTTTATGTGAAATGAGTATTTATTTAGAAAAGTATATGTGTCAGTTGTCTAGTGCACGCAAACATTCTGCTGGTTACTTTGAGATTAGATGAAGCCGTGTTGTCCCAATATATTTAGAGAAAACAATCGTTGGCCATTTCCGGACTTCTTAGAAAAATTATGATTTAGTTTTATTTTGATATCAGATGAGTTGTGTAGAACAAGTTGAGTTTCATAACGAACGTCTTCAGTTTCAGGTATTGAAAAAAGATTTGCTAAAAACACACTACGTCTTTTAAATGCAAGTGATATAAAAATTTCAACATGTGGTGTTTTCAACGTAGACGCAAAATTGCCGATCCGTCTTATATCCTCAGTAGCTATGTATACTATTGTTTTGTTGCAGTTCGAGTTTTTGTAATCATAATATGTTATGTATCGGTTCTTTTTTATAACATGACCGATAAAAGTTAAAATGATTTATATCGACGTTAATTGGTAATGTGATTTAATTGTAATTTCTGAGTCGTAATTAACATAAATAAATGATATTAAAATAGTGTCACTTTTATTTAAACATACAACACTGTAGGACTCGCTCTTTCTTACAGGGTACTGCTATAATGTTTGATTTAGTTAATGAATAAATGAATATAATTTAAAATATACCAGGATAATGTAGCCAGCGCCATATGGTCTCCAAATAGCAGAGCAATTTTGTTATAAAGTTATAAGTACATGATAACTGATATACTACTTACCATATATATTTTAATTTTATAAATAAATGCATATTATACATACTCTTAGACACGAAACAAAAATCGAACCCATGACATCCGCACCCGGTGATCTTGGGGTACAGGTTTCATCATGATGTTTTCCATTATCGTTAGTACGTGGCAATTTATTCATAGCATGCATGTTAGGGAAATCCAAGGAAACGGGATTTGTGGCGCAAACTTGAGGAGGCTTTAGTCTAGCAGTGGACAGTGGACGACTGACGACAACGCATGTTACGGGAGAAGAGTTAGATCTATAGTAATAACTATAACACTCATAGAGGCTTCGTGTATATTTGGATTACACTTATGGCTTCTAGTCAAGATATATATATATATATATATATATATATATATATATATATATATATATATATATATATATATATATATATATGAAATGAAAAATGAATGAAAATGAAAAAATTCTTTATTTTCTCCCAAAATATTACAAGACAGTACATACATATAAAAGTGCAATATATATAATATATATATATATATATATATATATATATATATATATATATATATATATATATATATATATATATATATATATATATATATATATATATATATATATATATATATATATAAGTTTTTTACAGCAGTTACATAATCTTTGAGAGGTGTAACTGAATTATTTTTTATTATATGTCCCAAATATTTTGCATAATCTTTTGCAAAAGTACATTTCGAAAATTTCAGTCTTAATCCTTCTGTTTGTATTGCTTCAAGTAGCCTAGATATATGTTGTATGTGTTCTTTAAAACTTTTAGAAAAAATCAAGATGTCATCTATAAAATTTACTGTAAACTCAGATAGTTTATATTTTCTTATTATGTTGCTTAATATTCTTTGAAATATTGCTGGAGCTGTCTTTAATCCGAATGGGAGGCAAGTCCATTGAAAATGGCCTGTTTGTGTAACAAATGCTGTTTTGTATCTATCTTGAATTTTTAAAGGAATTGACCAAAATGCAGAATTTATGTCGAAAGTAGAAAAGTACTTACAGTTTACAGTTTTCACCATCAAGTCTTCAATTAAGGGAAATGGCTGCAATTGTGGTACAACTATTTTATTCAATTCTCTGAAATCTATACATAGCCTTGTTTTTTTATCATCTTCTTTTTTGTATGCTAGAGTGACAGGGGCAGCAAATGGGCTATAGGATTCCTCAATCAATTTATTTTTTAATAATTTTGATATCTGATTTTCAATTTCTTTCCTATCATCAGCGGTGCACCTGTATGGACGTTTGTAACAATATTTATCCACCATCAAATCTATATGTGCTTCATAATCTCGTACAGTGCCAACGTCGTATTTATCCTTAGCAAAAACTGTGTTGTATTTTCTTATTAATCTATCAATTTCTCATTACAGTACAAAACTTTGAAGAAGTCCAGGCAGCGTGTTGAAAATTCCTCGTGTTGCAAACGTTAATAGGTGATGGTGAATATCTGTTATTGAATGAGCCGTTTGCCTATCTGATGAAATACATCTATTAAAAAATAAATCAGTTTTCACCTAGTACTTACCATAATGCATCATTGTTTATCTGAGTTACTTTTTATATAAGTGGCAGTAAGTGATTAATTTATTTTGCAATCAAATCTTTTGCGCTAAAACTTTCGGTCCCCGGTTTAGGTACTAACATTAATGGCTGTGTCCATTCGTGACACATTTTTACGCATAGTCCTCTTTCCGGTACCTAACTCTTTTAATAGCAGGTTTTGGAAGGACTTTATTCAATAACACACAATGACATAATCATTTGAAGTTATATTTAATTTAACACGATATTATATACAATTATATCCACAGTACTAGGACTACAAAAAGCTAAACTGCAACAACACAATGAGATACGTAGTCACCGTTGAAAAAAATGTAATTGATAGATCCACGTCTACGTCAAAGAAACCGCAGGCACTTATTTTACAGAAATCCACTTCAGTAATTCTGATAATGTTGCTCAAACACTTTTTGTGTTTATGTTCTCCTAGTACCGCCAGATTTAAATAACAGGATGCCTTCACGTCCTCTATGGTTATGTACAACTTCTCACTTTCGATCGTTGTCATAATGTGAAGGATGACGTTTTTAAGAATCCAAATCAGGAAAAGGATGAATACAAAAAACACCAGCTCCTGAAATTAATGATTAAATCATATAGTACTTACAATACTGAAGAAAACAAGCATCCCTCTTTTACTTTATTCGATAAATGAATAATATAAGAGACGAAAATAGGATTAATATTCTCACAAGTATCGTCACAAACTTCGTACTAGGATGGTACGAAATTCAATAATAAACAACAACGCAATATGATCTTTCGCAACCCATGTATATTTATCCTTCCTTGACAGAAGGAACACGGATCACACATATCCACACTATTTCATTCAATTTTTCTTTATTACATTTCATTCATATTATATGGTCCTGCCATGCTTTTATTTTTCAATGAATCAATCGCTTCTACTACTTTCAAATTTCCCTTATATACTCGTTCTCATCTAATTTTGTTCCTCCATAAATTTTACTATTCGCATTTCTACATAATGTAACGTCCTTCCATATTTTCCCTTTCTCGTCCAGCGTTCCGATCTATACACGAACGTAGATGGAGAAATTCTCGTACTTACGTATAAATTGTCATGATTCGCTATCATTTTCCCCAGTTGAATCATTATATGAGCGTTGAGTAATAGGTAGCAGAATGTTATTACCGTCTGATATAGTAACTGGAAAGATTTTTATTAATTATAATATACAGTAGGTACAATTCACACAACGCCATCTAGTCCTTGAGTGAGCAGCAGACCGCTTTAACTATGAGTACTAGACAATCGATATATAAATTATAGGGGAATTTTTAATTGCACCTCTATTTAAAATTCAAGCAAACTAAATCTCCCGACTAATAAACCACTGCATATCAGATAAATGACTGAATGAATTACCTAAACACATTTTATTAAAACACGTATAAAATTAATCAAAATCAGATGGCCTTTTTTATCTAATTTACAACGAAAATCTAGCTGAAACCATAGATATACATATTTTATGCAAAATTACTCACCGTATAACAAAAATACTGATTTGCACACTAAATTAACCATCTTACAACGGAATTTCCAAAATCATTTTCTAAAACTGTATATTAGATAATTTATGTTTACATTATCAAATTAAATACATTCTACGAATTGTTACTTATACTTGTGTAGCTAAAATCCCAATCACTCAACTTTATTTCTTTTTGTTCTTGATCTGTTTTAATGAAAAAGTGTTTTGACGCGCTGTTATGGGCGGCGGTCATGCGAGCCAACCCACTTAACGCTCGCCCTAGTCACATCGAAGTCAGACCGAAAACTAGTGGTCATAAAGGCAGATTCCATGAAAAAGACCTACTTGATTGCAAGTTCAGGAGCATCAACCGTTCAGTTTAGACAAGACTGGAGTTCTTTCGACGAATATAAAGAAGTTGCTTTCGCATATTGGACGGTTGTATTGCCCATAAACATAGATCAATGGAAAAATGGTGACTATAATTGTCCGCATTTTTTTAAATTCTACATTTGCATACATATTATTGGACTTGCTATCAGGTTGAAATAAGTCACACCACCTGTAGAAGCTAAAAACATACCCATCGGCATAAAGCGAAAACGCGGACGTCCAACAAAAAGCAAGACCTGTCTTAATCATACAATAAGAAGATTTTTTTTATGTTGTAATAACAAAGATTGATGTGTTAAAAAAAACTGAGTTACCTTACTGTTTTGCAATTGTTAGTGTATATTAAGGTTACACTTAGTTAATTTTTTGTGCACTTTAATTAAATAAATATGACTGATTAACTGGTGTTTCATTTATAATAACTCATGTTCTTAACAGTTTAATAGGTGATGGATTTAAAAAAAATAGATTTAAATATTTTGTTGCATACACAGAATTATCAGTTTTACTTTAAGTTAACAGATAGTTATTCAGTAAAAGAGTTTAGCTTTATAGATCATACAGTATATTAGATTTGATTTATTTGATGAGCAAATTTAGTGTGCAATTCAGTATTTTTGGTGGTAATTTCGAATATTTGAATAGAAAAAATTGGATTTACAGTTGTAAGATTAAATACTACCCTAAATTATATACTTTAATTTATAAACAATCACACATTATTGTCACTTCATCTAAATAATATAAGTCCCGAACGTCCCACAGCTGGGTTCAAGCCTCTCTCAAGAGGGATTGGCGGGTTACACATGTCAGTGATTGCAGCCCGCAGGTTTGTTGGCGATGCTTCCTTCACCGGCGGTACGTTTCAATTATGTTATATTGTGCATATTAAGTGAGAAAACTGGAATTCGTATCGGCTTAGGGAACAATTACTGAAAAATTGTCATTTGAATATTTTTAATAAATATTCATGAAAAAATTAGGGCTTATGCTTTTGGGTTGGACAGGTTATAATGTGTTAATAATAATGACTTACCAAAATTCGAAACGTGTGTGCGTGTATTTTATATGCTATTAAAATTTTTTCGTATATCATAAATATTTTTTCATAGTCTAAATCTGTACTTGGATCTTCAGTTGAACAAATAATTTTCTTGTTTACAATTTGTAGAAAATTTCTTAACAATTTCAGCAATTCGAAAGAATAAATTACATTCAAATGACACAATAATTGAGAAAAATCACAAATAATATCAAATACATCGAATACCTCAAAGTATATATGATACATTAAGTGCGTGGTGCAGGCACTTATGGTAATTATTACACAATATATCCAAGCTGTTGTAATAAACCTTTTGAATGAGAAATCGTTGTTCGTGAGATTGTAAATTTCTTGAATCAATATTATTACTTCAACGTTGGCATTACTGTATGTTATAGACTGGTTTTCAATCAGAAAGTAATTTAAAAAGTACGTAATATTATTCATCCAGGCTGTGATCTGAAACAACGCTTCCAACGCACCCGATGTTTCGCTGCTTATCCGCTGGAAACATTTGTACACAAAATATATTATGAAGAGTATACCAATAAAAGCGCATATGATTTTAGCTTTAACGCCGTTTGGTGTGATGAAATTGTCTCGGATCTTGTACTTTGGGACCAGAAAGAAGTTTTGAAACAGATTTAGCGGCATCAAAAACCGCTGTATATCTTTATCCAAATGATTGTTCAGCAAAACCTCTTTGTTATGCCTTCTTAGTATTTTTTTTCGTTTTGGTATAATTAAAACTGTATTTTTTTCTTTTTTAATTACGCCCATCATTATTTCAGTTAAGTTTCTAATATTTCAACCACAACACATAGTATCCTACGAACAACCTACACAACTAACTAAAATGTTCAAATATTGATTAAGTAATTCTAAATTTATTATTACTTAGTAAATTTAGAACTCTTTGTTAATTAGATTTAATTCATTAATCACTGGATGGACGCAATGCGTATGTTTCAGTGTTGTACCTACGTTCATTGATTACTAGCCTTATGGAACTCAGCGACACTAGACATGACATTAATATTTACATTTATCATACTGTTTTTTGAATTATATATTTAATTGTAAAAATGTATTATTGTTGTTATATATATTATGGCCGCTTAACAATTATCATAGAAATCTTTATGATAATTATTATTTTATGACTAGACCTTTGTTTCTGAATACAGTCCACTCTCGAAAATTTGAAACACAAGGGACCAGAGAAAAGTTCAAACTACCAAGAGTTCAAAATAGCAGAAGTTTAAATAATCACAAGGGGAGGGGAGGTTTTCAATTAAATAACAGCTTGATCCAAATTCCTGAATTTTATAATTATGCATTATATTTATATTATTTATATATTATTATTATTATCAATTAAATACAATAATACATTTATTCACAAATTTTTATTTCGAAAATAAGTCTCTTATCTTTTTTTGAGTGAGATACTGAAGTCCATCACTGTCCAAAGATTTTCGATAGTGGTGAGAGCTGTGAAATCAATTCAAATCCAATCGTCATTTTTGTGTCGGTTCCGAGGGCGTACCTAGCTGCTTTTAGTAGATATTATAAAATCTATTTCGTTTTTTGTTTTCCGATCTGGTAATGATTCTACCAGACTTTTGGAATCTACTCGGAGAAGTACTCCGTGGAATCCCATTATCACAGGGGATGGTTTTGGGGGGTGATCTGAACGGCCATGTGGGTGATGAATGTGGGGAATTTGAGCGTGTTCACGGTGGATTTGGGTACGGTAGCCGCAACGCAGAAGGGGAGGACATCCTCAAAATGTATGCGGCTGCTGACCTTGCCATCGTGAAAATGTATTTCAAAAAGAGACCCGAGCATCTTATCACCTACAAGAGCGGGAGGAATGCTACCCAAATCGACTTCCTACTCACTAGGAGACACCACATCAGCAAAGTGGCCAACTGCAAGATCATACTCGGTGAGAGAGTCACTGCACAACATCGTCCTCTTGTCATGAACCTCTGTGCTAAGCCTAAAGACACGCATACTGAGCGCGTTCAGCGCCGTCACGTCATGGAGTCACGTCCCAGGATTTCGCCTTAGCCGTCGGTGACAAGTGCGCCGGTGGTATGGGCGAACCAGTTCAGGCTTACTGGGACAAGATTCAGGTGGCTATCCTTGGGTCGGCGAAGGAGGTGCTTGGGGTGTCTAAGAGTGGTCGCAAGTGTGACAAGGAGACATGGTGGTGGAACGACACAGTCCAGAGGGAGACTAGAGCGAAGAAAGCCCTCTCTAAGAAGCAGCAAGCGTCCAGATCTCCTGAAGATCGCGACGCATACCGGGTGGCAAAGCTCGCCACTAAGAGAGCTGTTGCCAGAGCCAGACGAGACCACTTACAACCACTTTACGATAAGTTGGAATCGTCTGAGGGGCAGAAGCTCATCTATAAGTTGGCGCGCTCCGGGGTCAAAGCGGCACAGGACATTCCCAAGAGCCGCTGTGTAAAAGACCCTGCCGGCAACCTGCTATGCGAGGACATCGCGGTGAAGGAGAGATGGCGCTCGTACTTCCACGAGCTGCTGAACACGTAGCAAAAAGAGGTGCAGCTGCCAGATCTTTCTCCAAATCAAGGACTAGTCCCACTGATAACGCCTGCAGAGGTCCAGAATTGTCTTCGCCGCATAAAGAATCGGAAAGCTGTTGGATCCGATGGAGTCCTCATCGAAGCCTGGAAGGCGATGGGCTCTCGTGGTGTGGGCGTCTTAACCGACCTTTTCAACCGGACAATCCTCACCGGTACGATCCCGAGCCAATGGAGACTGAGTATCATTACTCCAGTTTTCAAAGGCAAGGGTTCGGTGCAGGAGTGCGGTAGTTACCGAGGGGTTAAGGTCATGTCCCACACTATGAAGCTCTTCGAAAGGGTTATCGGCTCTCGGATTCGACAGGAGTGCACTATCTCGGAGTGTCAATATGGGTTTCGCCCTGGTCACGGGATAATGGACCCTATTTTTGCCCTAAGGACTGTCGCGGAGAAATACAGGGCGAAGAATACGTATTGCCTGTTTCTCGACTTGCAGAAGGCCTTCGACTGTATTCCTCGCGCGACAATCTGGTGGGCATCCAAACGGGTTCCAGAGGCCTATATTGACATCATCCGAGACATGTACCGCGATTCCGATTCTGTGGTTCGGACCGCTGTTGGCGACACAAAATCCTTCCCCATCACTGTCGGAGTGCACCAAGGATCCGTCCTTAGTCCGTTTCTGTTCAGCATGGTATTAGACGTATTGTCAGACAGCATCAGAAACTCACATCAACAGCCCCGTGGCTGCTCATGTATGCTGATGATATCGCGCTGGCAGATTCGAACAGGGACATATATATATATCTCAAATTACACCTTTATAAGCATAATAGTATAAGTATAATATTATATAATATAATTTTTTTTTAATTTATTTATCAAATTCATAGTTCTTACATTGGCTTAGTAAAATAACAGCACAAAAAACCACTAAGGTTTGTACAATGCCATCGAAACTTAAGTCTACGCACGTTCAAATGACTGAGTAAATCTAGATTACAATTTCTCTAAAAATATTTTTTAAGTGAGGCTTTAATATTTTTTTGGGTTATATTATCTCTTATATTTGTTGGTAAATCGTTTAATAATCTTGGAACTAAGTAGGTAGTTGTGCGGTTTTGAGCAGCGGCCCGAGTATATACAGCGTGCTTCATTTTAGTTTGTATTTTTTTAATAAAAAAGTTTTCCTTGAGTATCATTTTTTTAAATAATCTTGCAGTATTTAAAAAGACTGCTTTCATCATCAACAAATTTATGTTTGATATTTAGGAAAACAATATTTTTTTAAATTTTATGTTGCAGTCTATGTATTTTATTCATGTAAGTCTTAAAGGTGCGACCATAACTCGTTAATCCATACTGGATATATGATTCACCTAATGCATTATAAAGCATTAATTTAGTTTTAAAGGGTAAACGTTTTTTTTAAATTATCATATTTGCTAAGAACTGTCTTAGTTTATTACATACATATTATATATGACTTTCCCAGTTCAGTTTATTGGCGATAGTAAGGCCAAGATAAGTATGAGTATTGACTACTTCGATTTCTGGGCAATTACAAGTAGGGCGCGTTGTATGGATACAATCATGTACGTGTGCAACTATGTTTTTAAAAGTGCAGCCTTTTTTATAAGGTGATTTAATGACTAGTAACTTGGTTTTATTTGAATTTAACACCAGACCAGCTTCATGACATCATTTAGTTAAAGTTTAAAAATCAGACTGTAAAAGGTCACGAGTTATTTGTAAATTATTCCCTGAAATAACTAAACAAGTGTCGTCAGCAAATTGATAAAAGCTTGAGTTTTTTATGCACTTATGCATGTCATTAACGAAGGCCAAAAAGTGGAGAGGCCCCATTACTGAACCCTGGGCTGTGCCTACTTTCGTTGGCATGGAATCACTAAAGGAACTATTTACTTTAACTTTAAATTGACGATTAATTAGGTAATTCTGACACAGATTTAGTAACTTACCTTGAATACCACACAATTCAAGTTTCTTAATTAGTCTTTGGTGGTCTAGGGTGTCAAAGGCGCGCGAGAAGTCTATGAACAAAGCTAAAACAATTTGTGATCTATTTAAATATGAGTTAATATCGTCGGTAAATTTTGATAAAAGACTATATGTACCTTTACCGGCTTGAAAACCAAACTGATTACAATATACCTATATTATATTATTTTTGTTAAAAAATTCTTGCATTTGCCCACATATATATTTTTCCATTATTTTAACTATAGATGAGAGCAAAGTGATAGGACGATAGTTAAGATAATCATCACGTTTCCCTTTTTTAAAAATTGGTCTAACACAGCCTATTTTCAAATCGTCAGGATTAATTCCTGATTAGAATTAGGTCGTTACATAACAAATAGCGTTTTGTCGTACTGATCACTTGGATCTGAAATATCTCGTCTTTGGTTAAGAATTCCAAATTCAAATTCATAAATTCATTTAGCTGGTACATTTGAGTTTTGAAAACAGTCGTTCATTTGTTTTTTCATTATTTTTTTCTTTGGTGTCGCTTATTACCGCACATTGGAAAACATGAAATATCGATATATATATATATATATATATATTTTTTTTTATTGTTTGTATTCCAATCTAACCTGATGTTAAGCGACGATGCGGTCGACGGTGTAGCGTGTAGCACGCTTGCCTATATGAAAAATATTTACGAGTACGAGTTCTACCGTGGCACCAGTGCTGCAGAAACAGCTCGAAGGATTAATTATGTGTACAGCGCTGGTGTCGCAAAATAAAGCACGGTAGGTTTTTGGTTTCAACGTTTTCATTCTGGAAATTTCGACCTTCAGAACCAACTCCGTGGACGGCCGGAGACCAAAGTGGAAAATGAAGAATTAAAGGCTATTGTGGAAACGGATCCATCACAAAGCACTTCCGAGATAGCTGCAGGCTTCGGGGTAAGTGATAAAACTGTATTAATCCACTTTAAACAAATCGGGAAAGTAAAAAAACTTGAACGACGGGTACCTCATGAATTGAGTGAATCGAACTTGCAAACACGCATCGACAGCTGTGTTACTTTGCTCAACCGACACAATAATGAAGGGATTTAAAATCGAATCATTACTTGTGATAAAAAGTGGATACTGTACGATAATCGGAAGTGCTCCTCACAATGGTTGAACCCTGGAGACCCAGCCAAATCCTGCCCTAAACGAAAATTGACTCAGAAAAAGTTACTTGTGAGTGGTTGGTGGACTACCGCCGGTGTCGTTCACTACAGCTTTCTAAAATCTGGCCAAACGATTACGGCAGATATCTATTGTCAGCAACTGTAAACCACGAAGGAAGAACTAGCTGCTAAACAACCAAGATTGGTCAATCACTCTAGGCTACTGCTGCTTCACGACAACGCAAGACCACACACTGCACAACAAACAACCACTAAGTTAGATGAGCTACAATTGGAATGTCTGCGACATCCCCCGTACACCCCGGACCTTGCTCCAACAGATTACCATTTTTTCTGGAATTTGGACAACTACTTACAAAAAAAATCAAATCCGATGCGGCAGTCCAAACCGCCTTCAGAGAGTTTATTGATTCTCGCCCCCATGGTGTTTTTGGTAAAGGGATCAATGAACTACCTATGAGATGGCAAAAGTGCATAGATAACAACGGTGTATACTTTGATTAATTAAATATATTTTACAAAAAAATTTCCTCCCGTACAAAACGCCAATTTCATATGTAAGGACCTAATATAAAAACAGACTATATTAAAATTATAATAAAAACAAGAAACTAATAGCCATGCTTACTAATTGTTGTAGACACCAATTTTCGTTTCTAAGTTATAAGAAAAATTAGTAGGAAAATTATCTTAAACGTAAATTCACCCATTATAAATAACATTTTAGAGGTAGTTTTTTTCTTCTTCTATTTCTATGATCAATGAACTACCTATGAGATGGCAAAAATGCATAGATAACAACGGTGCATATTTTGATTAATTTAATATATTTTACAAAAAAAAAATTAACTTTATATTCCTCCCGTACAAAACGCCAATTTCTTAAGTAAGGACCTTAGTAGTAATTATCTTAAACGTACATAAGTTCACCCATTATAAACAACATTTTAGAGGTAATTTTTTTCTTTTATTTCTTTTGTTTATGAATGTTATTTTCTTAACTTAAACTTAAAAATATTTATTTAAGATAAACTAATCCATTCTTTTTAATATTTAATAATACTTTTTTAAATTGTTAGTTATATTATTGCACATTTTTTTATATTGTATCCTTGTTGCGTTTTAATTTACCATAAATTGCAAATGTGTGTAAATGTAGTTTTAAATTATTTCGTAGTTTAAATTATTTGTTAATTGTTTAGTTTAGATATTTATTCTTATAAAATCTAATACATATTACATACAGTAGTGACAGTGATACTGATTATTTTTCTTTTTCTTCTGGTAGTTTAGACTGTGACCTATACTCATAATCTTTCTGAGGTAATAGAAAATCAATTTACAAGTCTTTCTGAAAATTTCAACGTTTTACACATAAATGCGCAGTTTTCCGGCTCATTTCTCAGGTATGCTGGCATCGTTTGGTCAAGAGAATATACATGGAATATTGGTTTCAGAGACTTGGTTGAAGCCCTGTCTGTCAACAACAGCTTGGCGTATACACTAACTGGCTTAGCACTTATTTGGAACGATCGTACCAGTTCCGTCGGGGGAGGGGTGACCATCTATCTCAGACCCCACATTCCTTTTTCTATAGTTAGCATGTCCACTCAGCCACCACTCGCGGACTCTGGTGAATACCTGCTAATAGATATCATACTAGCACATTGTAAACTGTTGCTTGGCGTGTATTATAGTCCTTCCTCCCACATTAATTTCTTTACATCATTTGAAATGCTCATGGAACAACATATACTGCATTTTTAACCGTGCAGGGGCGGAGAAAGAAACTAACCTCTGCGGCCGGCGTCAGCCTGTCGTAAAAGGCTACAAAACACCCACCCCAGCTACGTGGTAGGGCCTCAAGCCCGTCTGGATGGCGACCACCTTTGGTCTTAAGTATGCCGCCATAATAATCTTGTGTTGTGTTCCGGCATTAGTGACCCAAGTTCCTGTACCCTTATGCGACAGCAGCGTGTTCGCGATGCCACTGGTGTTGCAAACACCCATAGGCGACGATAACTGCTAAATTCTAAGCTGGCCGTCAGCCTGTCTGCTGTCCTACAGCAATAAAAAATTCTCAATGTAATCATTAAGTTATGGTTTCAATACATGTTTAATCGAAATAGATTTTAGAAGTAAATCCTTTGAAACAGTTGTTGAATCTTGTAATTTAAGTATTCTTCCCTTAAACGCTACACATCGTATTCCCAATGTAAAAGTTTCGCTGCTACATTTAATATTAGTAGCCTCCCCTTCTCATGTCACCAAACACGGCCAGTGCCCCGCTTACGAATTTTGCGCATATGGTTGAGTATTGTAGATGACTGTGTCTCTGACAACTATAAGGCTGCATGGGACGAAAGATCTTTGTCTAGTTAATTGCCCGGTAACAATGTATTAAACTTGGGAAAAACTATTGAATTCTTCTTCGTGCACGGGCGGAGTGAGAATATCGCGGCTGGCGGCCTGTCGTTAAATATGACAAAACAAGCACTAAATAAATGGTACAGCTCCAAGTTCGGCTGAATGGCAACCACCTTGGTTTGAAAATATGTCGCCATAATAGCTGAAAAATAAGTTTCGGCATAAGTGACGGCAGCTTGTTAGCGGTACCCTGGCGTTGCAAACATCCATAGGAGAGGGTAACTGCTTACTATTAATTGGACTGTAATCCTGTTAGCTGTTTTACAGTAATAGAGAGCAAAACTCATTAGAAGTTCAAAATGCATTATTTATTTATATTTCATAATGTTTATGCTCTTCACACGAAAGCAAACTGCAATAAAACAATTACATAAGTGGCGATGACTGAAAGGAGTTTTAAAGGAAATCTTGCATTAACAACGAACAGGTCGCATACATTCATCTCGACATCAGAAGCTTTGGTGACTCGAAGAATGTTCTTGCACATTTCTCTTTCTTCTTCACTCTCATTTGTTCTATAAGTTATGTTGATTTGTACTTCTTCGATTGTTAGGTGAAACTTTTCTGCTTCTATACTCAATAAGATAACGAATAATAAACTCTTCAGGAAATATAGGAGGATCATTAGTAAAGCTTGCCAAGCGTGGCCCTGAAAAAAATAATCAATACGTAGTTTGCTTATATAATACATTCATCAATACATTATTGTGACCTTACATTCAGTAACTTCGCTATCGATTTAGAGTAAAACTTATATGATTCGTTCGAAAATAACTCAGTGATACCTTTATGTGGAATGTCTGGATTAATTACTTTTTACTGCTGTGGAACAGCAGAGATGACGTCGACCCACTTAATAGAAACAGTTACTGTAACCTATGAATGATTGCTAAACCACGGCTAACAAGCTATCGTCCACGTAGGGTAATTGGAACCATGGTACATAGGGTCACTTATATCGGAACACATCATAAGGTTATTGTGGCATATTTGGAGGCCAGGGGTAACCACCCAGACGGCGTCTAGAGGGACATAAAGCCTTACCAACTAGCTAGAGTGGTTTTGTCACCTTTTACTACTAGGCGCCACCGGCCGCAGGGTTCAGAATTCTTACTCAGCCCCTACACCGTACATCCTTTCGATAATTTAATTAAGTAAAAAAAACTAACCTGAATTTGTTCCCCATAATTATTATTCATCTCAATATGTTTCACAATTTCAATGTGAAATTGAATGCTCGTCAGTATTCGGATAAAGCAATTCGCACAGTAGAAAACAATCTAGAAATATTTAAAATTAAATAATATTTATTAAAGAAATATTCAAAGCAAAAGTATAACTAAAGTTAATAAACAAAGTGTTGTTAGCAAAAATATAACTTGTATTTCACAGAGAGTCGGATGAAGTGTCTCGTTTTGCGTGCCAGTAATACCGTGAAGGGTTAGGGACTAGCAGAACCTGGTTTATCTGCAGCCTCCCACTAATGTAGGATTAGACACTGGCGCTGGGAGGTGCTGAACGAACTCCAGGCGCCATAGATGATGACTGCGGACAGTCCTTAGGAGGATATCCCCACCCGCACCTATGGAGCAGGAGAAGGTCTTAAGAGAGAATCTTACCCCCGTGACGCATATCATGATAGAGGCCACCGTGACAAGTTCGGGGATTCCCATAAACAGATAAAAATGTAAGACAGAATTGAAAAAATTAATCTTAACATTAAAGGGGTTAACTTCAGGCGGCCGGTTGTAAAAACTACGCCACAACTATTACAAAATTTTTTTTGGTCTCGGGGAAAAACCTCTCTTGACGGGTTCCCCCGGCCCGGGGGGACTGAGGGATATGTAGGTACTCCGGAATTTTTCCGACTACCCACTAAAAACCCCGCTGTTTTCCTATCGCCTACGCCCGGGCCTACGGATATATGGCCGGCCGATCTCGTGGCCCGGGCCGGCGCCAGCCCTCCCTTTGTCATAAGGCGGGCCCCTTCTAAAGTGTTGGCGCCAGGGGGTCAGTGTTTCGTCCCCACGGCGCTCTCCTGTAACAACTCTAGGAGTTGAGGGGGGCCGCGGAACAGCACGCAGCCCTCACCCTCGCGGCAATAGGGCGGGCGGTGGGTCCTCCCCCGAGGGGCCACCCGCGGCAGCTTTTTACGGCAGCCGGAGGTCGTCACTCGTCCTCCGGCGCCACCGATATGGCCTGCGTTAGTGGGAGGGGAGTGTGGTGGTCGACTCCCGCTCCGCCGCCTCCTTTGCGGACATGACTGCCTCGCAGAAGGAGGCGACGGCCGTCCATCCAGGATCGCCGCCGACCATGGACAGAACCAAGGCCGGGAGTGACAGGTCCGCGGCGCTCCTCGCGCCACGCAGGGCACACGGCGACAGTGTGGTCCACCGTATCCTCCTCGTTGCCCGCGCCACAGTTGTGGCACCCCAACGTCATCTCCCGCCCTATGCGACACAGGTACCTCCCGAAGCAACCGTGCTCCGAGAGGACTTGCGTCAGGCGGAAGGTCAGGGTGCCGTGGCGCCTTTCCGGCCATTTGGCCAGGATGGGCCTCACCGCTTCAATGGTGGCGAGGCCCACGCTGGGGTGCGCGAGGCGCTCCTTTCTCTTCACCATGAGCACTTCGTTGTGCAGCTCCGCCCGCTTTACCTCCACATTGCGAGGCACGGGGCGAGAGCCACGCTCGGTCACATCCCGGCGCCACTGGTACAATAGCGCCAGGACTCGGGCCTCGAGGTCCCATGGTGGGGATCCAGCCAGCAGGGAGGCCGCTTTTCGAAGCGGCGAAGCGAAGATGGTGTCCTTCGGGACACCATGCGGTATCCCCTAACCGCCCTGACGGCCAGGACGCGCTGCAGCCTGCAAAGCAGCGCCGTCGTTTTAGCCGTCAGACGATCCGCCCAGATCGGGGCCCCGTAAAGGGCCATCGACTGCATGGTCACCTCAAAGAGCCTGCGGCACACTGCGCCCGGCCCGCCGATATTCGGCAACAGACGGGAGAGTCTAGCCCGAACTAGCCTCGGCGCCAGGCGCTCGAAGTGCGCCGCAAAGTCCTATCGCCCGTCGAGCACCAGTCCGAGATAATTCATGGACGGCCCGACGGCAATGTGGACGCCTCCTACCGTTATGCTCAGGCCCGGTGGCGGCCCTGAACATAAAGGCCCCGCCAGATATTCCGCGGGATTTGGAAGTTATTTTTTATTTTTCGTTTTTGTAGTAAATTTTATCCTTAAATCTCTTCATCTCAATCACAACACCCTTCAAAACTCAATCCACTTTTCCTTTAAATCTAAGGGTACATAATTGTATTGTTCAATCTCAGATTCATTACTGCTTAAAAATTACTCTATATAAATCATTATTTCCTTTTCGTTTTCATTTCATTCCATTTCATTTTCACTGGTTTTGATATTTACTAACATTATTTTACTTTTAGATTAATTTATAATTGACCTTTGAATATACATATAGCATACTGTTTATGATGTTGAGGTTCAATTTGTATATGAATGGATCGATGTGTGATTTTGTAGAAAAACAAACGTCTGTTCTTACTAATAGTTTATTAAGACTGACTCGAAGTCGCATCAGTGAGCGTATTTACTATGAACTAGACATACCGCCCACCAAAAACAATAGTTTTTAAGCAAATTTGTATAATTATGTATACTAGCTCTAAGTGGACTGTAGTTGATCACAGATATTGGTATACATACTGATAAATTGTAAAATAAATTTGACATAATAATAGTAATCACTCATCACTGGTACATCGTAGCCGCCCACCATTCTCACTCATTATCTACTTGCTTCGGCAGCAGGATCAGTTTATTCAGTGGCCTTTTCAACTGACTATTGCTTGCGGTTTGTATGGTTACCACTCTGACCATGTTGTCTATTCCGGGATGTAATTGTACAATTTTTCCTAGTAGCCATTTAGTTGGAGGTAAATTTTCCTCTTTGACCACAACAATATCTCCAATTCCAGGCGATGGCACCTTAGTTTGCCATTTGAATCTTTGTTGTAAGGTGTGAAGATATTCGGTTTGCCATCGTTTCCAAAAATGTTGTGTCATCCTTTGGATCATTTGCCACCTTGTTAAGAGACTGGTTTTCTTGTCTTCGTAATTAGTATCAGGAACGCTAACAAGCGGCTCTCCTATTAAAAAATGACCTGGGGTTAACGGTGCTTCTGTGGTATTGTCAATGAGACACATAGGACGAGAGTTGAGAATCGCTTCAATCTGAGCTAAAAGAGTAACCATCTCCTCGTAGGTTAATTTGGTGTCCTTGTTTATTCGAGATAAATGTCTTTTGGCTGACTGAACGCCAGCTTCCCATAAGCCTCCACATGTTGGCATTCTTGGAGGAATAAAGTGCCATGTTGTGCCATCATTTGCTAAAAGTTCTGCTGCTTCGTTGACCAACAATTTTGTGATATGCTGATTAGCAGGTATAATAATAGGGTGTTTAGTGGCCTCTGGTATATACGCACTTTGTAATCGCCCTCCTACTCTCATTATTTCGTTTTCGCCAAGGAATGGCGACAATGTGATGAGAGAACTTTTCTTCTTTACTTTCGCAGTTTTCTTTAATTCTTCAATTTCTCTTCCGTAAACCAAATTTTGATAATATCTTATGCAATCTTCTAATATTTCATTAAGTTCCTTTACTGTTATGTAACTTTTTTCTATGGGTTTAGAATTGCTTCTCTTTAAAAACCTCTTACAATATGCTAACACTCTCTTCATCCTTGAAATTGTTGAAAATCTCTCCCAAATCGGTTTCTCTTCTGTAGTTGCATGAAATGTCCTCCTTTCTTCTAATGTTACGTGTGGAACATCACATCTGTTCAATTCTATTTTGTATTCCTTTAACCAAATAGGTCCAGTCCACCATAAGTCTAGTGAAGCCAATTCAATTGATTTAACACCTCGAGTTGCAATATCGGCTGGATTTTCAGCAGACTGTACGTGATACCATCGATCGTTGTTTATTACACGAGTAATATCTGCGACTCTATTTGCAACAAATGTGCGCCATCGACTAGGTTGAGATTGCAGCCACGATAAAACAACCGTCGAATCAGTCCATGCATAGATCTTATCTTTAGGTATGTTCAAGATGTGTGTCACATCATCCACTAATTCTGCTAGTAGTGCTGCAGCGCATAATTCCAATCTTGGAATTGATAGTTGTTTCAATGGAGCAACCTTTGTGCGCGACGCAATAATTGACACATATATGTCATCAGTGTCAATTACTCTGAGGTAAGTTACAGCGGCATATGCGTGACTAGATGCATCTGCAAATCCGTGCAACTCTATGTCTTTATAATTGTTTGATGTCGTTCTAAACCATCTGGGTAATTCCAGGGATTGTAAATACCTTAGCTCATCTCTATAACTCATCCAATCTTCTTTGATATGTGATGGCAGTTCATCATCCCAATCTAAAGTAAGTAGCCACAATTTTTGTATCAATATCTTAGCAGTGATAACTACTGGTGATAACCATCCAAATGGATCGAAGAGACGAGCAACATCAGAAAGAACGGATCTCTTTGTAATTTTACATCCTATAAAAGGTAAGTTTACACTAATTTTGAAAGTATCATCCTTTCTATTCCACGTTAATCCAAGAATTTTTATTACTTGATCTAATTTTATTTCAATTTTGTCATTAGTAGATTTTTCTTCTTGTAGATAGTTAATTATTTCTTCAGAGTTACTAGACCATTTTTGCATTTCAAAACCTCCCTTTCTTAATATTTTTTTTGAATTCTTGACACATTTTCTTAGTTTTTTCTACAGTTTCATTACCCGCCATCAAATCATCCATATAGAATGAATTTTTAATTACAGAAGATGAATCTGGGTACTGCTGAGCTTCATCATCAGCCAGTTGATTTAATGTTCGAACAGCCAAAAATGGGGCGGCTGCTGTACCAAAAGTAACAGTTGTCAAGTTGTAACTCTCGATTTCATCTTCAGGGTTATCTCGCCAGACTATACTTTGTAAATTTGTGTGCGCCTCTGTCATATTGATCATCCTATACATTTTGACGATGTCTCCAACCACACATATTCTATGTATCCGCCAACTAATAATGAGACTTCGTAAATCTGACTGTAAAACTGGTCCAATCATCATCATTTCATTAAGAGAATGGTCATTAGAACCCTTTGCCGACGCGTCAAAAACCACACGAACCTTCGTTGTCTCTTTATCTTCGCGTATCACAGGATGATGAGGAAGATATATTGCGTCTCTGTCATCAACAGCCCTCTTCATATGACCCATCGCTATATACTCGTGAATAACCTTGGTGTACTCTGTTTTCAACTTCGGTGACTTCATAAATTTCTTCTCTAATTGTCGTAATCTGTTTATTGCTTGTTCCCTTGTATTTCCACATAACCTTATTGTTTCTTCAATACTTTGTTTCAATGGTAAGTGTACTGTGTATTTCCCGCCTTTTATTCTCTTGGTTGTATTTTTGTAAATCTCTTCGCACATTTCTTCTTCTCGAGTCAATAGTTTTCTTTTCTTGTATGAATCAGTCTCTATTTCCCAGAACTTCTTCAACATGTCGTTGTCTTCTGAAACCATTCTTCTAACATGTAGTGTAATTATTTTGTGTTCTTCGCCAAGTGATTTGTTTTCTCTTTGACCCGATAGTATCCATCCCAAGCTTGTTTTCTGCGCCACTATACCGTATGGCGTTTTAATCAATCCAACGTTTATTATTTTACTGTAGACGTCGGCTCCGAGTAAGAGGTCTATCTTACCGGGTTTGTTATACATCGGATCAGCAAGCGATAATGTTTTTAGCTGTGGCCAGTTCATCGGGATATACTTCGAAGGTAAGATTGTTGATAAGGTTTTTAAAACGTACGCCTTCACATGGATGACTTCTGTAGTATCGAATCGCGATGTAACTGAGAGGTTTACTACATGTTTGATGTTCACTTGTGTTCCTTCTCCTACACCAGAGACTACACCGTTGATACAAGTTTTCTTTAGCCCCAAGAGTTCGATTACTCTTGAAGAGATCAATGAAGCCTCTGAGCCCTGATCAATCAAAGCACGAAGTGTGTGTATAACTCCATCACTTGCTCTGACTTGCACTTGTGCTGTTGCTAATAACACTTGATTATCAGGTTGTTCTTTAGAGAAGTGTGCGCTAGTAATTTCTTGTTCCGGTTGTGGTTGATGATCCTTCTTCTCGTTTGTTTCTTCGACTCTGTGTAACAGAGAATGATGTCTTCTTTTACAGACTCGGCACCTCGCTTTACTCTTACAATTGTATACATTGTGATTCGGTATAAGGCAGTTAAAACATAATCGATTCTTGGTTGCAAAGTCATGTCGTTCTTCTGTAGTTTGTTTTGCAAATTCTTTACAATTAAATATGTAATGTTCACCTTTACAATACGTGCAAGAAGAACGTGAGCTTATATTGCTGTGTTTTGTAGATGAAGATGTTTCATCCTCTTTCGCCTCAGCTACGACATGAAATGACCTGTGACCTCGTGCCTTCTCCTTTGTAACAGCTGACGACATCATCGGGGTTGTTAATTCCAAGGTACGGAATTTTGCTTCTAGAAAACCCTTCAACTCGTTCCATGATGATAACTCTTCGCTGTTTTGCTTGTAGGCATGTTCCTCCCACTCCTTCAGTGATTCTGGGTCCAACTTCTGCGCGATCAGAAATACTATTATAGGATCCCAAGAATCGGTACTTATGTTATAGTTGTTTAAGCTATTAATACATTCCGTTGTTGTATCTAATAAAGCTTTTATCTGAGTGGCAGTTTGACTTGCTAATTTATTTTGACTAAATAGCCTTTTTAATACACTGGTCACTATCATTTTCTTGTTACCGAATCGCCCTTTAAGTAACTGCCATGCTTGTGTATAATTGCATTCTGTTATTTTGATTTGCCTTAATAAAACTTCTGCCTCTCCGGAAACGCTCGTTTTTAAATAATGTAATTTTTGTACATCACTTATTGAAGTATCATGAACAAGAGCCGTAAATAAATCTTGGTAGGTGGGCCAATCCTCATAGTTACCCGAAAACGTAGGTAACTGTATTCTCGGTAACTTAGCGAAAGGTGTCTGCCCATTCTGCGACGAGTTTGATGTATTAGAAATAGCAGATGTTCTATTTTCTGATTCTAGTTTCGCCAGGAGATCGGTTAAGTCTCCGCGTAAGCAAAGATACAGGTCTTCAAACGTATAATAATCTTCATTGAGAAAATACGGCAATATTCCTCGTTGTTCACGTGGCGTACACTTCAGAAGATTTGTATTCGCTTGTTTGAATGTGTCCCAATACTCCTCTATACATTTTAATCTTGCTTTGATGTAACCTTCAGTTAATCTTTGCTTCGGAGCCTTTTTTATGTTTACTTGTGCCTTTTGTAACATACCGGCGACATCTTCAAGCATAGTTAAATATTTTGATTGTTCCGCAGTAGGCGATGACATTTTGAATAATTAAAGTATCCAAATATATACACAAACACAGTCCGTTATAAGTTTTCAATCACTTTATTTACTTAGTTTTATTTGTTATAAAATCTTTTCACTAATGAGTTTGTTTACGAGTTAAATTTCTAAGAATCGGTTTCTATTGTATTCGCGCGGCCGAGCTCCGTGTGTCGATCTATTCACTAATTAATCCGGCTCGAAGGACCATATGTTTATGATGTTGAGGTTCAATTTGTATATGAATGGATCGATGTGTGATTTTGTAGAAAAACAAACGTCTGTTCTTACTAATAGTTTATTAAGACTGACTCGAAGTCGCATCAGTGAGCGTATTTACTATGAACTAGACACATACTTTTAAGCAATTTACTACTATTGCTACTAGTGTGTTGTGTCAATATAATTTCGGAACTTATAGGTCAGCACGTATTGATAGCAATCTAGATCAAGACATTAACCATATGTATGTGTCGGGTTTGGCCCAGGCATCAGAAGGACCACTCAGATATGGCAATATACAAATTTATTTCAGTCCAACAATCAGTTATCTTAAATCTAGAAATATATAAATACAGAAATGAAATAAAATTAATTAAATAACTAGTAATGTGACAGTGGGGGCGGTCACCAAGGGCGGTACTGACTGTAATAGACAAGGTTCCCCACGCACCCACCGCAATAAGGATAGTACTAATTGTCTGAAACAACGTTCCACGTCCAATAAACGGGCAATACTGACTGTCGAGAGACAGTGGTCCGTGCACCAAGACGCATCCGTTTGAAATGCATGCCGACTTTTTTTTCTTAAAGCTAAAGCTGTTGTTGTCTCAGACGACTCGACAGCGACTACGGACGTTTAGGCATTCCAACCCCGTGGGAGCGGGTCGATCAGCCGTGGCAGCGTGCTCGGTCACGCGCCTCCTGTGAGGTGCGTTTCCGGCTCGACCGCTGCATGGGGACAATTGAGAACAGCCACAAATGGCAAGAATACTATTTATTTGGGGACTATCGACTTCACCGGTGAAGCCTATCCTATTCTAATCTACTATCGTTTCGGAGTGCTCATAGCTGAGGGAGAAGAAACGGCGAAAGAAACTCCCCCGCAACACATCTATTCTACGTGTATTTTTGTAATGTGTGGGTTGTGTGCGTCTATAGGTTATGGGGGGCGGAAGGCGTCCCTAAACCTATTGCGTCGGGCTGGTCCATGCCGGACTGGGGGGGATAGCGTTCGCGAGAGCATTCGCTTCAGCGTCCTAGAGATGGGGTCGCGTCTGTCCGCGAGCACGTTTCGCGGGCGGCGACGCACGTGGGCTGCTCGACGGTTGGGCGTGTAGTTGACCATCAACACCACCAGCGGATTGGGGTGGTAGGGAGCGAGACCGAAGAAGGATCGCGAAAGGGAGACCATGTACTCCTTCACGGGAAGGAGCTCCAGGTCGCGGTGTAGGTCCGCGTTATGCATGTCGACTCAACAGCGCGGTTCCTTATAAAGGCGATCGCTTGGTGGGGAGAACCAAAGGTGAACGCTTGGTGGGGAGAACCGTTATAATATTCTATTGTCAATGGTGCCTCCGGTGCATGTTCCACTAACGCCATCTAGCCGCCGTCTCTCGCTGCTGTTAAATAATATGGCCGCTGTCACATCCAGTGCAGCTGTTAAATAATATGGCTGCCGTCACATCCGGTGCAGCTGTTAAATAATATGAATTCCGTCATATGCTAATTTCTGATTGTTATTTGTTGTGCTTTCCAATAAATAAATAAATAAATCATTGCTATAAAAAATAATAAGTAAGCTTACATTCTTATAAGCTTAAGTCTAAATACTAACTTACCAACACTTGAAAAGCCATCTTATAGTTGCGAAAAGCTTCAATGATGTTGAAATAAGTTTGTGACATATTATTCCATTGTTGATGTGGGCTGTCTGTCGTGCTTTTATTTAACTCTTCTTGCCAGGCGTATAATGCGGTCGTAATTAATTTCAAAATACAATAAGCATAAATTATATTTAAATCATAATGACATAGCAATAAATCCAAAACAAGTTCAAAAATATCAAAATAACCGAAACATACATGAAAAGTGGTATACAAACCCACGCTGTAACAGACTATAAAAATAACAAATGCCCAATTCCTTTTGGCTGTGTGTTTTAATTTTCCCTTGTCAAATTTGAGCACATTTTGTATTTGTTGAATTTTTTTTAACAAATTTACATTTTCATTAAAATATTTTATAGATACGGTGAAATTTAATACAGTGCCTGTTAAATACATGACACATGTTAATATATTTATTGTAATACGGGATGACTTGTGAATCGGTATTAAATAATTTCCCAATTTTTTGGTCATCAAGCAAGTTATTTGGAATATTTGTATTCCAAGAATAACCATCGTGCCAATCAAGCAAAACAATCTCCGAATGACGCTGACAGGCCTTATGTAATTGTCATGGATCTCATATTTTGGGCAAAAGTATACATTCTGAAGCACATTAAAAGGTCTGACAACTGCTTGCAGGTTTTTGTCTATTTTCTTATCAAAAATATCTTCTACACGGGTTTTTCTTCTTAGTCTTTGGATTTTTTTCAATATTGCTCTCAACATTTTCTATTTGGTGCTTACTGACATTGAAATTGATGGACACTGATGAAGCTATTGTTTGAGTGGGCTTATAAGTTACTGCGATTAACATCGCATGTCCATTATCGTAATTAATTCGAAATACTAGTGCACTACTTGGCTGCGTTGTTTAATTAGTTTTCGAACTAATAACTAATTAAATCTATTATTTTATTGCTGTAGGAGAACAGACAGGCTGACGGCCCACTTAGAATTTAGCCGTTACTGTCGTCTATGGGTATTTGCAACGCCAGTGGCATCACGAACACGCTGCTGTCCCATAAGGGTACAGGAATTTGGATCAATAATGCCGGAACACAACACGAAGTTATTATGGCGGCATACTCAAGACCAAAGGTGGTCGCCATCGAGACGGGCTTGGGGCCCTACCACGTAGCTAGGGTGGGTTGTTTTGTCGCCTTTTGCGACAGGCCGATCCCGGCCGCAGAGGTCAGTATTCTTTTTCCGCCCCTGCACGGATAGGACAATTTTAATGTTTTTGATTGAACTGCATATGCTACATATCGTACAGGTGCATCGTGTAGTAAATTTTATTTGCTTCAGTAAATTCATTCCAATAAAGAAAATAGTTAAGTAAAGACTGTCAATTTCTCCTAGTAAAGAGCTAATGGGAGGTGCTGTCGTGTTAAAAATGACGTTATTAAATTTCCTCGTCTTGAAAACGCCTATTACAGACTGTGACCACTTTCTATTAGGATGTCCGTTTGCCTGTCTGCTAAACTCTAGCTATAAAACAACAAAAATAAATCCGAGTAAGCCCAATTCGTTTGGTTTTCACACAGGTGTTTGTAAAGTATTTGCAATCCATCAATGCTCTATACGAATATAGACATGCATATTGCGAATATTGTCCTGTCTGTATGAGGAGATGTGCCCTCTATTTTTTCAATCGATACTCCTTTGCGATAAGGGTTTTCATTTAACAACATATCGATATTTATAGTCGATGTAAAACCACCGGATTTTATATCAATATAATGTTTGAAATCGTTAAGGTTTTTGCAATATGGAATACTTTCCACAAGTTTTTTCAGTCAAACGTAGAACGACTGCTGTCTCTGATTTCATGTGTGATTCATAAAATCATAGATCAAAGTAATGAACTCGTAGCTATACTTTTACCTTACATATAATATATGATTGTTACTATACTGAGAATTAGATTCATTCGGCGAACATCGAGAAAACCGATACAATAATATATCGATTGCAAATGAATAATTCTACTCTGTAACGTAGGTAATGGTTATTATTACAATATTTATAAAAATTCCATCTAATATCTGCTGGTAGGTCAATTTGGCCAACTAAGTAAAATACTTTACTAGTTTCTACGATATCCTTAGGTTTGTTAGATTCGTAATGATTATAATGAAACACATATTCTGAATTAGGTGCCTTTAATTTCTTTATAGAAACGCGAACTGTAATAGCACGATGGTGTAAGTGGCGGTGAGTGATAAAAAGTGCAAAGGGAATCTGGCATCAGCACTGAACAGGCCGCAGCCACTCATCCCGATGTCGCTCGCTTTGGTCACTCGAAGAATGTTTTTGCACATTTCCCTTTCTTCTTTGCTATCACATTCATTGTTGAAGATATAAGTATGTACTTCTGCTACTGCTGAATGAAATTGTTCGACATTTATGCTTAGCATGGAGATGAAGAAAAAGTTTTTCATGAACCATACAATTCCTATTGCTAAAATATACCAAGAGTAAATCTGAAATATAAGGAAATACTACATCAGTTAAGCACACGGTTGTCTCTAATAAGCAGAGGTAATTTGGATTATTCGAAATACAAGAAGGAAGGTAGTGGTGTCCAATTCGGAGACTAAGCCACAGGTTTGAATCACACGATGACATGTCCTGCTGGGGTCTTTGTTTTGGCAAAATGTACACATTAAGACCTAATTGTAAAGTACTAACGGTGAAGTAAAATACATATAGTAAGGAAACCGACATCCCAAGATTTCTTCCATGTATTAGCCGCCAATGCGCCTTGGAGTGCACCCGTATACTGCCCGTTCACCCTAGTGTGATCTTTAGGAAACATGTTAATACACAATTTTATCACAATTACAGAAGAGCATAGTATAACCATTTGGGAGAAAATTATATTATTCTTGCGGCAAATGAACCTGTAAGTTCTCAACTTATTAATTTGCTTCGATAAGTTGTGAGACGATTTCGTAAGCAAACTCGAACATGTTTAGACTTGTCGTAATAAACTTACACAAGTAGTGAGAAATTACGATAAGCTACTTACAACGAGTGTTTACACTTGCAAATTTATCCTAAGTTCAGTGAGTAAAACTTATAAGTGTAAGGGCGGCCTTAGGACTCATTTACGGAGACGCGGAGCATCGCGTGTGTCGTAGCGTCTCGCGACACATTGAACGACGCTTCTTTAAAAACGCACTCAAACAGCGCCGGAATTGTTGGAATTCAACGCGGGTCGCCGCTGCACGCGACGCGTGACGCCCCACGTCTGCGTAAATGATGGCATAAAGTGATTTCAGCTCGTGCTATTCAGAAACATTCGATAGCGATTGTAACGGTAAAAATGTAGAGTCGATATGTAATTCAATTTTTTTAAATACTAACATACATTTAAGTTAATTTATAATTACGGGTGTTTTTTTATCTTCTAATATATAAAATTCTCGTGTCACAGTTTTCGTTGCCATACTCCTCCGAAACGGCTTGACCGATTTTGATGAAATTTTTTGTGCTTATCCGGTATCTATGAGAATCGGCCAACATCTATTTTTCATCCCCCTAAATGTTAGGGGGACCCACCCCCAAAATTTTTTTTTTAATTTTTTGACATTTTATTATTATTGGCAGAACAACGTTTGTCGGGTCAGCTAGTACACGTATAAAACTTTAAGTTGGCAATACTTTTTTAACTGGTGGCCATTTTGTCAGCTGTCAAGTGATTTATGTTTAGTTTGGTTTATGAATAGACTGACGCCTGAACAACGCTTATTACTTATTACGCATCCACAGAGAAGTCGTATAGTATATACAGAAGAAGTCATTGCTGCTGTAGAGCGTAGTGTAGAGGAAGACCCAAATCAGTCTATCCGCCATCGTGCACAAGAATTGGACGTGTCCATCAACTTTATGGAAGATTTTGCGAAAAGATCTCGATTTATGTGCTCACAAAATCCAACTCGTGCAAGAATTGAAGCCACACGATCACCTAGCAAGGCGTAGATTCGGTGAATGGGCCCAAAACAAGATTGCCGTTGACCCCGATTTTCATAAGCGAATTTGGTTTAGCGATGAAGCTCACTTTTGTTTGAATGTCAATAAACAAAACTGCCATATTTGGAGTGCTGAAAATCTTCAAGTGTATGTTGAGACACAAGTGTGTGTATGAGTTACATCTAGAAAAACTGACTATTTGGTGTGCTTTATCATGTTGTTATCTATATTTTCTTGTGAGTAATGTAAGTACGTCGCTATTTTTGCAAATAAATATTTTCTTTCTTTTCTTTCTTTCTTTCTTTAAGGGCTGGTGGAATCATTGGTCCGTACTTCTTTAAAAACGATGCTGGTCAGAATGTTACAGAATGGTAACCGCTATAGAGCCATGATTACTTCGTTCTTCAATTGAACAACCATGATTTGCAGGAGCTGTGGTCTCAACAAGACAGCGCAACATGTCACACACCTCGTGCCACAATTGATTTATTGAAGGAAACGTTTGGTAACCGCATAGTTTCACGTTTCGGACCCGTGAATTGGCCTCCAAAATCGTGCGATTTAACGCCGCTAGACTATTTTCTGTGAAGTCGCTAGTCTACGTCCATAAGCCCAAAATGGTTGACCACTTGAAGGATAACATTCGCCGCGTTATTGCCGATATACGGCCACAATTGTTGGAAAAAGTCATTGAAAATTGGACCTTCAGATTAGACTATGTCCGAGCCAGCCGTAGTGGTCATATGCCAGAAGTCATATTTAAATGATAATGCCAGAAAATTATCTTTTGAATAAAGTAAATTTCATGTCAATTAAAAAAAATTATCCTTGTTTTATTTTATTTTTTAATTTTATTATTATATATATTATATACAATAATAAATGATATATTATTCTTAATTTTATATCGTTATTCCATTTCAAAGTTTTATACCTCTATAAAAACACCCTTTACTAACACAATAATTAATGTAATCGTTATTTATATTGTAATGTATGGATTTTATAAATCTGAATATTATTATTAAAACAAAAGAAATGAAATGGGGTAGACCAAAGAAAAGATGAAAGAACTTTGTGTTGTGGTTATAAAAAGTATTGATTGACGTTGACGATTGACATTGATATGACGATTACTTATTTTTTTTTGGAAGGTGGAAATGCATGACGCTCACCCTGCTGCGTTGGAATGGGCAGTGGAGTAGTGTGGGATTCCCCATGCAACGCGTCCGTACGACCCTTCTCTAGGCTGGGGTACGCACGTCACTGGTATACCCACTAAAACCACCTCGGTGTTCCTTCACACACCTTAAGTGCTGAGGCCGCGGCACGCGACGGGTCAGTCAGACCGCGACACCGACGGGCGCTGGCACGCTTTCCCGCGCCTCTTTAAATCCGAGAAGATGATGAGCGCCGGCATCTTCTTCCTCACGCACGGGGGAGCTGGGTGCGCGGAACACCCGTGCGCCCCTCTCTCGGCAATGGGTGTGCAGGCTGCGGCCCTTTCTCAGGGAGCCGCGCCCGCGACCGATCATTACAGCGGCCGGAGGCCTGTCGCCAACCTCCGGTGACGAGTGGCCCTGCGTGAACGGGATCCCTCCCGCTTATCCTAGCGCGCTCCCTGTCCCTCTCCGCCGCCTCCTTTGCGGATAAGACTGTAGCCGGGAGTAAGAGTTCAAGACCGATGGTGGCGACGAGGTTTCGGCGCTCCGATACCCATGTGGGGCACACTTCGAGGGTGTGGGGTGACGTGTCCTTGTCGCCAGCGTCACAGTAGTGGAACTCTATCGATTGCTCCTTTTGAGTGATGTGACATAGGTCCCGCCCGAAACAGCCGTGCCCCGAGAGTACCTGTCAAGCCAATCTTGCGGATGCGGACGCTTCCTATAGTGATCTGTAGGCCCTGAGGCAGCCCACGTCATCAGGTATAAAATACTAGAGCCTCGGACTTGTACAGGGCCACCTCTAGGCCTAGCCGCCGGATCCGGTGTACGACTTGCGCAACTCCAACCGTGCCCCTAAGGCATGCCTGCTGGTAGGTCCCGCCGCGAGCTGTTACCAGCGCGTTGTCGGCATAACAGATTACACGGACGCCGAGCGGGACCATATCTCGAATTACCCAATCAAATGCGAAGTTCCACAGGACGGGACCTAGCACTGACCCCCGTGGAACACCGCATACGACGTCTTGCCTACGCTACACTCTCTGGTCCGGGAAGACGACATGATGTCCGATGACGCATCGGATTTAGGTCGGCACTCCGTGGTATTGGAGCGCTTCGCTAACGCAGCTCCAGGGCAAGGAGTTGAACACATTGGCGATATCTAGTCACACCGCTAACAACACATCGCCCTGTGATGTGGCTTCCTCCGCGAGGCTCTTCAACCGTAGAATGACATCCACCGTCGAGCACCTCTACCAGAAACCGGTTATTGGTTGTCCGCCAGGTTCAGCCTGATCGTAGTGCAGTGCTGAACGAGGCAGTCTGCAAGCACTCTCTCGAAGAGCTTTCCCACCTCGTTCAGCAGTACAATAGGCCAGTAGGTGGACGGTGAATCCATCTTATAGTTCTTGTAATTTTTATAAATATAAAAATAGATAATAAAAATATTTTATTACAAAACACGATTGCTAATTTCACCAAATTGCCCTTAATAGTCGCAAATGATTTCAATATCTTACAACAGACTCAGAAATACTTTGATCATTGATCAACTCAAGATACTTTCTTTATTATCAAAGATCGATAAACAAGGAGAAATATTACTTACGTCATATATATCTTCACTATCAGTAATCTTCTTCACTGCAATGTTAAATTGAATATACAATAGTGCACGAAAAAAGGTGTCAGCGGTGTAGAAAACAATCTGAAAGTGTTAACCTCATTAACGTTGCTGATAAACATATTAACATTGATATTTCTGAGAATACTTCTAAGAAAAATCATTTTTGTGTAACCTTAAGCCAAAAAAAGCCTCGCAAAAGCGTCAAAATTAAGTTGATATCTTCTACGAGAGTAGTTAAAATTTATCAAATGTGCAGTGGATTACAATAAATGTTTTGCACAAAAATGACTTACCAACTCTTGCCAAGCTGTCTTAAAATTACAGAACGCTTCAATGATATTGAAGTACGTTTGCAACATAGTATTCCAATACTCTTTTGGGTCTTCAGTTACGTTCTTCCTACTTATTTCTTCTTGCCAAGCATAAAGCGTTGTGGTAAATATTTTTAGTAAACATAAGGCATAGACCATATTCAAATCATAATTACATCTTAAAAGATCCAGAATTAAGTCACCAAAATCAAAATACTTCATCCGAATATGAAAAACAGTAAACGTTATAAATCCAAAAGCAATTATAATGATTCCGTAAGCTAAATTCCATTTTTTTATGCACTTCCATTTTGTGTTACATTGTAGCACGTTGTGAATTGCTTGAATCTTGGTTAACATCTTTATATTTTCATTGCTTCGTATTATACTGACTACGTAATTTATTATGCAGCCTATTAGACCATCATTTAATAATTCTATAACGTGGATAATTTTTGTAGAATGTGTGTTAATAAACTCATTAGTACTATGCTGATTGCTGGTTAGTCGATAAATGTGAAAACAAAATGTTCCGACTAAGAGTAATGTAACAAGAAAACTAATAAATCTGTAGATAATATTGGTAGGAATTACATAGTCATCACGAATTCTATATTTCGGGCAAAAGTACATAATTTGGAGTAGTACATTGAAAGGTTTAAGTATCGCTTGTATTTCTCTATCTATTTTCTTATACAGTATAACTTTCACGTTTTTTCTTCTTGTTTTTCTCAGTTTCTTTAATTTAGACAACATTTTACATTAGTTTATCTTGTGTAAACGACTGATATGGAAAGCGGCTCACGGGCTTTTGCGTTTTATTTCATTTCCATTAACGCGATTAGTCATTAATTATGTATGTCGCGTTTCGGAGTTTTATTAATTAATTTCAACCATTTCTGAGTGCATTATATAATGAAATTCTCTATTTGAAAGCATAAAGAAATAATTGAATTATTTAAGAAATAGTTACGTGAGATAGTTTCGTGGGTAACTTTGGAACGGCTTATAAATAATAAGACCTCAGAAATAAAAACATTTCAGCTACTCAAATTTAATCCTGATTGTTTTAAGAAAAACAAAGTGTACGAACATGATCGTGTAAGTAGCGATAAGTGATATCAATTTCAAGGGAAGTCTCGCATTGATGCTGAATAGACCGCATCCGCTCATCTCGATATCTGTCTCTCTAATAACTCGAAGAACATTGTTATACATTTCTCTCTCCTCTTCGCATTCAAATGTATTAGACGTAGCGTAAACTTGTACTTTTTCTATCGCTAAATAGAAGTTTACAGCTTCCATGTTTAGCTTGATTTCTAGAAAAAAAAATTTGGTGAACTAGAATAATACCAATAACAATGTCTCCCACCCGTAGACCTGCAATAACAGTATTTAATTATGTTACGATCTGTTCTCTCTGTTGAATTATACATACATACATATAATCACGCCTCTTTCCAGTAGGGGTAGGCAGAGACCACTTCTTTCCACCTGCTACGATCCTTACATACTTGTTTCGCTTCGTCCACTTTCATTATTCCCTTCATACATGCCCTTCGGTTTAGGGTACTCTTGACCTGGCCTTTTTTCAAGACGTCCTTGATCTGGCTCGAAACGTCCGCCTAGGTCTACCCCTTCCAACACTTCCATTCACACTCGCCTTATACACTTTTTTCGTTAATCGTTCTTCATTCGTTCTCTCAACATGGCCAAACCTTCTCAGCATACCTTTCACAATTTTTGTCACTACATCTTCTTTCAGACCACAACGTTTCCTTATCTCACTATTTCTTATCATATTATAATCACAATATTGCAGTCTGTCACTGTTTCATCTCTTTCAAAAACCACCACTTTCGTCTTCTTTACATTCATCTTCATTCCCTTTCTAACAAAAGCCCCACTCATAATAGTTACCATCTCCTGCAACTCCTCGGCCGAAGACGCAAGTAATACTTGATCATCAGCATAGAGAAAACATTTGACGAGTAACTCATTAATTCTCAACCCACTTTCATTCTCTTTTAAATCTGTCAAGCAATTGTTCATGAACAGATTAAACAGCCACGGCGACGCTACACATCCCTGTCTAACACCTTTTTCGATATTAAACCATTCAGTGTGTGCCCCGTTTATCCTTACACAAGCACTAGAATCCCTATAAATAGATTGCAATGCTCGTATGAGGATACTGCTCACACCATTCACGGACAATACTGACCACAATTCATTCCTCACCACTCTATCATAGGCCTTTTCCAGATCCACGAACGCGCAATAGACCTTCTTGTTTATAGTCAAACACTTTTCGGCTATGCACCGCAAGGAAAAGACCTGATCCGTACATCCCATTCCCTTCCTAAATCCCGCTTGTGCATCCCATACTTTTTCGTCTGTTTCATTCACAACCTTTTCAATCAACACTTTGGCATACAATTTACCGACGTCGCTGAGAAATACGGCAGCTTATACCGCGGTAATTTACGCAGTCCTTCCGTGACCCTTTTCCCTTATACAATGGCACGATTACGGCTTTGCACCAGTCTCCTGGTACTTGCCCATTTCGCCAGCACAAATTGAAAAGGTGGTACAGCTGGCTAGCCACTATGCCCTGTCCAGCCCTCAGCATCTCGACGGTAATCCTGTCCTACCCTGCAGCCTTACCTAATCTCATACTTTTCAACGCTTTCACTATTTCAACCATGCTTATCTCACTTTCGTCAACATTTATAATAGTTTCCATGGAAGGTGCCGGATTTTGTACCTGCACTTCCTCTCTTTCAAACAAACTTTCAAAATACTCTTTCCATCTCTTTAGCACACATTCTTCTCCTTTTATAATGCTCCCATCTTGACTCCTGATTGTACTCAGCTCCGAGGTAGAAGTTTTTCCTCTGGCTGTTTTGATGGATTGCCAGAAAAACTTGATGTTTGATATATTTAGGATTAGGATACAGCATTAAAGGCTTATTTTATTTATTTATTTATTTATAAACATGAAATAAAACAAAGAGTAGGCAACTATACCAAACATCAAACATTAATTTTAGCTAGAATTGGGAAGCTACTTATATGACTATAGGACACTACTAGTCTCAAATGTCAAATATCCTTGGCTCTTGATGTTACATCAAAAATATTTTTAAATGTGCCTTAAAACTCTAAATACTTTTGCAATCTCTTATCCGAGGCGGAATTTTATTCCAACACTTAGGGCGCCTTCAAATTAGCCGCAAAGTGTCACGCTGCAGCAGCGCGGCTGCAACGCTGCCCCCGCGCTGTTTTCTAAATCCCTATAAATGAAAAACGCGTGACTGCAGCGCTGCAGCCGCGCTGCGGCCGCGCATCAGTTCATCGATCGACTAGTAACGGTACACACGTAATTTTTGTAACATGAACGAAAATCAGGTTGAAGAATTTTATATTTTGTAATGTTGTATTTTGTTTTCCAATATATTGTTCTAAACAGAGAAGTAATTCGTAGAATGGTTTTCTTGATAATCTTAAGTAATCCTGAAACTTTTTGTCACAGTAGTCCTTTACTTTATCAAATTCAGTTCGTTGACTTAAACAAAATAACGGCAAGGTTTTCTTAGGTTTTCTTTTCTTTGTTGAACCTCCTTTTTCGTTTTAATAGTAACACTAAGAGCAGTGTTTCTTTGTCAGAGTCCATCGTGAAAATAAATATACGTACAACACTATGATACTCGAGTCAAGCGACAGCAGCGCGGCCGCAGCGCTGCAGCCGCGCTGCTGCGGCGCGACACTTTGCGGCTAATTTGAAGGCGCCCTTAGACGCATCATAGCGAAAACTAAAATTAGCACAATTCTGACATTAAGATAATAGAGATTTAAAAATATAGAAAATGGTGAATTATTGCAAGTTTATATATAATATTCTGTACAGTTATACAAAAACATTTAATTGTAATTAAAAATTTCCTTACTGTACTTATATGAATGCTTCTAATACTTGTGCTAGAAACTTGTAGCATTATAAACTGTTGTTTGCATATTACAAATTTTTTTAAATATTTTGGTACATCTGCCTAGTCCCAAAGTAGCATAGCACTTGTGTTATGGATACTAGATAACTAATATACTACAAATATACTTTTTTGTAAATAAATACAAATACTCCATAAAGACCCAGACGAGGGACCGGAATCGAACCTGTGATATCTGCAACTTATGTGTTATTACACCACGAAGGTTGACAAAAAGATTTATATTGAATTTCCCAACTCCAGATGATCCATATCTACCTGTTTGAGCCCTGATAACCAAATTGTTCTTAAAAAGAATATGTTTAATGTTGGTACACACTTTGACCGGCTGATTGTCTATCAGATTTATCTGGTGTGATGCTTTGTGATCTTAGATTTCTAAACTGCTTTTATTTTTTTTTACCTTCCACCTTTGGTCTTAAGTATGCCGCCATAATAACCTTGTGTTGTGTTCCGGCATTAGTGACCCAAGTTCCTGTACACTTATGGGACAGCAGCGTGTTCGCGATGCCACTGGCGTTGCAAACATCTATAGGCGACGGTAACTGCTAAATCCTAAGCGGGCCGTCAGCCTGTCTGCTGTTCTACAGCAATAAAAAAAAAACTGGCTGACAGTTTTTTGTGAAAAAACAAAAAAACGTGGTGGGACGTGTATATTAGTAAAAACTAATTTAGAATATACGTCGCTTAATATCCCAGAATATGTAACATTAGAAAAAAGTTTTGAATTGTGCGGCATACATATTCCTTCAATCAATTGCACATATTTATGTATTTATCACATTCCGAACAGTGACGTTAACATTTTTTTTTCAACAAACTTGACATATTTTTGCACAATATCTTGCACAGTATTTTACGCTATTAGTGATTGGTGCCTGAATTATCAGATGTTTTTAAACAAATATAAATTCCATAATTACATTTAAGAACAAAATATATCCAATCCTTCCTAATATTATAAACGCGAAAGTTTGTATAATGTTTGTTACTCTTTCACGCAAAAACGAATTTCCGTTTTGGTGTTAATTTGTGCTTCATTTGATCGGATTTTTTTTATTGCTGTGGGATAGCAGACAGGCTGGCGCTTAGAATTTAGCAGTTACCATCGTGCAGGAAATTGGGTCACTAATGCCGGAACACAACACAAAGTTATTATGGCGGTATACTTAAGACCAAAAGTGATCGCCAACCAGACGGGCTTGGGACCCTACCACGTAGCTAGAGTGGGTTGTTTTGTCACCTTTTACGACTGGCTGGTCCCGGCCGCAGAGGTCAGTGTTCTTTCTCCACCCCTGCACGGATCGGATATTTTTAATGTTTTACTTGAACTGTATATGCTAAATATCGTACAGGTGCATCTTATAGTAAATTTTATTTGCTTGAGAAAATTAATTCCAATAAAGAAAACCGATACAATTGATATATCGAACTAAATAATTCTACTTTGGAACTTAGGAAATGGTTATTATGACATTATTTATAAAAATTCCATCTAATATCTGCTGTTAGGTCAATCTGGCCTATTAAGTAAAATACTTTACTGATTTCTATGATATCCTTAGGTTTATTAGATTCAGGATGATTACAATCAAACACATATTCCGAATTAGGTGCTTTTAATTTATTTATAGAAACGCGAACTGTAATAGCACGATGGTGTAAGTGGCGGTGAGTGATAAAAAGTGCAAAGGGAATCTGCCATCAGCACTGAATAAGCCGCATCCACTCATCCCGATATCGCTCGCTTTGGTGAATCGAAGAATGTTTTTGCACATTTCCCTTTCTTCTTCGCTATCACATTCATTGTTGAAGATATAAGTATGTACTTCTGCTACTGCTGAATGAAATTGTTCGAAATTTATGCTTAGCATGGAGATGAAGAAAAAGTTTTTCACGAACCATACAATTGTTATTGTTACAATATTCCAAGGGTAAGTCTGAAATATAATGAAATACTACATCAGTTAAGTACACGTTTTTCTCTAATAATCAGATGCAATTTGGATGATTCGAAATACAATAAGGAAGGTAGGTGGTAGTCTAGTGGTATCACATTCGGACACCAACCCATAGGTTTGGATCACACGATGACATGCCCTGCTGGGATAACCTGCTGGGGTAAAGTAAGGAAACCGACATCCCCGCCAATGCTTGGCGGGGATGTCGGTTTCCTTGGAGTGTAGCCGTATACCTACTGGCTGTTCACCCCAGCGTGAGGCCCATCTTTAGGAAACATGTTAACATACAATTTTATCACAATTACAGAACACAGGGTACAGTATGACTATTTGGGAGAAAATTATAAGGAAGCAGTTACGAGAGGAGTGAAATAAGTCACACCAATTCGGGCTATTGTGGAAACTACGGAGATCATATTCGCACTTTGCCATATATGCTAAACATAACAAACAAGTTCACAAGAACCTGCGCTTGTTGCTCATCCGTAAAATGTTCTTTGACCAAGTTTGAATGATATTATGTTGGATGAAAGGAGTACAAGGAAAAGGAAGTTTGTCAGTATTAAGACAAAGCAAGTACTAAGGTTTGCTTTTATGTTGATGTCATAAATAAGCTCGCGGTATTACGATGGGTTTACCCCAAGGATCGGATCTTGGCACGTACCTATCTGTTACTTCTGGTAGTAGATGCAATGGCATCAGCAATAGAAAAGGAGGTACTTTGTTGTATACTTTTTGTTAGAAAAAATATTCATGCGGTCCAAAGCAGCATTTAAAAAACGTTACTCGGTTTTTTTACTTCAACACAGAAATTAAAAAGTTAATCACTAGCGTGATATGAAAATATAAAGTAAAAAATACGTAAAAGTAAAACATTTTACTGGAGTAATTTACAGGTCAATTATACGCGTCGTGCTTACAATGTCCTGCGCATTCAGTACAACAATATCTTAAGTGCTTATGGGGTTGATTCGTCATTGCAGTGCATCGGCCATGTTTGTAAATGCCCGGGTTGATGATTTTAAGGTATTAATCAGGAAAAAGCGGCCTCAATGCTATTACGATTGCGTGGCAGCGCCAACAGCATTCTTAGGCCTCATTTACAGAGAAAGGCCTATGATAGAGTGGTGAGGAATGAATTGTGGTCAGCATTGTCCGTGAATGGTGTGAGCATTATCCTCATACGAGCATTGCAATCTCTTTATAGGGATTCTAGTGCTTGTGTAAGGATAAACGGGGCTTACACTCAATGGTTTAATATCGAAAAAGGTGTTAGACAGGGATGTGTAGCGTCACCGTGGCTGTTTAATCTGTTCATGAACAATTGCTTGACAGATTTAAAAGAGAATGAAAGTGGGTTGAGAATGAATGAGTTACTCGTCAAATGTTTTCTCTATGCTGATGATCAAGTATTACTTACGTCTTCGGCCGAGGAGTTGCAGGAGATGGTAACTGTTATGAGTGGAGCTTTTGTTAGAAAGGGAATGAAGATGAATGTAAAGAAGACGAAAGTGATGGTGTTTGAAAGAGATGAAACAGTGACAGACTGCAATATTGTGGTTGAAGATGAACAAATTGACCAGGTGAATGAGTTTGTGTATCTGGGTTCAAAGTTTACAAGAGATGGAAATTGTGAGAGTGATATTGAAAGAAGAGTGAATGCAGGAAACATGGTGAATGGAGCTTTGCACTCCTTTATAAACAGTCGGAAGGTGTCTAACAAGGCTCGTCTGGCTGTGCATGAGGGGGTTCCGACACTCATGTACGGAAGTGAAAGTTGGGTATGGCAGAAAAAACATGAAAGCAGAATAAATGCAATTGAGATGAGAGCGTTAAGAAGTATGATAGGAGTCAAACTGAGTGACAGGATAAGAAATAGTGAGATAAGGAAACGTTGTGGTCTGAAAGAAGATGTAGTGACAAAAATTGAGAAAGGTATGCTGAGATGGTTTGGCCATGTCGAGAGAATGAATGAAGAACGATTGACGAAAAAAGTGTATAAGGCGAGTGTGAATGGAAGTGTTGGAAGGGGTAGACCTAGGCGGACGTTTCGAGACCAAATCAGGGACGTCTTGAAAAAAGGCCAGGTCAAGAGTAAGGGCATGTATGAAGGGAATAATGAAAGTGGACGAAGCGAAACAAGTATGTAAGGATCGTAGCAAGTGGAAAGAAGTGGTCTCTGCCTATCCCTACGGAAAAGAGGCGTGATTATATGTATGCATGTATGTATTTACAGAGACGCGGGTATCGCGTGTGGCGTGGCGTCTCGCAGCGCGTTGAAAGTATATTCATTATACGTAACGAACGAACGCTTCTCCGTAAACGCACTCATACAACGCCATATGTTTGAAAACAGCGCTGCCACACGCGACGCCCCGCGTCTCCGTAAATAAGGCCTTAAACTGATTTCAGCCTGCTACGACTGTGCTATTCAGAACATTGTGTTCACGACGAACAAAGTCCGTGAGCGGGGTATAAGCTAGTCGAAGGCAATACCGCGCAGACAGTGCGACTCTAAAAATTTAACTTTGTAAATAATGAAGATTATCGAGGAAATAATCGAGGATTGATGCGTTCGAAATGTGGTACTGGCGCCGTATGCTGGGAATCTCATGGACAGAACGCTGCACAAATGAGTCAATCCTCAAGCAACTGAATGTGGAAACCAGACTCTTGGCAATATGCAGAGGGAGTGAAACAGAGTCCTCAAGATTTTCGGACACACAGTCAGGCGAGACCCAGACAGTCTTGGGAGGCTGATTATTACCGGCTGCGTCGAGGGGACGAGAGGCAGAGGGCGCGCTCCTACATGTTGGTCACACACGATTCGGGACGCTACGGGAGCACCTTTCAGACCGCCATCCGGATGGCGTAAGGTAGAAGGTGTCTGGTGGGAGCTGATGGCGAGGACTACGCACCACAGTCACGTCCCTCAGTCATGAGGTTATGACAGTGAAGAAAATAATGAAGATATCAAAAAAACAGATTGTAAATTCGGATCGGACGACCTAAAAATAACCTAGAATAAGATTTGAAAGGTCAAAATATATGTAAAAAAGACCGATTCATTGCTATTAACGTAATTTTGTAAAAAATAAAACTGAATTTTTATGTGTTTTATTCGGAGACATGTTAGACCTATGTGCATTATTATGGGTACATAGGGGCATAATATAGCTAACACATCCCTTAGGAAATATAACGGGAGCAAATTATCTAAGTAGATTTAAGTTTGTCTAATAAGATCCTAACACCAAACATTATCTGGTGAGTTGAATGATTGCACAGGCTAAATTAGTTCAACATTCGAGCGCGCTAGATGGCGCTGTACATTTTTGAATCGCGCTATAGTTTCATTAATGTCATTTACCTGGGGTCGCTTATGTTTTTCAATAAACGAGTTTCATCTGCAGCGTTGAGTTTTATTTTAGTTGTTTGTTCCTTTTAAAAATAGTTAAAGAGGTCGTTGTTGTCGTTTTCTTTAGTGGTCGATTTGGTAGCATTCGATTGTTGGTCGTAGTAGTTGTTGTTGAATTCAATTTTCTAGTGATCGGATGCTATCTGTAGTGCCATCGAAATTGAGGAAAATTTAGAGTCACTGACATCTGGTGCCGAAACCCGGGAAAATGCGTGGTTGGTGTGAAAAAAAAAATATTGGGACTTGTAAAATTTTCAAAATTTGATTTTCTTTGATTGTGAACTGTGGACGTAAACAATATCTGTGTTAATATTTGGACATTTTGGACTTAAACAACATATAATTGATTCATCATTGTGAGATTAAGGGTTGATAAAAATGGATAAACTATTAATGAAACAAGAGGATATGTATAATCATTTGAACAAAGCCTTTTCCAATTATAAAAAAACACCCAAGGATAGACTTAAGCTATCTTATATTCAATCGAAACTAGAAAATTTGGAAATATTGTTTGAAACATTTACGAATGTACACGGCGATATAATTGAATCTGTCGATAGAGAAGACAAGAATACAATGTCCTATTTTACGGATGATATATACTACCAATTTGAAGATATTTACACTGACTACAAGACAAAGATAAAAGATGATCTTCAGGTTTGTGGTGTGAACGTGACAGCTTCCACATCACAAGTAACTGAGGTAACGAGTTTGTCAGGTACTAAAGTCAAGTTGCCGCAGATTCAACTACCAAAGTTTTCTGGGTTATATGAAGAATGGCAAACCTTTTATGATATGTTCACATCATTGATTCATCAGAATGCCGCATTAAGCGCTGTGCAAAAGATGCATTATCTGAAAAGTAGCCTTACTGGTGAACCTGAAAGATTGCTCAAAAACTTCCCAACCACCGATTCAAATTATGAAGATGCTTTTAAACAATTGATACGCCGTTACAACAACAAACGTTATTTGTGTAATGAGGTTCTGAAGCGCTTGTTTTTACAACGAAACTCAACTGAATCGGCTGGTTCTATTAAGTCCCTACTAGATATCACATCTTCGTCCCTCAAATCACTTCAAAACATGGGCATAGACACTAGCTCGTGGGACGTGATTATCAATTATATTGTTCTAACACGGCTTGATATAGAGTCAAGAAAGTTATGGGAGATTCAAGTCAGTGAATTAGATTCAGAGATATTACCGTCATGGAATCAACTTGTCAAGTTTTTAGAGACAAGATTCAGAACATTTGAGATGATAAGTGATAACAAGTCAACAACCAGGTCCCATATCACGCAACAAATCAAACCTAAGGTATTTCACTCAACGACGCAAGAGGAGAAGAAATTAAATAGTAATTGTACTATGTGTAAAAGTCAGCATTTATTGTATCAATGCAAACAATTTGGAAAACAGTCCCCTCAAGAGAGATCAGAGTTTGTACAATCAAAGAGGCTGTGCTTCAATTGTTTTGCACCTACACATTCAGTAAAAGAATGCCGCTCATCAACGTGTTGTCGCCGGTGTGGGAGACGACACCATACGCTGCTACATTTTGAGAGGAACGATTTACAAAGTTCAAGTGAAACTCAATCATCGAGTCCAGAAAAGATAGAGACAAAGACCCCTAACCAGGTGTCGAAAGATACAGAGAAAACAGTTGTGGCTCATTTGGTTACTGATCAAAAGCAAAGAGAGATGTTGCTAGCTACCGCAATAGTTAGAGCATATTCAGCTGATGGATATTCACAAATTGTACGAGTTCTAATTGACCCATGCTCAGAGGGTTCATTTATAACTGAAGCTACAACGCAGTCACTCGGTTTAAAGAGAAAGAGAATAAATGGTATAGTTTCTGGAGTAGGAGATAATCAAGCTAGATCAAAGAACATAGTGTCATTAAGTGTGGAGTCAATTTACAATCAAAAGTATTCAGTGAAATTCGATGCTTATGTTCTGAAAACAGTGACATCATTTCTGCCTACGTGTCAAACAAAAATATCAGATTGGCCAGATATTGAGAAAATTAATTTGGCTGATCCACATTATGGATCACCTGCAAAAATTGATTTAATTTTGGGAGTAGAAGTATACGAAGAAATCATTTTAAATGGTCTAATAAGGCATCCATCAGGATTAGGTCCTATCGCACAAGAGACCCGATTTGGATGGATTTTATCAGGTCGAGTAAAGCATACATCTACTACAATCAATCTACCAATAATTAGCTGTCACATACGAGTAAAAGATGATGAATTATCAAAGCAATTTTGGGAAATAGAAAGAGAACCTGATTCAATTTTGAAGAAATTTACAAGAGATGAAATCAAATGTGAAGAATATTTTGAAGCAACTACTAGAAGAGATGAAGAAGGTCGATATGTAGTCCAGTTACCACTCAAAGATACCAAGCCTAAGTGTGTTGAAGGAAAATCTAAAGAGATATTGCGTAGATTTCACCAACTAGAGCGAAAATTACAAAGGAATTCATCATTGCATGAAGAGTACAAAAGGGTCATTGATGGCTACAAAAATCAAAATCATATGGTACAAATTACTGATATCTACGACATGAACAACTCAAAGACGGTGTATTTGTCTCACCACCCAGTAGTACGAGAAGACAAAGAGACAACCAAAGTGCGTGTGGTTTTTGACGCATCTTGCAAGGGTGTAAATAACCTTTCACTGAACGACTGTTCACTTGTTGGTCCTAAAATTCAACAAGATTTACGCCACAGCTTAATGAGATGGAGACGTCACTCCTTTTGCATATTTTACGACCTAGTACAAATGTACAGACAAGTGCGCGTGCGCGATGAGGACGCTGACTACCGGAGAATCCTGTGGCGATCAACACCTGACGGTCCTATAGAGCATTATAAAATACAGAGACTTACCTTTGGTACAGCTTGCGCTCCTTATTTAGCGGTGAAGGCCTTACAACAACTAGCTAAGGATGAAGAGGCAAAATATCCCCGTGCTGCAAAAATCACCCTCCAAGACTATTACGTAGACAATCTTCTGACCGGGTGCGAGACAGAAACAGAAGCTATACAGACATACGAAGAACTATCAACGGTGTTGAGCCAAATTGAAGCGTGCCTCAATTCACATCCATTGACATATTTGAGTGAAGACCCTAACGATCCCCAGCCTTTAACGCCTGCACATTTTTTGATTGGAGAGCAATTGGTGGCGATCCCAGATGATGGCTATTCTGATGTTCATTTAACTGGCTTGCAAAGATGGAAATTGACACAAAAAATCGTGAACGACTTTTGGAAGAAATGGTCAGAAGAATATGTGGTTAGCCTGAATCAACGTTACAAGTGGTCGACTAAAATACGAGAGCCAGAGATAGGCGATATTGTAATCATAAAGTGTCGCAACTTACCTCCAACTAAATGGCTACTGGGCAGAGTTGATCAGAAGCATCCTGGCCATGATGGGATCACTAGAGTGTTAAGCTTAAGAACTAAAAATGGGGTCATCAAACGTCCATTTAATAAGGTTTTTGTTTTGCCTAATCAATTGTGTTAAGAGTACATTAGAGTTACTTTCTTTTGTTAATGTTGTGTCTAGTTTATGACGGTGGGCGGTTTTTTATAAGCTATATTTTATATTTTGTTTGTGTTACATTGTCGCGGTTCTCAAAACTGTTAATTTCAAATTATTTAAAGTGTTTAAAGGACGAGTCCTTTGGTGGGCGGAATGTCTAATAAGATCCTAACACCAAACATTATCTGGTGAGTTGAATGATTGCACAGGCTAAATTAGTTCAACATTCGAGCGCGCTAGATGGCGCTGTACATTTTTGAATCGCGCTATAATTTCATTAATGTCATTTACCTGGGGTCGCTTATGTTTTTCAATAAACGAGTTTCATCTGCAGCGTTGAGTTTTATTTTAGTTGTTTGTTCGTTTTAAAAATAGTTAAAGAGGTCGTTGTTGTCGTTTTCTTTGGTGGTCGATTTGGTAGCATTCGATTGTTGGTCGTAGTAGTTGTTGTTGAATTCAATTTTCTAGTGATCGGATGCTATCTGTAGTGCCATCGAAATTGAGGAAAATTTAGAGTCGCTGACAAAGTTAGTAATTTGCATTGTATAAATAATAATGGTTGTTCTCTCCTAGCATTAAGCCTTGGATCGATCCCTGGCATTATTACGAGTCTGGTAAAGTTCGGGTCGTTTAACAAGGGCACACACCCCCACGAATAAGCTAAATACGGGTATGTATGCGCTCCGCAAGAATGCGAGTGGAAATGATTTCGGCCCTTGTTTTTTTTCCTTCAAGCTAAAGCTGTTGTTGTCTCAGATGACTTGACAGCGACTACTGACGTTAAGGCATTCCAACCCCGTGGTCGCGGTCGATCAGCCGTGGCAGCGTGCTCGGAGACGCGCCTCCTGTGAGGTGCGTTTCCGGCTTGACCGCTGCATGGAGACAATTGAGAACTGCCACGAATGGCAAGAATACTATTAAATTGGGGACTATCGGCTTCACCGGTGAAGCCGATCCTATTCTAATCTACTGCCGTTTCAGAGTGCTTATAGCTGGGGGAGAAGAAATGGCGAAAGAAACTGCCCCGCAACACATCTATTCTACATGTATTTATGTCATGTGTCATTGTGAGTGAGCCTATGGGGGGCGAAAGGCATCCCTAAATCTATTCCGTCGGGCTGGTTTATGCCGGACTGGGGGGGATTGCGTCCGTGAGAGCATTCGCTTCAGCGTCCTAGTGATGGGGTCGGGTCTGTCCGTGAGCACGTTTCACGGGTGACGACGCGCCTGGGTTGCTCGGCGGTTGGGCGTATAATTAACTGTCTCTACCAACAGTGGATTGGGGTGATGAGGAGCGAGACCGAAGAAGGATCGCGATAGGGAGACCATGTACCTTCACGGAATGGAGTTCCAGGTTGCGGTGAAGATCCGCGTTGCGCATGTAAAGCGGCCCTTGGACTGCCATGCGCAAGAACTTATTCTGCAGTCTCTGCATCGAACGGATGTAGCATTTGTCGGCATGGGCGAAGACTACACTCGAGTACGTCATGATTGGGCGGATGCAGGTTTTGTAAAGTGTCACCTTATTCCTAAGGGACATCTTACTCTTTCCGCATATCATAGGGTAGAGGCAGCCGAACACGAAGTGTGCTCTGTTCCTCACCATTCTGATGTGCTTGCTAAAGTTCAGGCCTTTGTCGATGGTAACTCCTAGATATTTGACTTCATCAACCCAAGGGATGACGTGGTCAAATAGCTTTATAGGATAGAGAGAGTGCCGACTTGGGAGGGTCGACCGTCTCTCATTTTGGGAAGGTGTGCCGCGAGAGAACATGATCGCTGCGCTCTTGTCCGGATTCAACTCGCTCCGCTAATTGCGGAACCAGTTGCCCAGCGTCTCAACCGCCGCGTTGAGAAGACTGCAGATCCGATATTGGTTGATATCGGACGTGAAGAGGGCGGTATTATCCGCGTATAATGCGTGATGTACCTGTGGGGTGCGGGGCATGTCACTGGTATATAGTGAAAAGAGTAGGCGGGACAGAGCCGAGCCCTGGGGAACTCTGGCCCTGATGATGGAAGGGGGGGGGAACAAGTGCGGGTCCTCCACTCTGAAGTGGAAGCTCCGATCAAGAAGAAAGTCTCGTAAGATTAGTACGAGTCTATCTAGTACTCCTAGTTTGTACAGCTTATAAATCAAGCCATTGTGCCAGACCTTTCTGAAGGGTTTCTTCACATAGAAGAAGACAGCGCCCCTCTTTCAGGGTTTGGGGATGCGATTGAAGTTCACGAGCGCGTGTTCCGTGATGCGGACTTGCTGGGGGCAAGAGTGTTGGGCTCTAAAACCAAACTGCTCGTCGGAGATGAACTTATTTTCGTAAAAGTCTCTTAGTCTGCTCAAGATGAGATGTTCGTACAGTATGCCGAGTGCGCTGAACAAGCTGAACGGGTGGTAGCTGCTGGGTTTCACAGCGTGCTTGCTTGGTGTTCGGATGCCGATGACGTCGGCTTCCTTCCAGGCGGACGGGAAGGAGTAGTTTTCCATGGCGGCATTGAAGATGCTCACTAGAATCAGCAAAAATTGAATTGGTAGAATCTTGAGCAGCCGGTTGGGAATACCATCGGCCGGTATACGACTTGCGCAGCTCTAGCCGTGCCCCTAAGGCATGCCTGCTGGCCTACCAGCAGGGCCAGCGCGGGACCTATCCCGCCGCGCGCTGTTACCAGTGTGTTGTCGGCATAACAGATTACACGGACGCCGAGCGGGACCATACCTCGAATTACCCAATCAAATGCAATGTTCCACTGGAGGGGAACACGACCACTAAACCACCGTTAATAGTCGCAAATTGCCGTTAATAGTCTCAAATTATTTCAATATCTTACAACAGACTCAGAAATACTTTAATCATTGATGAATCATAACTCAACATAGTCTCTTTATTAACAAAGATCGAAAAACAAGGAGAAATATTACTTACATCATATATATTTCCACTATTAGCAATCTTCATCATTTCAATGTCAAATTGAATGAATAATAGTGTACGAAGAAAGGTATTAGCGGTGTAGAAAACAATCTGAAAATATAGTTAACATCATTTAAGTTGCTGATTAACATATGTACGATACTTCTGAGAATTTTCAAAAAAAATTTGAGGCATCATTTTTGTGTAATCTTAAGCCAAAGCGTCAAAATTAAGTTGAAATCTTCTACGAGAGTAGTTATGATATATTAAATTATGCAGTGGATTACAATAAACGTTTTGCACGAAAATGACTTACCAACTCTTGCCAAGCTGTCTTAAAATTACAAAACGCTTCAATGATATTGAAGTACGTTTGCAACATAGTATTCCAATACTCTTTTGGGTCTTCAGTTACGTTCTTTCTACTTATTTCTTCTTGCCACGCATATAGCGATAAGGTAAATATTTTTAGTAAACATATGGCATAGACAATATTCAAATCATAATGACTTTTAAAAAAATCCCGAATCAAGTCATCAAAATCAAAATACTTCATCTGAATATGAAAAATAGTAAACGCTATAAATCCAAAAGCAATTATAATGATTCCGTAAGCTAAATTCCATTTTTTTATGCACTTCCATTTTGTGTTACATGGTAGCACGTTGTGAATTCCTTGAATCTTGGTTAACATCTTTATATTTTCATTGCTTCGTATTATACTGACTACGTAATTTATTATGCAGCCTATTAGACCATCATTTAATATTTCTATAACGTGGATAAATTTTGTAGAATGTGTGTTAATAAACTCATTATTACTATGCTGATTGGTGGTTAGTCGAAAAATTTCAACACAAAATGTTCCGACAAAGAGCAGTGTAACAAGAAAACTAATAAATCTGTAGATAACACTGGTAGGAATTACATAGTCATCACGAATTCTATATTTCGGGCAAAAGTATATAATTTGGAGTACATTCAAAGGTTTAAACATCGCTTGTATTTCTCCATCTATTTTCTTATCGAGTATAACTTTCACGTTTTTTTTTCTTGTTTTTCTCAATTTCTTTAATTTAGACAACATTTTACATTAGTTTATCTTGTGTAAACGACTGATATGACAAACGGCTCACGGGCTTTTGCGTTTTATTTCATTTCCAATTAGGCGATTGGTCATAAATTATTTGTGTCGCGTTCCGGAGTTTGATTAATTAATTTCAATCATTTCTGAGTGAATTATATAATAAAATGCTCTGTTTTAAAACTTCAAAATACACACATCAAAAAAGTCTAAGCAACATGTATGAATTTAAATTTTAGGATGGTGGATGAGCCGCTGTATGGATGAACTTCCTGAATGCACCTGAGCCTTTCAGTATTTCCGGGCCGACGGTACACTCACACCCTTCTTGTATCAGGCCTAAACCCAAATCGCGACTCATCGGAAAACATAATTTTATCCCATTGTTCCTGGGTCCATGTTCTGCGTTCTCTACACCATTCATTTCGACGAGCGCGATTCCCGTGACGTATCGGTGGGCACCTAATTGGGCGTCGAACTCGTAAGCCGTACTCATTCAGTCAATTTCGCACAGTTTGGGGACTTACATCAACACCACTTGAATTTTGTAGCCTCAAACTTATCTCTCGAGCGGTTAACATCGGCTGGCGTGTTGCAGTCAGTTGTATGTACCGGTCTTGCCGAGTGGTTGTACTCCTATTACGGCCGGGATGCTGTTCAACGGGTTCCCTTGTATTATTGTAGCGCTGCCAAAGACGACAAATAACACTTCTATGAATGCCGAAATGCCGAGATACCTGAGATTGATTACTTCCCGCTTGTAACATCCCTACAGCTCTTTGCATTTCATTTGCCATCAAATGACGTCGCTCCATGACGTAAAGGATATCTAACAATTCAATTTTGTCGCTAACTTTATTTAAATGGTTGGTAAAATTATAAAATCAAGACTAAACGTAGCAATATAACGCACTTAAATTCAAAGAAATTACCTTTCGTTTAACTTTATGAAAAAAACAAAACATAATCGAATTTTTTTTACAACCAGCCAGTATGTCATCAATAACAAAAAAGTTTACATACCTACGCACTTTGAGTGAGTAAAGACTTAGAAATTAATTAGTATTGTACGATGCCGGTCACGGACCCAGATGGCACCGTACGGGAACAAGAAGGATTGCTCGAGAGCAGTGGACTGTATGGGAGAGGAATGGGAAGGAGCGGTGGCAAGAGAGACACGATGTCTTGCAACGGGCAAAGAAACTCGCACTGACCTTGTTTTCACCCCTTCCCGGTTCGGTTCAGGTCGTTGAGGAACAGTTGCACGGCACCAGCTAAATTCACAACACTGAACACACACAGATTTAATGGCACGGCCAATTAGAGTAACCAGGGAGGTCGAACGTCGACCGTCCCGTCCAGTTATTTATAGTTTTTATAAAATATTGCACACGGTGCAAAAAAGCGGTTGTCTCATGCCAAACGTTGACACAAGAAGACAGTTTTTCGTCCTACCCTCGCTTACCATTATTACCTCACCGAGAGTGAGGGTAGATTACAAAAATCAGGTGGCGGGATTTCAAATACCCTTATGCAAGCACACAACAAGTATAAATGGTAAATTTGTAATATCATGCATGTTGCTTAGACTTTTTTGATGTGTATATGTGTTTTCTTTATCTGGAAATAAATCATTTTAAAAAAAATACTCGCTGTAGTACTTTATGTGAATAATACCTCAGAAAGAAAAACATTTTAGCTACTCAAATTGAAGCCTGATTGTTTAAAGAAATGCAAACTGTACGAGCACAATCGTTTAAGTAGCGATAAGTGATATTAAGTTCAAGGGAAGTCGTAACTCGATGAACATTCCTGTACATTTATCTCTCCTTTTCGCATTCAAATGTATTAGACGTAGCGTAGACTTGCACTTTTTCTTTTGCTAAATAGAAGTTTTCAGCTTCCATGTTCATCATGGACTCAAAACTGCAGAACCAGCCGTGGAAGGTAGCAGATCGGAGAACCTCAGAAGAGTCGCCTTTCTTTATGACTTCCTGGGTATTTCCGTCTCCATTCCTTACCAAGTTAATTATTAAACCCTCACTACCTTTGTTTGCCGCACTGCGGCTACCATCTTTCGAGACGTAAGCCGCATCATTCTTTATACGGACCTTCAGCCTCACCAATACCAATAACAATGTCTCCCACGCGTAGACCTGCAATAACAGTATTTAATTATGTTATGACCTGTTCTCTCTGTTGAATTACTCATGTTAACCTAAACTCGGTAACAATAACAAGTCGGGAGCGAATACGGATGGGCCGTCATCGTCTTCGTCTGCAAGGCCGTTACGTCCGCGAAGCAGGTGGCGGAAACGGACTAGACAACAACGCCGGAGGGTTATTGAACAACTCCAGCCTCTGTAGTCAGTGGCCGTGGGTGGCACGGGGGATTTGCAAAATGACTTTTTACTCGAGAAAAAAAACTCCTGTCCTGGTTACAAGTATTTGATTACAATCTACGCTCTCATTGCTAATAAGCTATTCTTTCAATAAATCTAGTGAGTAAATCATATTACCAAGGTCATAACAAATTTTATTCTGCTAATACTGTTTAATTATGGATGGTGTGTAATTTACAATAAACAATCAAACTTCATGTAATGGTTTATTCATGAATTTTGTATTTCTGATCAACTTTTTATATTATATATGATATTCTCATAAAAAAACGGTGTCACTGATGCTACAAATGTAGGCAAGGGTGATGTGTAGTCATAGGTATTATATGATTTACCTTCCTTTTCGCATATTTTGAAAACTTGATCAGTTCTACATATAATAAATTGTACGTACATTAGTACATGAAGAAATATATCCGCTGTATGAAATAAAAACTAACAAGTTTCTACGAGTATAAATGCACTTCAGAATATTGGTGGTGTTCCTATGGGGGCCTCACCGGCTCGGAAATGTCCACGTATATGTATTCCAATGTATCCCAATATGTCACCTGTAGTCGCCCGTGGCTCTCGCGCCTGGCAGCGACATCTTCATTACTATTCTGTATACATAGGCATCGTAGCTATAATATTATAACAACAATTTCCATGTGATTAATGGCGCTGTGTGCCTTGTCACACTATTTTTATATAATTTCCTATTTACGTTTCCAGAATTATCTATTATTCCCTCTCTATTAGCTTATTACTTCTTTATATTATTACATATTATGTCCATTGTAAGTTGCTAGAATCTGGCAAATGTTTTTTGTGTTACAATTTATATATTTTTTTTAAATTTAATCGGCGATGGCCAACATTTCTAACTAACTATAGCAGTATAACTCATATACATACATATTTGGTAAAAGAAAATCGTACATTAAGATTAAGTTAAATCAGACGGCTTAGTAAATTTTACTACCTTAGAAGTGAATTAAGATTTCAAATATTATAGCTTTAAATAAACTTACCAACTCTTGGAAGGCTGCTTTATAGTTGGAAAACGCTTCAATTGTCTTTAAATAGGTTTCTAACATGCCATTCCAATACTTCTCTGCATCTTGTCCATTCTTTCTACGTATTTCTTCCAGCCACTTCTCCAAAGTGATTTCAATTAAGTTTAATATACGAGTAGCATACTTAATCGAAGTGAAAATTAATAAATCAAGTATTAATTCAGCTACATTGAAATAATTCAAACACAAATGGTAATAAGCAAACCATGTTATAGTGTGACAGAGTAGAAAAATTATGTAAATCCAATTCCAAATTGTGAAATTCTTTAATATTTTTCTATCAAACTTGATTAAGCTGTGTACCTGTTGATTTTTTTCTAACTAACACCCTAGCTGCGACTGAGCGTCAAAATATATGTAATAATGTGTAATAATAATTTATTCAACAACAAAATATTGACAATATAAAATATAACATCAATTACAAGTTACAATTAATTAAGATAAAAATAGCAATGGATTATTGTACTTTAAATTAAATTAATTAAAATTAAATTAAACATTATGACGGTGAAACTTAAATACTACAAGCTTTTATATAAAATGACTAAAAGTAGATTAAATAAAATAATGGATTCCACTTGCTCCAGAACTAGGTCCACATGTATCTCTGGGGCAAGTTTCTTCTCCCATTTTTAATTAACTAATTCTGCTTAAATGAATGTTATATATTTTACAACGTGAGTTATTATGCGCGAGTGTGAGGATGTGTTTGTGCTGTATGTTATAGTCGCTATCTTTACACATAACTATGTAATTTATGATACAACTTATCATAGAACAAACGTTATCCAGATTGTTTATTATATGTACATAAATAATGGCGCCGTTGTTGCTAAATGTATATTTATTATATTGATTTGAGACTGCTTTATATTAATTTGTATGTAACAGAATTTTTCAATTTTTCGGATTCGACTCGTATTGTACCCATTTTGAACAGCCAGAAAAATTCAAAATTCTGCCGCAACGCCATCTGGAATTGAATTGAAAACAAATAAATTATATTAACACGCTTTTATAATCATAATAAAATTTTTATAATTAATTATAGTTAAAAAACAAAAAAAAATACGGTTTTATTGAATTTCAAATTAAAAAAGGAAAAATAATTTTTAATAAATTTAAATTAAGCATAGTGTGATTACAATAAAAAAACATGCGGAGCAGTCTTTGGGGTTTTTTTTTTTGGTGTCGGGGAAAAACCTCTCTTGACGGGTTCCCCCGGCCCGGGGGGACCGAGGGATATGTGGGACTCCGGGAAAGATGTTTGGTCATCCGACTACCCACTAAAAAACCCCGCTGTTCTCCTATCGCCTACGCCCGGGCCCACGGATATATGGCCTGCCGATCTCTGCCGATAGAAGTGAAAACTAAATAACTTGTGAATTGTATCGTCTAGCTAATAAATTATTATTTTCGGTTTATAAAAAATTGTTTGATCAAGTTTTTAAGTTTAAATTGGTCATTAACACTTCTTTACAAACCAAAACTTGTTCACCAAAAAGTGTTCAACGCGCCTAAAGAAGTGTTCACTTCAAAAACTCAACTGTATTTCATTGTAATAAAGTCGCAATTCGGATAGATATGTATAAGTAGTGCAACGCAATCATTTAAAAGTTACTTACGAGTAATCTAAAACTGGAACACTTACTCCATCCGAGATTGATGAAGTGACGAATTTCCGTTTTGGTTTTAATTTGTGCTTCACTTGATCGACTTTTTTATTGCTGTGGGATAGCAGACAGGCTAGCGGCCCGCTTAGAATTTAGTAGTTAAGTTAACACGCTGCTGTCCCATAAGAGTACAGGAACTTGGGTCACTAATGCCGGAACATAACACAAAGTTATTATGGCGGCTCGGCATACTTAAGACTAAAGGTGGGAGCTATCCAGACGCGCTTGGGGCCCTACCACGTAGCTAGAGTGGGTTGTTTTGTCGTCCTTTTACGACTGGCTGGTCCCGGCCGCAGAGGTCAGTGTTCTTTCTCCGCCCCTGCACGGATAGGATATTTTGAATGTTTTTGCTTGAACTGCACATGCTAAATATTGTACACGTACATCTTATAGTAAATTTTATTTGCTTGAGGAAATTCATTCCAATAAAGATAATAGTTTTTTTCTTTATTTATTTATCAAATTCACAGTTAATACATTGGCTTAATAAAATAACAGCACAAAAAACCACTAAGGTTTGTACAATGCCATCGAAACATAAGTCTACGCACGTTCAAATGACTGAGTAAATTTAGATTACAATTTCTCTAAAAAGTATTTTTTAAGTGAGGCTTTAATATTTTTTTGGGTTATATTATCTCTTATATTTGTTGGTAAATCGTTTAATAATCTTGGAACTAAGTAGGTAGTTGTGCGCTTGCCGTACATATTCTTCGCGCCGCTAGTAGCAAATCGGTTTTGAGCAGCGGCCCGAGTATATACAGCGTGCTTCATTTTAGTTTGTATTTTTTTATTAAAAAAGTTTTCCTTGAGTATCATTTTTTTAAATTGAATTTCTACAGGTATAATCTTGCAGTATTTAAAAAGACTGCTTTCATCATCAACAAATTTATGTTTGATATTTAGGAAAACAATATTTTTTTAAATTTTATGTTGCAGTCTATGTATTTTATTCATGTAAGTCTTAAAGGTGCGACCATAACTCGTTAATCCATACTGGATATATGATTCACCTAATGCATTATAAAGCATTAATTTAGTTTTAAAGGGTAAACGTTTTTTTTTAAATTATCATATTTGCTAAGAACTGTCTTAGTTTATTACATACATATTATATATGACTTTCCCAGTTCAGTTTATTGGCGAAAGTAAGGCCAAGATAAGTATGAGTATTGACTACTTCGATTTCTGGGCAATTACAAGTAGGGCGCGCTGTATGGATACAATCATGTACGTGTGCAACTATGTTTTTAAAAGTGCAGCCTTTTTTATAAGGTGATTTAATGACTAGTAACTTGGTTTTATTTGAATTTAGTTCAGTAGAGACTGTCAATTTCTCATAGAAAAGATCTAAAAAAAAGATAACAGACTTCTTTTCGAAATAAAATTTGTGAATAAATGTATTATAGTATTTAATTGATAAAAATAATAATATATAACTAATATAATTATAATACATAATTATAAAATTCAGGAATATTGATCAAACAGTTATTTAATTGAAAATCGTGGTTATTTATACTTCTGCTATTTTGAACTCTTGGTAGTTTGAACTTTTTCTCTGGTCCCTTGTGTTTCAAATTATCGAGAGTGGACTGCATCCAGAAACAAAGGTCTAGTCATAAAAATTCTTTTCATAAAGATTTCTATAATAATAGTTAAGTGCTCAATATAATTAATGTCATGTCTAGTGTCTCTGAGTTACATAAGGCTGGTAATCGATGAACGTAGGTACAACATTGAAACATACGCATTAACCTAATTGCGTCCTTCCAGTGATTAATGAATTAAATCTAATTACCAAAGAGTTCTAAATTTACTAAGCAATAATAAATTTAGAATTACTTAATCAATTGAACATTTTAGTTAGTTGTGTAGGTTGTTCGTAGGATACTATGTGGTGTGGTTGAAATATTAGAAACTTAACTGAAATAATGATGGGCGTAATTAAAAAAGAAAAAAATACAGTTTTAATTATACCAAAACGAAAAAAAATACTAAGAAGGCATAACAAAGAGGTTTTGCTGAACAATCATTTGGATAAAGATATACAGCGGTTTTTGATGCCGCTAAATCTGTTTCAAAACTTCTTTCTGGCCCCAAAGTATAAGATTCGAGACAATTTCATCACACCAAACGGTGCTAAAGCTAAAATCATATGCACTTTTATTGGTATACTCTACATAATATATTCTGTGTACAGATATTTCCAGCAGATAAGCAGGCAAACATCGAATGCGTTGGAACCATCTCTTCGCATCGCAGCCTGGATGAATATTATTACGTACTTTTTAAATTACTTTCTGACTGAAATCCAGTCTATAACATACAGTAATGCCAACGTTGAAGTAATAATATTGATTCAAGAAATTTACAATCTTACGAAGAACGATTTCTCATTCAAAAGGTTTATTAGAACAGTTTGGATATATTCTGTAATAATTACCATAAGTGCCTGCACCACGCACTTAATGTTTCATATATACTTTGAGGTATTCAATGTATTTGATATTATTTGTGATTTTTTTCAATTATTGTGTCATTTGAATGTAATTTATTCTTTCGAATTGCTGAAATTGTTAAGAAATTTTCTACAAATTGTAAACAAGAAAATTATTTGTTCAACTGAAGATCCAAGTTCAGATTTAGACTATGAAAAAATATTTATGATATACGAAAAAAATTTAAAAGCATATAAACTACACGCACACACGTTTCGAGTTTTGGTAAGTCATTATTATTAACACATTATAATAGTCTCTGTCCAACCCAAAAGCATAAGCCCTAATTTTTTCATGAATGTTTATTAAAAATATTCAAATGACAATTTTTCAGTAATTGTTCCCTAAGCCGATACGAATTCCAGTTTTCTCACTTAATATGCACATTATAATATAATTGAAACGTACCGCCGGTGAAGGAAGCATCGCCAACAAACCTGCGGGCTGCGATCACTGACATCTGCAAGCCACCTATCGCTCTTGAGAGAGGCTTGAACCCAGCTGTGGGGCGTTCAGGACTTACATTATTTAGTTGAGGTGATAATAATGTGTGTTTCTTTAAAAATTAAAGTATATAATTTATATATCGATTGTCTAGTAATCATGATTAAAGCGGTCTGCTGCTCACTCAAGGACTAGATGGCGTTGTGTGAATTGTACCTGCTGTATATAATAATTAATAAAAATCTTTCCAGTTTCTATATCAGACGGTAATAACATTCTGCTACCTATTGCTCAACGCTCATCTAATGATTCAACTGGGGAAAATGATAGCGAATCATGACAATTTCTACGTAAGTACGAGTGTTACGCCATCTACATTCGTGTATGGATCGGAACGCTGCGCTGGACGAGAAAGGGAAAATATGGAAGGACGTTACACGTTGTAGAAATGCAAATAATAAAATTTATGGAGGTAGAAAATTAGATGAGAACGATATAAGGGACATTTGAAAGTAGCAGAATCGATTGATTAATTGAAAAGTAAAAGCATGGTAGTACCATATAATATGAATGATATCTATTAAAAAAAATTGAATGAAATAGTGTGGATATTGGTGACCCGTGTTCCTTCTGTCAAGGAAGGATAAAAATACATGGGTTGCTCTTAATCATATCACGTTGTTGTTTATTATTAAATTTCGTTCTATCCTAGTACGAAATTTGTGACGATACTTGTGAGAATGATTAATCCTATTTTCGTCTCTTATATTATTCATTTATCGAATAAGGTAAAAGAGGGATAATTGTTTTCTTCAGTATTGTAAGTACTATATGATTTAATCATTTATTTCAGGGGCTGATGTTTTTTGTATTCATCCTTTTCCTGTTTTGGGTTCTTAAAAACGTCATCCTTCACATTATGACAACGATCGAAAGTGAGAAGTTTTACATAAGCATAGACGACGTGAAGACATCCTGTTATTTAAATCTGGCGGTACTAGGAGAACATAAACACAAAAAGTGTTTGAGCAACATTATCAGAATTACTGAAGTTGATTTCCGTAAAATAAGCGCCTGCGGTTTCTTCGACGTAGACGTGGATTTGTCAATTAATTTTTTTTCAACGGTGACTATGTATCTCATTGTGTTGTTGCAGTTTACCTTTTTGTAGTCCTAGTACTGTGGATATAATTATTTTATTTAATATCGTGTTAAATTAAATGTAACTTCAAATGATTATGTGTGTTATTATTGAATAACCCCCTACCAAAATCTGCTATTAAAAGAGTTAAGCACCGGAAAGACGACTATGTGTAAAAAATGTGTCACGAATGGAAACAGCCATTAAAGTTAGTACTAAACCGGGGACCGAAAGTTTTAGCGCAAAAGCTTTGATTGCAATATAAATAAATCACTTACTGCCACGTATATAAAAAGTAACTCAGATAAACAATGCTGCATTATGGTAAGTGCGAGGTGAAAACTGATTTATTTTTTAATAGCTGTAGTTCATCAGACAGGCAAGCGGCTCATCCAATAACAGATATTCACCATCGCCTATTAACGTTTGCAAGACAAGAGGAATTTTCAACACGCTGCCTGGTCTCGAAGAAGTTTTGTACTGCAATGAGAAAACCTAAGCTGGAAGAGTACATAACGAATGTTCTTGAAAACCATTTCGTACAGGAGCGAAGAATATTCCTACTGTGTTTGCCTATTCTACCGTCTGTACAACTTTGACAAACCCGTCCAAATTCACACAGAAGAATCTTTAGTAAAAGTTATGAGAAACGTGTATTTTCTACCGATCTCTTAGTAATTAGTGTTGTACCGAAACAACCATAGATAATTGGGATTATGACCATAGACCGACTATGGTCATATCGATTAACATCGACTAGTAACTTACCGTTACTACAATGACCTTACAGTTGGCTACTTTGCTGATGTGGTGTCTCCTAATGAGTAGGAAGCCGATTTGAGTAGCATTCCTCCCGCTCTTGTAGGTAATGAGATGCTCGGGTCTCTTTTTGAAATACGTGTTCACGATGGCAAGGTCGGCAGCCGCACACGTATTGAGGATGTCCTCCCCTTCCACATTGCGGCTACCATACCCATACCCAAATCCACCGTGAACACGCTCAAATTCCCACATTCTTTACCTACATCAGATCACCGCCCAAAACAATCCCATGTGACAATGGAATCCCACGAAGCACTTCTCCGAGTAGGTTCCAGAACGCTATCTTGTCGGCGTCACTACAACCGGCCTGTGGCGCGTAGGCGCTTATCAAGTGGGTAACTACCCCACCAACAAGCACCCTCACAACCATAAGCCGATCGCTACAGCGCTTCACCTCCAAAATGTCGTCCTAGAGCTCCTCCGAGAGAACTATGGCGACCCCATTTTCCCCACCAGATGCACCCGTGTAGATCAGCTTGTAGCCATTCCCAATGAAACGGGATCTGCTGGCCTTCCACCGAGTCTCCTGCAGGAACGCCACGGCCACCCTCCGCCTAAAGAGTACATCGGCCAACTCCCTCGCGCGTCCGGTTGGCGTGCCAATGTTCCATGCAAAGCGGAGTTTCGATTGGGCTAACGTCTTTAGCCGTGCTCGCCCACGGCACGGCAGCCCTTGTCCACTTGTCACAGAAGTCGGGCGAAGCTTCTGCGCTTCGTTTTGCGGCGACGCCCTATCCGTGACTGGACTTTTTTTTGTTCTGACCATTTATGTATTGGCTGGTTTTGAGGTTTGACAAGAGTAGCATATAACATACTTAAATCGAAGTGAAAATTAATGAAATCAAGAATTAATTCAGCTAAATCGAAATAATTCAAACACAAATGGTGATAAGCAAATAATGTTATAGAGTGACAGAGTACAGAAATTATGCAAATTCAATTCTAAAATTGTGAAATGTAATATTTTTCTATCAAACTTGATTATGCTGTGTACTTCTTGAATTTGTATTACTATCTAATATACGATTATTTTGAAAAATAAATTGTGAGTTAATTTTATCATTATTAATTTTAAATGGTTGCCGTGGCTTACTAAATTAAACAAAATAAATAAAATGCAACGCAAAAAGCATTTGCCAGATTCTAGCAACTTACAATGGACATATGTAATAATATAGAAGTCTTTTGAGACTTTTGAATTAGTAAGGAGGCAATAATAAATAATTCTGGAAACGTAAATATGAATTTATATAAGAATAGAGTGACAAGTCACACAGCGTTATTAATCACATGGAAATTGTTGTTATATACATTATACCTACGCTATCTATATATAGTAGTCAAAATGCCAGTATTACTGCCAGGCGCGAGAGCCACGAGCGACTATAGGTGACGTATTGTGATACTTTGGAATACTATACGTGGACATTTCCGAGCCGATGAGGCACCCATAGGAACACAGCCAATATTCTGAAGTGCATTTATACTCGTAGAAACTTGTTAGTTTTTAAAAGGTTCATCATTAGACTAACTTATCACGGATGAATTAATAAGATTCGTTTAATTTCACACGGCGGATACATTTCTTCGTGTACTAATGTACGTTCAATTAATTATAGACTTGATCAAGTTTTTAAAATGGAAAAGGAAGGTAAATCATATAACGCCTATGACTACACATCACCCTTGCCTACATTTGTAACACCAGTGACACCAGTTTTTTATGAGAACATGGTGTCACCGTAATAAGTTAGTCAGAAATACAAAATTCATAACTAAACAATTACATGAAGTTTGATTGTTTATTATATTCACGTCATTCACAATTAAATAATATTAGCAGAATAATATTTGTTATTAGATTATTATATACTAGCAGCCCGTCCCAGCTTCGCATGGGTATTTAACAAAAAATTAAACCCTTCTATTTTTTTTCGATCTCGGGGTAAAACCTCTCTTGACGGGTTCCCCCGGCCCGGGGGGACCGAGGGATATAAGGGACTCCGGAAAAGATGTTCGACCATCCGACTACCCACTAAAAAACCCCGCTGTTCTCCTATCGCCTACGCCCGGGCCCATGGATATATGGCCTGCCGATCTCGTGGCCCGGGCCGGCGCCGGCCCACGCTTTGTCTTAAAGTGGGCCCCTTCTAAAGTGCTGGCGCCAGGGGGTCAGGCTTTCGTCCCCCCGGCGCTCTCTTGTAACAACTCTATGAGTTGAGGGGGGCTGCGGAACAGCACGCGGCCTTTTCCCTCACGGCAATAGTGCGGGCGGCGGATCCTCCCCCGAGGGGCCGCCCGCGGCCGCTTTCTACGGCGGCCGGAGATCGTTGCCCGCCCTCCGGCGCCGACGACGCGGCCTACGTTGGCGGGAGGGGAGTGCGGTGGCGGACTCCCGCTCCCGTTCCGCCGCCTCCCTTGCAGACACTACTGCCTCGCAAAAGGAGGCGACGGCCGGCCATCCAGGATCGCCCCCGACCATGGACAGAAACAGGGCCGGGAGCGACAGGTCCGCGGCCAATTCCGGACGGAACTCGCATCCCCGTTGCGTGCTAGTTAGGCGTGTGTACGACTACCAGACGACACTCCAGAAAAAGCAGAGTCGCTTGACGTCGTAGCCGGCCCAGCAAGACCAACCGACAGCGAGGATGCAATTCCCGCCCCGGGAACACTCTCTGTGCAGGCGCAGTCGAAATAGGCATGGTTTTGACTACCAAATCAGGTCCCATGGTAGAACCCGGGACCCTAATCAGTATTCGCAACCATCCCATCGGGGACCATGCCACGAACAGAGAGCTAAGTTGGAAAGGATGTAAGAGGTAGACGGAAAGAAAGGTAGGACTCTGTCACCTCGAACGGAGAGGGGAGTGAAGCGACGGATGCTCGGGCACCTCGGGTACGCACACCCGTGCACTCCTCGGACAGAGGAGCGCCCCTGGGGGCAAACCCTTCTATTTGCATCAGGTTACTAAAAAAATAAAATTATAAAGAAAGTTTGAACATTATTATTTCTATGAGCTTTTATTTTAATGATTTTTTTTGCTATTACTTTTTATTTATTTTTCGTTATTTTTTAATAAGTATTCTAATTTTTGTAAAAACCCCAGTGACGCACGCCTACATTGCATAAGGTGCTGCCTAGCTAGCCGAACAGGGTGAGCGGCTACCACGCAACATTTTTCTAATACTTACATTTTTAAACTCGTGATATCTTTCGAATGGAATATCCGAATTGAATAATTCAAAAAGTTATATAAAGGTATTGAAACAGTTTTGAATATGAAGTAATTTATTTTGATAAGGATTAATACCAAGATCCAAATAAAGAGTCTTTTCTAGGGGCGGCATTTCAATTAAATTTTTAAAATAAAATTTAAAATAAAAACACTTATTGTGGCATAACTATAATAGTTAGACATATGCTGTCGCGACACTTTTTGTAAATAATGATGTGTTCTGCAAAGTTGTAGTACATTATTTTATTCTATCATAAATAGTTTTCGCAACGCACGCGATTTAAATAATATTTTAGGTAATTTTTTTACACTTTGGGTTACATTATTAGAGTTTTAGGAAGGATCCCTAATTTTTTTGAAAATATAATATAGCCTATGTCACCCGGGGATAGTGTAGCTTCCCAACAATGAAAGAATTTTTTAAATCGGGTCAGTAGTTTCGGAGCCTATTCAAAGCAAACAAACAAACAAACAAACAAACAATCAAATCTTTCCTCTTTATAATAGTAGTATAGATTGTATACCTTAGGCCCACTTGCACGTTCCTTTTTTTTTTTACGGGGTGGGGTAAGCCTCATGGACTACCTCCGCCTGGGGAAAGGTGGAGGGGCATGCCGGACTCTTACCGGCTAAAACCACCACCCCGGTGTCTCCTAACACGTGCGCGCGGGGCCGCGGGAATCCACATTCTTCCGCAGCCCCACACTAGTGCTGGCCCGGTCTGTCCGGGCCTCGTCTCCTGCACGGGGTAGTGAGGTGTTTAACTACCCCGTCCATCGCCATCGCGGGTGTCGGCGCGCGCCTCCACCTCGGGTCCATCGAATAGACGGCGAGAACTTCCCCAAGTTCCCCCATGAATAGGTATTCATGGGGGCCGGAAAAGGGCGTTGTCCGCCCTTCTCCTGCGCCCGGTGCGCCTTCTGCGGCCGGGGAAGGGAGTCGAGATCTCCCTCTCCCGTTCCGCAGTTTCCTTCTGTGACATCACGTCCTCGCAGAAGGACACCACTGCGTCCCACGACTCTGCGCTACCGACCATCCTCCGCATTACGGCCGGCAGCGACAGGTCGCCTCCTACTTCATTTATAGTTAACTCGGTGTTAACTGCTAACACAGGGTTAAATAAATAATTTATCTTGCGCCATCAAGAGTTAGGAGTAACCCTATGGTTAAACTTTTAAATATCTTAACCCACCGATGTGGACAGGTTAAATCGTTAACACAGGGTTAGTGAACTGTAATGTCAATTGTAAAAACAAATTGAGGTTAAGTTGCGCTGTATATTGTGTACCTATCTATACTATTTTGTAGTGTGTTATCCATTATTATTTAAAAATTCGTTTATTTTATCACATATACGCCACAAATTCATAAAACTAAATAAATGACACTATACAATACGGTTAAAACAAAAATCTTCAAGTCATACATTGTGGGGTAAAAAAGGAAGCCTATATACAGTATGCTGTAGTGTAAAAGAGATAGACATATAAGTTTCGTTTTTCATCTTTGGTTGGGTTACAATAGGAAAGCATAGAGAAAGCATATAAACATTGCAATGTTCCCAGCTAAAAAAAGAAATGTCAGGTTAGTTAACCCGGTGATATTTTTAGTGGTGCAAGGCACAATGAGAGTTAAGATTTTAATTAACTAACCCAGAGTTTACAAACTCTACACTTTTTTATTTAACCCGACTATGCGTGCATGTGGGCCTTAGTAAAATAGGTGTTCCCGATTACCTTTTAGTCGTGGGAAGATTTACTAACTAGATTAATTGAAAGACTAGCTTATTAGCAATGAGATCGTGGATTGTAATCAAATACTTATGTTGCCACCGTATAACAGATATAGGAAACATATAGAAAAAAGGATTAGCTCCGAAAAGAACTGTTTAGTTTGATGTTTACTCAATGTCGGCCACGTCGCGCGATTCTACTATCCACACCTTGAAGCACTGCCCTCAACTGCATTGCATTTCTCGGAAAACGCTTTGGGCGACGACAATAATATCATCAAGAATCTCTCGGCGGCAGATAACAAACACGAGCGCTGCGTACATAGATCGACGGCGCGATCACATTAACACAGCGCGATGGCATAGCCAGGAATGTCGCGAACTTTTTTTTAAAGCTAAAGCTGTTTCAGACGGCTTGACAGCAAATACGGACGTTAAGTCATTCCAACCCCGTGGGAGCGGGGTCGATCAGCCTTGGCAGCGTGCTCGGAGACGCGCCTCCTGTGAGATGCGTTTCCGGTTCGACCGCTGCATGGGGACACTTGAGAACAGCCACAAATGGCAAGAATATCATTAAATTGGGTACTATCGGCTTCACCAGTGAAGCCGATCCTATTCTAATCAACTACCGTTTTGGAGTGCTTATAGCTGGGGAGAAGAAACGGCGAAAAAACTCCCCCGCATGGCGCGAACATGCCTCACACCCACGTATTTACACCGCTTGCGGAAGGAGGCGGCTGTGCGGGACGAGGTCACAAGCAATTTCTTGAAACTAATCCCATGTACCAATATAAACATTTTCAACGCTTCTGTTGGTCGACGAACTCTAGCCAAACCATTTAAAAAGAGCACGAATTTTAAAATAAATATTCAGTATTCAGTAACCAACTGCTGGAGTTTCAGTTATAACCCAAATGGTGAATGGTGATGGGAATGGTGAAATGGTGACGCACTAAAGTACTGACTCCGTGTCACCAAACTTGTAACTTGGAGAAGAGCTTTTATCTCGAGTAAAAATTCATTTAGGCAGTGGTCTGTAACAAACGCTGTAGGTTGCGTTCGGTAACGTCTGGCGTCTGCTGACATATTTTTGTCTCAGTTTCTAGTGGGAGATGGTGGTTTTAAGCTGCTGCCCCGCTTAACTGAACCATATTCTATTTCTCAAAGTAAAGCAAATGTTGAAAAAAGGCAATTTGATTTTCGTCTTAGTCGTGCTTCAAGAACTATGCAGAGTACCTTCAGAGAGTTAACATTTGTTTTCATAGTGTTTTGTACGCCCATACATATAGCTACAGAAAAAGATCATAAATATTTTTATTATTCATAATTATTATACATACCGAAATTCCATTATGTAATGCACTCAGAAATGTTTGAAATTAATCAATTAAACTCCGGAACACGGCATGAATAATCTATACTACTATTATAAAGAGGAAAGATTTGATTGTTTGTTTGTTTGTTTGTTTGTTTGTTTGCTTTGAATAGGCTCCGAAACTACTGACCCAATTTAAAAAACTCTTTCATTGTTGGGAAGCTACACTATCCCCGGGTGACATAGGCTATATTATATTTTCAAAAAAATTAGGGATCCTTACTAAAACTCCAATAATGTAACCCAAAGTGTAAAAAAATTACCTAAAATATTATTTAAATCGCGTGCGTTGCGAAAACTATTGATGATATAATAAAATAATGTACTACAACTTTGTAGAACACATCATTATTTACAAAAAGTGTCGCGACAGCATATGTCTAACTATTATAGTTATGCCACAATAAGTGTTCTTTTATTTTAAAAATTTAATTTAAATGCCGCCCCTAGAAAAGGCTCTTTATTTGGATCTTGGTATTAATCCTTATCAAAATAAATTACTTCATATTGAAAACTGTTTCAATACCTTTATATAACTTTTTGAATTATTCAATTCGGATATTCCATTCGAAAGATATCACGAGTTTAAAAATGTAAGTATTAGAAAAATGTTGCGTGGTAGCCGCTCACCCTGTTCGGCTAGCTAGGCAGCACCTTATGCAATGTAGGCGTGCGTCACTGGGATTTTTACAAAAATTAGAATACTTATTAAAAAATAACGAAAAATAAATAAAAAGTAATAACAAAAAAAATCATTAAAATAAAAGCTCATAGAAATAATAATATTCAAACTTTCTTTATAATTTTTTTTTTAGTAACCTGACGCAAATAGAAGGGTTTGCCTCTGTCCGAGGAGTGCACGGGTGTGCGTACCCGAGGTGCCCGAGCATCCGTCGCTTCACTCCCCTCTCCGTTCGAGGCGACATCCTACCTTTCTTTCCGTCTACCTCTTACATCCTTTCCAACTTAGCTCTCTGTTCGTGGCGTGGTCCCCGGTGGGATGGTTGCGAATACTGATTGGGGTCCCGGGTTCTATCCTGGGACCTGATTTGGTAGTCGAAACCATGCCTATTTCGACTGCGCCTGCACAGAGAGTGTTCCCGGGGCGGGAATTGCATCCTCGCTGTCGGTTGGTCTTGCTGGGCCGGCTACGACGTCAGGCGACTCTGCTTTTTCTGGAGTGTCGTCTGGTAGTCGTACCCACGCCTGACTAGCACGCGACGGGGATGCGAGTCCCGTCCAGAATTGGCCGCGGACCTGTCGCTCCCGGCCCTGGTTCTGTCCATGGTCGGTGGTGATCCTGGATGGACGACCGTCGCCTCCTTTTGCGAGGCAGTAGTGTCTGCAAGGGAGGCGGCGGAACGGGAGCGGGAGTCCGCCACCGCACTCCCCTCCCGCCAACGTAGGCCGCGTCGTCGGCGCCGGAGGGCGGGCAACGATCTCCGGCCGCCGTAGAAAGCGGCCGCAGGCGGCCCCTCAGGGGAGGATCCGCCGCTCGCACTATTGCCGCGAGGGAGAAGCCGCGTGCTGTTCCGCAGCCCCCCTCAACTCCTAGAGTTGTTACAAGAGAACGCCGGGGGGACGAAACCCTGACCCCCTGGCGCCAGCACTTTAGAAGGGGCCCGCTTTAAGACAAAGCGTGGGCCGGCGCCGGCCCGGGCCACGAGATCGGCAGGCCATATATCCGTGGGCCCGGGCGTAGGCGATAGAACAGCGGGGTTTTTTAGTGGGTAGTCGGATGGTCGAACATCTTTTCCGGAGTCCCTTATATCCCTCGGTCCCCCCGTGCCGGTGGAACCCGTCAAGAGAGGTTTTTCCCCGAGACCGAAAAAAAATAGAAGGGTTTAATTTTTAATTTTTTGTTAAATACCCATGCGAAGCTGGGACGGGCTGCTAGTAAATAATAAATAAGTAATTACATTATTGGGAATAAAACAAAACTCAAAAGCCCGTTAGCCGTTTGTCATATCAGTCGTTTACACAAGATAAACTAATGTAAAATGTTTTCTAAACTAAAGAAACTGAGAAAAACAAGAAGAAAAAATGTGAAGGTTATACTCGATAAAAAAATAGATAGAGAAATACAAGCGATGCTTAAACCTTTCAATGTACTCCAAATTATATACTTTTGCCCGAAATATAGAATTTGTGATGACTATGTAATTCCGACCAGTGTTACCTACAGATTTATTAGTCTTCTTGTGACATTACTCTTTGTTGGAGCATATTGTTTTAAATATTTTCGAATTCACACCAATCAACACAATACTAATGACTTCAATAATAAGTATTCTGCAACATTCCTTAATAATGTTAATGTTATACGCATATTGAATAATACTTGTTACCTAACAGGCTGTATTCTATGTTACATAGTCAGTGTAACTCGTAGCAATGAAAATATAAAGATATTAACCAAGATTCAAGCAATTCACAACGTGCTACAATGTAACACAAAATGGAAGTACATACAAAAATGGAATTTAGCTTACGGAATCGTTACAATTGCTTTTGGATTTATAGCGTTTACTGTTTTTCATATTCAGAGGAAATTTTTTGATTTTAATGACTTGATTCTGGATATTTTAAAATGTCATTATGATTTGAATATGGTCTATGCCTTAGGTTTACTAAAAATATTTACCATAACGCTTTATGCTTGGCAAGAAGAAATAAGTAGAGAGAAAGAAATTGAAGACCCAAAAGAGTATTGGAATTCTATGTTGCAAACGTACATCGACATCATTGAAGCGTTCTGTAATTTTAAGACAGCTTGGCAAGAGTTGGTAAGTCATTTTTGTTAAGTCAATGATTGTAATCCACTGCGCATTTGATAAATTTTATGCTACTACTATCGTAGAGCATATCAGCTCATATTTAAGGCTTTTGCGAGGCCTTTGGCTTAAGATTACAAAAAAATTATCTATGATGGATCAAATTCTTCTGGAAAATTCACAGATTTCCTTAATCGATGTTAGTCAGCAACGTCAATTTTATATGCGTATTTTCAGATTGTTTTCTATACCGCTGATACCTTTTTTCGTGCACTATTGTACATTCAATTTAACATCGAAATGATGAAGATTTCTGTTAATATATATAATGTAAGTAATCTTGTCGTTCTTTTAAATCTTTGTTAAAAAAGAGACTGATTTGAGTTAGGATTGATCAATGATCAAAGTATTTCTTAGTATTGTAAGATATCAAAATCATTTGCAACTATTAACAGTACATTTAGAAATATCATTGACAGGATTCGGTCAGTACTTAATCGCTTGTTAAAAATTTTAATCGTGTTATTAAAATCTTCTTATTATATTTTTTTCAATATTTATAAATATTACTGGAACTATAAGATTTACATTTGATGAGTCCTTTTGAACCTTTTTGACTTCCTGCACTTACCGCACTTTACGTGAGATCGTCACAACAATTTTTCTCCTTCCATTACTGATCATCATCTCAATATTTTCCTTTGAAAGCCATATTGAACCGAGTATACCCACTACGCTTTTACAAAGTGCATTGTTAGGAACAGATGGTGGTTATTTCAGGATGCAGGTTTACTCACGGCGTTTCCCTTCACCGTCGGTACGTTGCAATTATGTCATAACGTGTATGTTATGCGAGAGCAAATGCTTTAGCAATGTCGTGGGATTCAAACCTGTAGGTTGGTCTGCGAATGTGGTACCACTTGACTACCATGTATCATCATTCTTGTGTTTCAAATCATCCAAATTACATCTGAGTATTAGAGAAAACCGTGTGCTTAACTAATATAGTATTTAAATTTTAATTTATATTTCAGACTTTCGCTTGGAATTTTTCAATACTATGGTTCATGAAAAACTTTATCTTCATCTCCATGTTAAGCGTAAATATGGAACGATTTCATTCAGCTGTAGCAGAAGTACATATTTATATATTCAATAAGAAATGTGATTGTAAAGAAGAAATAAAGATGTGCAAAAACATTATTCGAGCAACCAGAGCGAGAGATATCGTGAGTGGCTGCGGCCTGTTCAGTGTTGATGGCAGATTCCCTTTGCACTTTTTGTCACTCACCGCCACTTACACCATCGTGCTATTACAGTTCGCGTTTCTATAAAATAAAAATACACTTAATCCAGAATATTTGTCTGTATATAATGAAGGTAAATGTAACGAACCTAAGGATATCGCAGAAACCAGTAAAGTATGCTGGTAAATAATCAATGAAAGTATAAAACTGAAACATTCGCATTAACTTAATTGCGTCCGTACGGCGATTAAAGAACAAAATGTTATTAGTAAAGAAAGAAAGTTTCAAGTTTATCAAATAATAATCAATGTAGAATTACTTAATCAATAGTCTGACCTATTGTTTAGTGGTTGTAGTTGCTGTGGTTACGTAAAACGTGACCATAGCAGCGAAGGCGACACCCCTACAATGTATCCGTAATGTCATGGACATGAAAGCTGCCGCGAATGCGAGTGTACCTAACGCGGGCCTTGCCTCGAAGTGCCTGCTTGTGTCGCTCTAGCACCGGCCACCGGTCTTATAGACCTGTTCCTTCAATTTAACTGGTATTTTGTGGTCACAAATGACACCAGTCACCTCATGCCATTTGGCCCACGCGGCAGCAATGCATGTCCTAACGTCGCAATCAATTTCACCAGATGCGTGAAATATATATTCCAAGTATTTCACCTGTTCCGTGCGCTTTACCGTATCGCCACCTATGCGCACGGATGTGGGATCTGTAGAGTTGCAGGCCAAGTACTCGGTCTTCGCTACATTGGGCTTTTAGACCACCGTTCTCAAGCGACTCCTTCCACGCTTTCACGCGTCGCACCAGCCACCCCTGTCCGAATCTGCCAGCGCGATATCATCAGCATACATGAGCAGCCACGGGAGCCGCTCATGTGAGTTTCTGATGCTGTCTGACAGTACGTCTAATACTACGCTGAACAGAAACGGACTAAGGATGGATCCTTGGTGCACCACAATGGTGATGGGGAAAGGTTTTGTGTCGCCAACAGCGGTCCAAACTACGGAATCGGAGTCACGGTACATGGCTCGGATGATGTCAATATAGACCTCTGGAACCCCTTTGGACCACAATACCCACCAGTTTATCGCGCGAGGAATACAGTCGAAGGCATTCTGCAAGTCAAGAAACAGGCAATGCAGAGGTGTATTCTTCGTCCTGTATTTCTCTGCGATAGTCCTTAGGGCAAAATCAGGGTCCATTGTCTCGTAACCAGGGTGAAATCCATATTGACATTCCGAGACAGTGCACTTTTGCCGAATCCGAGAGTCGATAATCATTTCGAAGAGCTTCATGATGTGAGACATCATGACACCTTGGTAATCACCGCACCCCTGTACCGACCTCTTGCCTTTGATGACTGGAGTAATGATACTCAGTCTCCATTGGTGCTGGATAGTGCCGGTGAGGAGTGCCCGGTTAAAGAGGTCGGTTAAGATACCCACACTACGAGAGCCTATCGCCTTCCAGACTTCGATGAGGACTCCATCGGATCCAACAGTTTTCCGATTCTTCGTGCGGCGAAAACAATTCTGGGCCTGTGCAGGCGTTACCAGTGGCACTAGTCCTTGATTCGGAGGAAGGTCTGGCGGCTGCACCTCTTGGTACTGCTTGTTCAGCAGCTCGTGAAAATACGGGCGCCATCTCTCCTTCTCCTTTTCTAGTTACTATATCATACAGTAATAACATTCTGCTGCCTATTGCTTAATACTCAGATAATGATTCAACTGGGGAAAATGATAGCGGATCATGACGGTTTCTATGAACTATTCGCCACCTATATTTTTGTATGATCGGAATGCTGGACCACAAAGGGGAATGTGGAAGAATGTTACATGCTGTGGAAATACGAATGCTAAAATACTCGTATATGAGTTATGAAGTTAGATAAGAATTAGTATAAGGGTAGTTTAAAAGTATAAAAAAAATAACTAGTGAAAAGAAAAAAACTAACAATTATCGGTTCAAAATACAAAATAATCACAGTAAATTTAACATTAAGAAAATTATTGACTGCCTAACTGCAATTTCTTGGTCTGAGATTTTAAATGAAAAAAAAAAAGACAAACATAACATTCAATAAATTTTAAATGTTCTGCCTTATACACAATCTATGTTTTCCTAAAGAAAAAATTAAAATAAACGTGAATTTGACATCCCCTGCTTGGTTAACTACAGGTATAAGAAAATCAGCATCACATAAAAGATATTTAAGGTATCAATATTATAAACAAAACTACAAAGATTTAAAATTATGTTATACTCTGCAATATTACGTCAGTGCATTGACAAATCAAAAGTAAAATTGAATAGAATATTTTGATAAACTCGAAAAATAAATGTGATGCAACTTGGCACATTAAACATAATGATAAAAGTATATCAAATCCAGAACAGATAGCAGAACTTTTCAACGATTACTTCATTGACTCAACAAGAAACGTGTCACGTAATCTTAAAAATAATGAGCACGGGGCGGAAAATTTCACTCCAATTGTAGTGGTTTATTCGACATAGACGTGGATTTGTCAATTCTATTTTTTTTCTACGGTGACTACGTACAAGTATGTCATTGTCTTTATATTGTTGTAGGTAGCGTTTTTGTAGCCCTGTTATTTTGACATATAATTATTTATATAAATCATGTGTTAAATAAACCTTCAAATAATATTGTGTTTTATTGAATAAAGTCCTTCCAAGACGTGCTGCTAAAAAAGTTAGGGCGCTAGAAAAATGATTAAGCCTAGAAAATATGTCACGAATGGAAATGCAATTAATGTTAGTACTAAGCCGCTGACCGAAAGCTTCCACTTAAAGCTTACATTGCAAACGAAATTAAGCACTTCCTCTCACTTATATAAATAGTAACTCAGATAAACAATAACGCATTCAAGTAGTGTAGAATTGTAAATGAATTTAATATACCTACATTCAATTTAAAATGTTAAATTCATGACTAGTAAAATGAAACGTAAGTAAACTTTGATAAATGAATGAATGACGTAGTGAAGACGGTGAATTCCGTTCTAAGACGAGAACAAGTGTATAATTGTAAATTGAAAAATATTTTAATAAACTTTTCTACCTATGCCTTTATTTCCGTCCCATAATAATAATAATCTGAAATTCCGGTTTGCCTTCCCAAAGATAGATTAATTCAACAGATCAACGTAATTCCTTGGATCGAATATTGAAAACACAAAAGTTGGAAATCGAAAATACTAACTTTCTTTGGAATCTTTTATTATCTATCTGTTGTATTTTATAATGAATTAATATAAATGAACTACTAATTAATATTTTTAAAATATGATTTCCGATGTATTAATTATATTTACATTGTGACCAAATAACACCTTTTTTGGGAGGTGGAAATGCATGACGCACACCCCGCCGCGTGGGGACGGGTGGCGCGGTAGGATGGAACTCCCCACACAATGTGGCCGCACGTCCTCTTCTCTGGGCTGGGGGAAGCACGTCGCTGGCATATCCACTAAAACCATCCCGGCGTTCCTTCACATGCCTTAAGTGCCGAGGCCACGGAACGCGACGATTTAGTAAGGCCGCGGCTCCCCGCGCGCGTCCCTCTCTCGATCATGTGTGCAGGCTGCGGCCCTTTCCAAAGACAACTTTACAGAGACCAAATAACGCCTAAAATAACTTAATATAAATTACATTATTGTTATCAAATATACAATATTATCTCGTGAGATTTCCTTTACTGACAATTTATTTAAAGTAATATATAGCTTAGTTATTAGGAAACGAATCGAAACTCTCCGTGCAGAACCGGAGTAAGAATACTAGACCCTGTGACTGAGGGTGGCCTGTCGTAAAAGGCGACAAAACAACCCCAGCTAAGTGGTAGGACTCCATACCCGTCTAGCAACCACCCGTGGTCTCTATATTTATTATAATATATAATAGTTGTCTTCCGGCATAAGTAACCTCTAGACCCTAGTCTCCCTATACGCGAACAGCAGCGTGTTAGCGGTGCTCCTGGCTTCGCAGACTTCCATAGGCGACGGTAACTGCTTACTATTAAGTGGCCGTCAGCCTCTCTGCTGTTTCTCAGCAATAAAAAATCTACACGATTTCCACGTGCTCGAACAAAATAGGTTCAAAAGCTCGAGATTATTCGCAATAAAATTACAAATCTCGTTTAGCCGTCGAGCTCTCTGCTTGGTTTTTCTACGCAACTCAGGAGTTTGAAGTCCCTTCCAAACATCTCCCCATCATCCAAAGTTTGGGGAAGTGGTTGATTCAATGTCTCGGGGAGGAAGAGCGAGGTCACGCCTCCCAGTACGCAGAGGATACCCATGATGATTAGTGGCAAGGCTCTGGAGTAAACTGCCTGCAAAGGAAATCATATAATCACTACATGTCGCCATCTAGATTTTTTTTTTCTTTTTTCACTTTTCTGCGTCATGGCAATCTGTTTTAATAAACAATAAGCCTTGCGTTTGTCCGATTTAGATATCTGAGGTGATTTCAGTCTCAGTGAGCCTTCACTAAATGGTGGGGGCTTTCACTTTATCTGTTTAAATCTACCGAACAATGTAGGCAGACTATGCCTTTTCAATCGTTTGTGCTGAAGCGATCCGTGTCTACTTAGTTCAATAGCTAACTTATTCTTATGTCCAGATAGTCTCTGCTGATATTTAATGCTATAATTTGTTATCTCTTCCTTGATAGTGTTTATTTTTAGGTCGTTGTATATCAGCATCTGCACAGCTTCAATCGCATCTTTTTCAAATCGAGAACTGGTTAAAAATCTGGCGAATAAAAGCTAATCAAAGTAAATCGGTCCACGTCACATTTACTCTCCGAAGAGAAACTTGCCCCCCCAGTGACATTAAATGGCGAAGATATCCCTCAGGAAGAATGTGCAAAATACTTGGGAATGCACTTGGACAGAAGGCTAACATGGCAAAAACATATATGGACAAAACGAAAGCAACTGGATACCAAGTTACGTAATATGTACTGGATACTGGGTCGACATTCACGACTGCGCCCTGATAGCAAAATGACAATTTATAAAGCCATCCTTAAACCTATATGGACATACGGCATTCAATTGTGGGGAACAGCCAGTAATAGTAACATAGAAATACTCGAGAGATTCCAAACCAAAACACTGCGAACAATCTTCAACATTCCACAATACATAAGTAACAAACTGATATACAACGACCTAAAAATAAACGCCATCTAGATGTATGAGAAATAGTATTCAGAGTGCAGGAAATTAATTATTTAAAAAAATGCTTTTTAAATGTAACCACCTACTTCTTTTAAACATCCTTAGACAATACATACAGCGCGGTGTACTTTCAAATTAAACAGCAGAGCTCTCGAGCTATAGATAGTAGGCAGCTGTAAGCCTGGGCCACAAGATCGTCAGTCCAGGTGGTAGGCGATAGGAGAACAGTGGGTTTTTTTATGGGTAGTCGGATGTTGACCACATATTCCGGGGCCCCACATACCTTAACCAGTCCTCTTAACCGGGGGGATCGAGGGAGTCGTAAATGATCAGAAGTTTTGTTCATCAGAATTGGAATTCTTTACTGGCTTTGACATCAGGTATATAAAAGGGCTCACCAAATGCACGATATAAGGGCAAGCCAACAAGCCCAACCCAGATATAAAAGAAGCGGCGCCCATGGCCTGCGCGCGAAGCACAGTAGGCAGTAGTTCGCCGATCTGCACATAGAACACCGCAAAAGAGGATGCTGCGCAGAGTCTGCCTATCATAGCTAAACAGATTGTCACCCAAGGCCATTCTGAAAATTAACCATATTGATAAATAAATAGATTGAATTAATAAAAAAAACTGGATCAGTTCAGTAGTTTTTGTGTCTATCCGGAGCAATCTTCTTTCTTTATTAAATTACTAGCTGTACCATGCGCGCGTTGCTACGCTACTTACTAAAATAAATTTGAAGGAAAAACATTACACAAATTATTGAATTTATTTCGAGTCATTTTATTGATTATGTTCATGTCCAAAAAATTGTGACATTGCAGCGTTTCGTTTCAATTTGTGTATTTATTGAAGTGCTGTGGGATACACAATATTTCTTGTTTTTCCATCTGGTGCGTAAACAAATAAATCAGAAGGTTTTCCGATGCGTGAGCAGGCGAAAAAGAGCTGCCCATGTGAGAAGCATGGATTTTCCAAATTAAATCCACACACTTGCAATGATTTTCCTTGTGCTTTGTCGATAGTCATTGCGAAAGCGAGTCGCACCGGGAACTGCAAACGTCTGAATTCGAATGGCATATCTGTCGGGATCATTGGGATACGTGGCAACAGTACGTCTTTACTAATATTTTATTATCGAATCAAGCTAGCTATGATAAATATGTTCATAATATAAAGGAAAGAGTTTTTATGCAAAGATGCAAAACTTTTTCGATACATCCACAATATTAAAACATGGATTTTAATTTCACAATTTATATATATTCTTACGTTCAACTGTCACGGCAATAAATGAAATTCATTGGAATGATAGTGGCGCCATCTGTCAAAGCTTGGTCGTACCAACTCAGAAACCTTTGTGGGCTCATGCACTACATTTTGCTGAAGATCATGACATGATAAAATGCATAGTTTACGATTCTATAAAGAACATACAGATAAACATTCATTTTTATACATAAAGATTTAAAATCTTTAGGTGTGTAGACCTGGGTTTCCTTCACTTACCGTCCAAATAACAACCACCCCTGGCTTCTAAATATGCTTCCATAATAACTTTGTGTTGTGTTCCGACATAAACCTTCAGCCTGTCTGTTGTCCTACAGCATTAAAAAAAAGTCAACCAGCTTGCGATTCACAAACTTACATGGCCGCCGGCACCTGTTTACTATTAAATGGGCCTTCAGCCTGTCCGCTGTCTATAGTAATGAAAAATAGACGTTACATAGGGCAAAGATGTATTTAGTAGATACTAAATATTATAACATCAAACTACCTTCAGGTACGAAAACGCAACTCAAACAAGCCAAGCCGCCAATGCACATGAAAGTGCAGAGCACCCATCTCCTGCCGAAACGATCCATGCAGTACCATGCGATGAAATATGAAGGCAGTTCGACTGCTCCTCCTGAAACAGGATATATTTATATCAGATGACAGTTTCAACTTCATATAACTAACGGCAACATTACCCCAAATTCTATTGTAAATGATTATGATTGCATCAATGCATTAACTAAAAATTTTAACACGCTTTTATTAGCTTGGTATGTATCTATGAATCTATGTAACGGAATCTTTGAACGTGATTTTCACCCCTTTCAAAACGACGGATTGATTTGAGACTTTGCACAATTATCAAACACCAATAACAATGCAATAATCTGTATAGTTTGTATCATTATCCTTATCAGGATACTCAGGATTAATGAATTTTCGGACCGGTTCTCGTCCGATCACCGAAGTTAAGCAGCGTCGGGTGCGGTCAGTACTTAGATGGGTGACTGGTGGGTGGCGCTTTATATCAACTTGACCTTCATGTAACGGAATTTTGGGACTCGATTTTTATCCACTTTGAACAATCAAATAAAATCTGCCGAAACGCGATCTGGAGTTTAATTAATAACACTGCCAAAAGATGGCGTTAAATTAATAAAAACATTTACCGATTGGGAATTGACAACAAATAAATTATATTAACACGCTTTTATTTTATAGTTAATCAAACTAAAAAGTTAAAAATAAATTATAGTTAAAAAATATGATTTTATAGAAAACCAAACTAAAAGGTAAAAAATAATTTTTAATAAATTTAAATTAAGGATAGTATGATTAACAAAAGTATAATTTTATTTTTAAAAAGCGTGGGTGCTTTGATTATATTTTCAAAATGACTACATCAGTACACAATTTTAAGAAAAAAAATTTTATGTGGTCACAAGCAAAGTTATTTCATTGTGTTATTTGTGATGCATTTACAGTTTACAGTTACATTACAGTTTTTTTATTTTTGTAATTTTGAAATTCATATGCATATCACCGTTATCCAAAAGAACTGAGATCTCCTGACCCCTTAACTAACTTGAAAGTTAGTTAACGGGTCCGGAGCATTAAACATTATATTTGTTTGATCTTTTTCGCAATAAACATATAATTACTGTTAACTCACCTATAAAAAACACCAAAAATTCATCTACCCCCAGATTCGGAGTATTATAACTTTGACTATTATAAACAACACCCAAAGAAACCCAATTGAATGTTAACAAGAAGAATTTCTTCCTTATATTAGGATACCTAAAAATGTCGAAAAGTGATGCTTTGCAGTCTCCCTCAGAATTCTGATCATCTATCTTTTTACTTTCTACATCGTTGTGCTCATTAAAAAACTTATTTACAAGTTGTATTGATTTTTTTCTCAGCGTCTTCGGGGTTTTGAAATCTGTTTGAGTTGACTTTTGTAAGGGATCTACAACTTCATCAGCATCTTCTGCATCATCTACATCTCTTTTAAATTTAGATTTCTTATTGACCATTTCAGTTACTTCTAAATCAAGAATTCTTTCTGTTTTATCATCATCAGATATTTTAGTCAGATCTCGTTTGAATGTGAGCATATTATTTATTCGTCTATTAAAATCTTTGTCTTCTGTTAAATTATTAGCATGGCCATTGTGTAGCATTGCAGCTTCAGCATCTTCATCTTTAATTTTTTTCTAAAAATATAAAATACCCATCTGTAATTAGATGTATTTTAATTTTTTGCCAATATAGACTTGTTTTAGGGTGACGTTAAGGAAAATAATAGTTTTATTGCAGAGTAAGATGGCAGTCATCCCGATTATCATTCGTATTAAGCTAAATTTATTAACAGTTTTTAAATAAAACAGAGGATAAATTATTTATTTATTAATTTATACTGTTAATTTAAATAACTAAATGTTATAAAATAAGATAAATTAATTATATTCTATATTACTATAAAAGTGTTTATAAATATGTATCTCTTGTTTTGCTGTCCTTTGTTTGTAAATAAATAAATAAATTTTCTGTGCTGTCTGTCTGCACAAGCAATTGAAGAGTCAGAATAGAGAACTAAAGGAAGACTATCGGCCAAAGTAAGATTTATTTCGATATCTCTTTCCCACACTGAGTTGCCGCTATTTAGTTATAAGTCAATATATGGGATAGCTCGTAAATGACAAAACGTTTTTGTGATTTCCCAAAAAACAGGTTTTTGTGTTGGGTCATTTTATGATTAAGCGTGCGAATTAACAACTTTATTCGACAGCAATAATTATCAAACTATTGACACAGAATGGCTTCTGCAATTTCTTTCGTGTTCCGAAAACACGAAATAAATTGGGAGGTGGATTTTTTAATATTTTTTATTGACCTTAATTATATTGCCAGTTAGTAAAAAGATATAAAAACCGATATAAAATGTCCATGATTAGAAATAGTAAGTGCATATTATACTATTCTTCAGCTTTATAAAAAAATACATACATGTAAATTTAAAAGAAACCCTCTTTGCAGTTGTATATTATTTTTCTTAGCCAGCTTTATTAAGACTCTTTCTGCTTCACTGATGCGTCCTCTCCCTACTAACCATCTTGGAGATTCCGGTATTAGCCAATAGTAGCTAAAACATAAATTACTAAATTAAGCCCACAATTGTTTTTTCTGCAGAGGATAAGACAGTCCGGCAGCCAACCCAATAGTCAGTTACAGTCGCCTGTGGGTGTTTGTGATACTAGGAGCACCGCTAACATGCTGCTGTCTACATAGGGGTACTGAACCTGGACTACCTGCACACAAGGCATACTTATAGTCCAGAGAAGGTTGCCATCCGGATGGGCTTCGAGCACTACCAAATAAATAGGGTTGTTTTGTCGCCTTTTACGACAGGCTGACCCTAGGTGCAGAGGTCAAAAAATAGAGAAAAATAAAAGAAGTTTAGAAATCTAAGATCAAAAAACATCACACCAGATAAATCAGATAGAAAATCAGCCGGTCAAAGTGTCTACTAGTTTTTCCCCGAGACAAAAAAAAAGGTAGACATGGATCATCTGGAGTTGGGAAATACAATATAAATCTTTTTGTCGACCTTCGTGGTGTAATGAAACATAAGTACACTTGCAGATACCACAGGTTCGATTCCTGTCCCACGTCTGGGTGTTTATGTATATGTATTTATTTACAAAAAAAAGTATATCAGTTGTTTAGTACCCATAACACAAGTGCTATGCTACTTTGGGACTAGGAAAATGTACCAACATATTAAAAAAAATAGTAATAAGCAAACAACAGCTTACGATGCTACAAGTTTCTAGCACAATTATCACAACCATTCATATAAGTACAATAACAAATATTTTATGGAAAGACTACCCTTCTCAGTTATTTTTAGAAACTAGGAATAAAAAACAATCAAATACAAACCTATAAAGTAGGATGAAAGGTAGACTCGTGGCCAACGACAAGTAATACCAATCTCGAAAAAGGTAAGCCAGTGTTGCCAGCATACACATTCCAGCTGCGAACAACATACCTACTACGATACCTGGAGAAATTTAATTTGAAGTAAATATTTTTATTTAACTGAACAGTAAATCATACATACACTTCAATAATTCATCATTTTCTATATTTTTCAATCTTTATTATCTTAATGTCAGAAATGTGCTAATTTTAGTTTTCGCTGTGGTGCGTCTAAGTGTTGGAATAAGATTCCGGCTCCGATAAGAGATTACAAAAGTATTTAGAGTTTCAAGGCACGTTTAAAAATATTTTTGAAGGAACATCAAAAGATAATGAGATTTGGCGTTTGAGATAGTGTCTTAATAGTCAGTAGCTTCCCGCCTCAAGCCGTTAAGACTAAAATTAATGTTTGATGTTTGGTACAGTTGCCTGCTCTGTATTATTTCACATTTATATTATAGTTTTATTATGTGTTACTAGTTTTAAGTGTGTAACGTAATTTTTGTTTCTGTGTTTTTGGAAGCGTGTCATTTTTAATTAATAGTAATAATAATATTTCTTTATAGCACATACACAGTTCATGACTTAGTAATAGGTAGTATATAAATTTGCATGCTATGTTCAATAGGCGGTCTCATCGCTTGTAGCGATTTTTGCCAGAAAACCTTTGGATGGATAGGATTTACAAAATTATAAAATGGTATGCGCTATAAAATAGTCAACATATACTACATATAAACAAATGTTATAATTATATATATACCTAGTCAGGTCATAAATTCTGTCACATGTTTAATGTAAAATAATTGTAACAAGTTTATTAATTATGTAACCATTCATATACCAAAATGAACTTAACAAAACATAGATTCTTATGACATTAAAGTTTATTCAAAATGACCTCCGTGATTTTGAATACAGGCCTTCAATCTGCGCGGCCTATCGTCGTCTATCGCAGCACGAACGAGGTTCATGTCAATATCGGCGGCTGCCTTAATCAAGGATGTCTTGAGTGACTCCAAATTGGGATGAGGCTTTGAGCACGCCTTTTCCTCCAAGTCGCCATATCTTGTAATCTAACGGATTCAAATCTGGACTGGAGGAGGGCCAGTCTCCGTGCCGGATGGAGTCGATTTCACGCGCCGCCAGCCAGTCTTGTGTGCTCTTCGCTCTATGAGCTGGCGCCGAATCTTGTTGGAATACCCAGTGCCTGTTATTGAACATGGTATGAGAAACAGGTTCCACAAGGTTCGTCAGGACTGTATTTTGATACACAACAGCATTCGTTTTTACACCTTTCTCACAAAAATGTACCTCTGTTAAGCCCCAATAAGAAACTCCCAACCATACCATGAGCGAGGATGGAAAATGACCTCGTTGGACACGCGGAATACGGTTGCTCGCTTCTTCACTACTGTGTGCGTACACCTTATCATTTTGTTTGTTGTAGCTCTCTTCTACGGTAAACATTTTTTCATCCGAAAAAGAATTTCCCGATATTTTTTTCCCGCGTACCGCTTCAACAAAGCGCGGCATCTCTTCAGTCTCAGGTCCATTAGACGAGCATTCAAACGATGTCCTGTTTTTCTTCGATATGCCCGAAGCCCTAAGTCTTCATTTAACACCCTTTTCACCGTGGTTCTGCTTAACCCCATCTGAAGGGCCAACAGTTTCTGCTTACGTTTGGGATTTCTTTGAATTCGTGCCTTCACAGCTTTTATCACTGCTGGAGTTCTAACAGACCGAGGGCGACCACTTCTTGATCTGCCATCTACACTAGAGTCTTCATTGTATCGTTTGATGGTACGATAAACGAATCTTTTGGTTATATTCAAATTTTTCAGTATGTTAAAAATTTGAATTGGCGCGTAACTGCAACTGTGCAACGCAATAACTGCAACACGGTCTTCTTTAAGCGTCCACTCCATATTTAAAAATGAGTAAAATTCTAAAAGTATACCTTTTTTATTTTCATGAACAATTCGAAATTCGAAATCAATAAACTTTTTTGTGGCCAGCATTCTAAAAGAAAAGTTTTTACTGTGTGACAATACTTATGACCTGACTAGGTATATATATATATATATATATATATATATATATATATATATATATATATATATATATATATATATATATATATATATATATATATATATATATATATATATACACATACATACATTGATATAATATATAAGAAACTGTAATAGTATTATAATATACATGTGTAAAATTGTAATAATTTTACTATGACAAGAATAATCACAAGATAAATAATTAATGTAAACTTTCTGTAGTGATAGTATATTAGCTTTTTAAGTAATATTCTTTAACAAGTGTATTAAAGAATAATATAGACTTGATTTGTTTTATGTCTGTTGGTAATATGTTTCACAGTCTAATTGCTTGTACTATAAAAGATTTATCGTAGAACTGTGAAGTGTGACTGGGCATTTTTAAACAACATTTTTAACACATTTTCCATGACGTTCTCAATGCCCTAGAATGCCTATCCTGAAGAAAATGGAATATTTTCTTTAAATAGTTAGGAGGAGAAGAGAGAATGGGTATGGGACGGTAGTCAGAATACGTTTTAGGATGTGATTTTTTGTGAATCGGTGTAATTTGAGCCTCTTTCCAAGCACTGGGAAAGGTAGCTGAGGGAACCGAAATTCAGGATATGAGTTATTGATTTGCTCGCTCTTGTTACAACAATCAAATCAAGTACTGGAATGAACATATTGCGGCTAACACTGTCTCTTCCAACAGCTTTAGATGAGATTACCTTAATGCTCTTCTTAACGCCACAATCGGAAAATTGAATAAAGACGAATTGTGAGTAATTAGTGGTAGAAATTGACGAAAGAGGTTTTAAAGTATTTAGCTTGGTAGCGTTATTAATGGAAGACGAAAACGAGAAATGCTGATTTAAGGACTCAATGTACAAATTAAATGGTGAATTGTTATCAGTTGATTTTACAAATCCCCAACGTTTTGAAAAATTTCCAAACTTTAGTTGAATCACCGTTTTCTACTGATTGGTGTATATGGCATGGCATCTTTGAACATCTCTACACACCTTATTGCAGTGATTACGGATAGAAACGTAATTTTCCCAGTTCAGAGAGTTAGGCCTTCGCTTATATTTAGTTTGTGCTACCGACTTCATATCAATTAATAATTTAATATCTTTTGTTAACCGTGGAGTTGGTAGATGTCTGATTTTAATTAAACGAACTGGAGCATGTACATCATATAGATCAATCAATATTTTGTTAAATTGCTCAACTTGTCTCTGCAGACAACTCAGGGCTTGTATTACAAATGTTTTAAAAGTACGAAACGTAGAAGCCAAGTTGGGTAAAATAGATGAAGAAGATGATGCTTGTTTTAAACTGTAACATTTGTTGCTGGTTTCCATTAGCTTGTTAATGGAGTCCTGGGTCTCTTCCATTGTTGTAGACATAAGACTGATGCGTTATCAGTATAGAAGAACAGACAGGAGATAAGGAATTATTATTATTAATCATATTATACACTACTTTAATATGATAAAACAAATAAATATTAATTTAAATATACAGAGCAAAGTGTTTTATGTGTTTACGCAACTACCGTCAGTTTCACCGTTCCGTTTATTGTTAGTGGTATCGCTTAATAACCCCAGCGGCAGATCACCGTAACATACTTAAATTTTGTTTCTTTCTGATAAAATGATTTTTGTAACAGTTATATAAGGCACAGGGCTGTCTTTACCCGGGGGTGCAAGTGGTGCGGGTACGCTCGGGCGTAGAATCATAAAAATTACATTGCGTTTTTTGGTTGAAAGGAGCGCAAGAGCAGCTGACCGCATATCGTGGTGCAGAATGTGCTTAAGACGGCGCTGATAAGGCAACATAGGTAACGGTTCTTACATAAAACGACATATGATGGTGTGAAATGATATGGATTTTTAAAAGTGTTTTTTTTTTCACTTTCAACTCGATTTCTACAAAGCTTTTTTAGGCTGTACTTCGGTGCCCATAAGTGAAACATAAGGCAAGTGTTTGTGCCTTTTTATGTAAACAAAGGTGCTTAATCAAAAAAGCACAAAAAATAAATGAAACTGATGAATCTTTAAAGTTATAGAGCGCTTGGATTGCGTACTTGATAGTTGTTTTACTACTTAAAAAGTTAGTTTTTTTTTGTAAATTAATACATTTAACTTACATACATAGTTTGATATCCATCCTTAATCTGGGTGTTTGTGTATAATATATATTTATTTTAAAAAAGTCTATCACATATGTAATATTAGTCAATAAGACAAATCGCATGCTTAATCATAAACTGACATAACTCAAAAAACCTGTTTTTTGGGAAATCGCAAAAAACGTTTTGTCATTTACTACTTATCCCATATATTGACTTATTATTAAATAGTGGTAACTCAGTGTGGGAAAGAGATATCGAAATAAATCTTAGTTTGGCCGATAGAGGGCATCGAGACAATGCTGCCCGTTATATTAACTCACTTTAGACCTAAATCGTAATCGGTCAGTTTATGATTAAGCATGCTAAATACTGTGCTGCTTACTTAGGGACCAAATGGAACTGTGAATTGTTATATTTATTCAACTCTTCAAGATATCATAAACTCACCTGCATAAGTCCTTCTCTTAGGAGGCATCAACTCCAGAGCTAATATAAAGGGCAGCTGGTACAAAGCTGGGAAGAATAGCCCACCAATCACCCTCAAGGTCACATAGCTCCAATAAGATGTGACGAATGAAGCCGCAATCGCTATGGGCACTTCTAGGAATATCATCAGAAGAATCGCAGGACGACGGCCATATCTGAGGCAGAATATTTTTTTATGATTTTTTAGCATTATCAACGACAAAAACACAAATGCTGTGATGGCGGCTAGAATTTCATTCTTGAAGCTTTCTAGCTTTCCTAGTGAGATACATAAAACACATTTTTTCTATAATAAATTACAAGATATTTAACATGATTTCTCATTATGAATTTAGCAATTTACATTTTTGTTTAGATATTTTTTTAATGCTGTAAGACAGCAGACAGGCTGACGGCCCGCTTAGAATTTAGTAGTTACCGTCGCCGATGGGTGTTTGCAACGCCATTTGTATCGCGAACACGCTGCTGTCCCATAAGGGTACAGGAACTTGGGTTACTAATGCCGGAATACAAAACAAGGTTATTATGGCGGCATACTTAAGACCAGAGGTGGTTGCCATCCAGACGGGCTTGAGACCCTACCATGTAGTTAGGGTGGGTTGTTTTGTCGCCTTTTACGACAGGCCGACCCCGGCCACAGATGTTAGTATTCTTTCTCCGCCCCTGCATGGATATTACAGAATATACGTGTGTACATATTTCTATAGATATTTTAAGTATGTGTACATGTTTATTTATAAATGTATGTGCACGTGTACATCTATTTATAACTTTTCCATGCGTTGTATAAATTTATTTTATACAATGTATACTATAATACAATAATACTATAATAGAATGTATACAATACTCCTGTTTGTATAATGCACGATTGTACAATATGTCATATAATAATGAGTACATTTTTATGCAATAAAGGATAAACTAAATAAAGATAACTCATTATGATTTCACTTGCACTTGCTAGTGCTTTGATAATTGACAGAGCAAACAAGACCTATTAGTTATTTCATGTAACTGTTGGCAGCCTCTATTATATAAAATCATATAACGCTCGACATCTTTATGTATACCTGCCTAAAAGACAACAAACTAAAACACGCTTTTTAGTAATCAAGGTAAAAATAGTTCTAAGGCGTGGGGAGCTTTGTACGATATTTTTGAACTCTGCGTTTCGGAATGAAACTAGAAAAAAAGTATAACGAGCACCCCACGCTTTTTAGAACAGTGACATTCATTTTCTCGTCAGTAATTTCATTCTTAGGTAAAGAATAATTTTTTACTTTTTAGTTTGATTAATTATTAAAGCGTGTTTTTTAACTTATAATTTATTTTAAGTTTTTAATTCGTTAAACTATAATTTATTTCTTGTCAATTCCTAATCGGTAAATGTTTTTATAATTTAAAACCATCTTCTGTAAGTTTTATTAATTTAAAGCCATCTTGCGGCAGTTTTATTAATTTAACGCCATCTCCCAGCAGTTTTATTAATTAAACGCCATCTTGCGGCAGGGGAAAAAGAAAGCGTTAATCCTGATGATACTGATAAGGATTATGGGAGAGAATTATTAAATTTGTGTATTGTCGTCTTGACAAGTGTACATAATTTTGAAATCGTTCAAAGTGGGTAAAAATCGAGACCGAGAATCATAGATAATAGCGCGGTACAAAAGTTTTACCTGTCTGACATCCATCCGAAAAATAGATTCCCGAATATTGAGCCTACCCAGAACAGCGTGTTGCTAAGCCTCGGGAGGTAGTCTTTCTCGCATACCAAGGAGAACTGAAATACAAGGATTAAGGACACTTTAAAGGAGATTCTAAAATGTCGTGTTGACATTTTTTTTTGTTTCTAAGTAACAGCAGATAAGCTGACGGCCCACTTAATGGTAAGAAGATACCATCGCCTATGGATGTTTATGACGCTAGGGGCACCGAGAACACGATACTGTCCTATAGGGGTACAGGAATCTAGGTCACTAATGCTGAAACATAACACAAGGTAATTATGATGGCATATTCTAGACTCTAGAATATGCCACCATTATGCCACTCACATAATATAGAATCTAGACCAAGAGTGGTACCTTCCAGATGGGTTTGGGGTCCTGCCACGTACGTGTTTGGAAACATACCTTGTTTTCCAATTACAGAGCATAATGCAACTCAGTGGCGCACAATGCCGAATTATGCTTATGGTTAATTGGAACGGTGAATTAGTTTTCAAATGCACCACCAGATGGCACCATCCATAGTTAAATTTATTTATTTAACACAGTTTGAATTAACTTTGATTATTTCCAAAAAACTACGAGGAAACGAAAGTTTTAAAAATTTTTTTCAACAATAAACATTATTACTAACTTTGATGTATAAATAAAATTCCGATCAATGCCAACTTAAAGAACAAACACTTGTTAATTTTCTGTCACTGACTTTGTATTCGATTGGACGCATCACTTTTGAGAGTGCTCGGTTGTGCGAAGCGTTGCCGTAGTTGAAATATCAACGTTGAGCGTAATGTTGGCTAATGCGCTCTAGTGCAGTAATTGGAAAACAAGGATATATTGTATGTCAATGAATAAGGCTATATTTTTGATTAAGTTAAAGCAACCAAAGTATGAATAGGAAGACAGTTCTTCTTTCTATTTCGCACTTCGCACTCCGCAGCTTGGGAAAATGAGTTAATATAGCAGTCGCGTGCAATATGCCTTCATTGTCATCATCGACGATCTTCGTGGCGTAGCGGCTAACGTACTTGGGTACGCTTGCAAAGGTCACAGGTTCGATTCTCGCTTCTGGTTATTTATCTATATGTATTTATATACAAAAAAAAAGTAAAAGTATATTAATTATCTAGTACCCATAACACAAGTGCTATGCTACTTACTTTGGGGCTAGATGGCGCTGTGTGAATTGTCCTAGTATATTTTTGTTGAACCACCAATGGTATTCGCACGCCTAGAGTACCCAACGGGACGTGACGTGAGTTGGACTGAGGTCCAAAATGAAGTTCAAAAATGTTTATAAAATACATTGTGACAAACAGAGCGCTTGTGTTAATTGGTACTATAAAACTGATATACTACTGGAATCCTTTTTAAAAATATATAAGTATTATTTAAAAAAAACATTTTGATTTGGAACTGGAATTGAATTCGTCACCTCCGTAGGGTTTCGAGGTGATCTGTTTGACGACCCAATACTCACAGGTGGACACGTTTGACTTTCGCAGAGACTGCGTCTCTGCGTATTCTGCCGTCTTTACAACGTTTTGTTCTAAGGAACTGTTTAAAAAGGTGCCTTCGTCGTCTTTATTCCTATTTCCTGTAGTCTCTTATTTCCTGTATGGTTCTCAAGAATGTTCATGTTACGTAGTCTTCGGATTTGGAATGAGCTTTTGGTTGAAGTTTACGTAGTTCGATATAGGGTTTTTTTTAAAAAAAGTGTATATTTTATTTAAAGCTTAGCGTGTTGGCAATGCCTCTATGTTGTAAAGCCTTGTAAAGGTCTATAGGCGACTGTCACCACCTGGTACAGGGTAAGCTATTTGCCTGTATGCTGACCTAAAACTTTAAAAAAATATCTTCAATTCTAAAACTACCTCAGTGACCATAGTCCTATTGTAGTGCTCAGTTTTGTACACCCACCCATTTGCACATCCCGTGGCGTTACCTCTTATTTTCAAAATTGCTTCCTTAACGCGCTCTATCTGAAAAATCGTAAAATGTGAAAATTTTACTTGTAATCCATCCAAATGAGTTAGAGTGTGTCAGAGTGAGTTCGAAATCGAAATCGACATCTATGTTTTTTTATTGCTGAGGGATTACAGCCAGGTCCACTTAATAGTAAACAGCTGCCGTCGCCTATGGATTTTTGCGACGCTAGGGGCACCATGAACACGCTGCTTTCCCATAGGGGTATAGGTATCTGGGTCACTAATCCTAGAACAAAACACAAGGTTATTATGGCAGCATACTTATTCACCAAGGGTGTTTGCCATCCAGACGGGCTTGGTACCCTACCACATAGTTGTTTGGTCGTCTTTTACGATAGGCTGACCCTGACCGCAGGGGTTAGTATTCTTACTCCGCCGATGCACGAAGAGAGTCAGATGCTTGGGCAACTGACAACACACTTCACCTAAAATCCTGCCAACGCACCGTCAGAGAAACTTTATGATGCCTTTTTAAAACAAAACCCCGTATCTTGTGTATAAAATTTCAGCCAGCTCATAGTTCGTATGGAAAGTAACGGAAACATATAAAAACTAGCTGTGCCCGCGACTCCGTCCGCGTGGAATAGTGACCTTATCACTAAGGGGTATGAAAAATAGATGTTGGCCGATTCTCAGACCTACTCAATATGCTCACAAAACTTCATGAGAATCGGTCAAGCCGTTTCGGAGGAGTACGGGAACGAACATTGTGACACGAGAGTTTTATATATAAGATATGGAACTCTAGCATAGAGAAATTCTGAATTTTCAACTGGCTTTCAGTTCAAACTATACCATGTATATCGGAAGACGGAACGTCATTATCGTTTTTTTTTCGAAAAAAACTACACAATTTTCAAGAATTTTTTTTCAAGTTATTGGTCAATTGATTCTACCTAGTCAGGTCATAAATTCTGTCACATGATTAATGTAAAATAATTGTAACAAGTTTATTCATTATGTAACCATTTATATACCAAAATGAACTTAACAAAACATAGATTCTTATGACATTAAAGTTTATTCAAAATGACCTCCGTGATTTTGAATACAAGCCTTCAATCTGCGCGGCCAGTCCTCTATCGCAGCACGAACGAGGTCCATGTCAATATCGGCGGCTGCCTTAATCAAGGATGTCTTGAGTGACTCCAAATTGGGATGAGGCTTTGAACACGCCTTTTCCTCCAAGTGTTGCCATATCTTGTAATCTAACGGATTCAAATCTGGACTGGAGGAGGGCCAGTCTTCGTGCCGGATGAAGTCGATTTCACGCGCCGCCAGCCAGTCTTGTGTGCTCTTCGCTCTATGAGCTGGCGCCGAATCTTGTTGGAATACCCAGTGCCTGTTATTGAACATGGTATGAGAAACAGGTTCCACAAGGTTCGTCAGGACTGTATTTTGATACACAACAGCATTCGTTTTTACACCTTTCTCACAAAAATTTACCTCTGTTAAGCCCCAATAAGAAACTCCCAACCATACCATGAGCGAGGATGGAAAATGACCTCGTTGGACACGCGGAATACGGTTGCTCGCTTCTTCACTACTGTGTGCGTACACCTTATCATTTTGTTTGTTGTAGCTCTCTTCTACGGTAAACATTTTTTCATCCGAAAAAAGAATTTCCCGATATTTTTTTCCCGCGTACCGCTTCAACAAAGCGCGGCATCTCTTCAGTCTCAGGTCCATTAGACGAGCATTCAAACGATGTCCTGTTTTTCTTCGATATGCCCGAAGCCCTAAGTCTTCATTTAACACCCTTTTCACCGTGGTTCTGCTTAACCCCATCTGAAGGGCCAACAATTTCTGCTTACGTTTGGGATTTCTTTGAATTCGTGCCTTCACAGCTTTTATCACTGCTGGAGTCCTAACAGACCGAGGGCGACCACTTCTTGACCTGTCATCTACACTAGAGTCTTCATTGTATCGTTTGATGGTACGATAAATGAATCTTTTGGCTATATTCAAATTTTTCAGTATGTTAAAAATTTGAATTGGCACGTAACCGCAACGATGCAACGCAATAACTGCAACACGGTCTTCTTTAAGCGTCCACTCCATATTTAAAAAATGAGTAAAATTCTAAAAGTATACATTTTTATTTTCATGAACAATTCGAGATTCGAATTCAATAAACTTTTTTGTGGCCAGCATTCTAAAAGAAAAGTTTTTACTGTGTGACAATACTTATGACCTGACTATGTATAATCTTGCCCATCTTTCAGGAAATTTATAGATTTAATACCAAAAAAACTGTTTATCCTTTCAGAAAAACCATTCATCGAACCATTTTCTAATTTATTTGATGTGCTGCTCTGTAAGCGCGTGTCTGGTAAATCCCAGATGCGAAAAATTTATAGTCGGATGGAGCAAGGTCTGGAGAGTACGGCGGGTGCGATAATATGTCCCACCCAAGTGCTTTCAACGCTTCCTTGTCCGGTTTCGTGCTGTAAAATCACTTTACCGTGTCTTCAGACATTTTTCGACCAATGCATGGTGTTCGGTATCGGGAGTAGAATTACAGCAACACAAATGCACTACCACTTACCTCTTGTCTTCGTGCTGCTGAAGCTCTTCGATTATGGCTCTAAGAAGCACTGGCACGAACTACATTCGATTGCGCTAGTTAATTTATTGAAATATTGGAATAGAACAACGGAAATCGACGTGACGCGTCCGCAGCGTATATTTTGAATGAACGAATCGAGAGATAGCAGCGTCGTCGTAGAATAGGGGTGGCAATGCGTTTGCTTAGATACGATTAACTCGATACTAAGAAATATTCGCGGTAAATTGATTGTGCTAAATACGCAACACATGGTTCAAATTGATTATTTAACTTTCTTGTCGGTAACGATCACTATTAACTGTTACACCAGGTTTCAACAGTTCGTAATCACCACGCCACTCTGGTCCCACCAAACACGGAGCATTGTCTTGCGACCAAAATGATTTGGCATTGAAGTCGATAGGTGGTTTTGGTACTGGTACGACCAAGTTTCAAAACACTCCTGTGACGACACCCACCTGTATTGTCTTTCCTGCTGCTCCGACCGCTGGCGTCAGTTGGCTGATTTTTATGAGATGTATTGCTCCACCCTCGCGTATTGTAATAGACCTGATAGAATATGAAAACAAAGTTCATGTGTTGAAATTATCATAATAAATGAAAAAATCACTACGTTGACAATTTACAGTTTCAAAAAGCGGACTAAAGCTTTTTTATAATTTAGGGGATATACTTCAACCTTCTTTCTCTTAACTGGTGACTCTTGACGCTTGAAAGTCACCTAAGCTGGTGACCACTCAACGTAGGCGCACGGTTTATACAAAGAAAGTGAACACGGGTACGGATAATTTTAAACGACCCATCCAGTGAGCAGATATTTTAAATATTAGTAATCTATACAAATAAATAAAATTGGAGAGTCTGTTTGTAATATTAAAATAACCGCTTTTTACTAAGTGCATTCGGACGTATACACGGTACATATACCAAAACAACATTTTTTACAATTTTTGTCTGTCTGTCTGTCTGTCTATCTGTTTGTTCTGGCTAATCTCTGAAATGGCTGCACCGATTTTGACGAGACTTTCACTGGCAGATAGCTGATGTATCAAGGAGTAACTTAGGCTATTTTTATTTTAGAAAAAAAAATAGTTTTTATTAAAAATGATAAGTTTCAGAAATTTTATATTCCAATTAAGTTGACCTCAGATTTATATCATCAATCATATGAAATAGGGTTCAGCTTAGGCTGGACATTGTAGGTTTAATTTTCAATTTAAGTTAACCTCAGATTTATGTTATCAATCATATGAAATAGAGTTTAGCTTAGGCTAGACGTACGAATACGTACGTTCGAACCTACAAAGGTTCGAACGTACGTATTCCGGAGGCGCATGGCGTAACAGTTGGGTATTTGAAAAAAAAAATATTATTGTTTTTTTATGTATTAAAACTTTATTATTAATAATATTGATATTAAATGCAAAAAAACTTAAAAAAAATTTTGAATTAATTATAAACAATTAAAAATTGATGAAATTTAAATAAAAATCACGTGACTATAAACGCGCCATGATTGGTCACCATAGTTGTGACGTCATAATGTTATAGCTATTCAATAACAGTACAGCGTTAAAGGCTGTTCATAACATAAATTAACACGTGACTAGACAATAATATTGAAAATTTATTGCTAAAATACGAGTTGTTAGCAGAGATGTTATGGATCTCCGTAACCGTAACCGAAACTATCGGATATCCGAAATAAAATTATATCCGTAACCGTATCCGTTTCACAAGTTTCGGATAGTTTCGTATAAGGGCGGACTCTGAGTACCGAGTGAGCAGCTTTTCAGTGCTGCTGGGTTAATTTATGACCCCTTAAGGAATCGTCTTTCAGGTGATAAGGCTGCAAAATTGCTTTTTGTTAAATGTAATCTTCCTCTACTCAGTTTTGACTATTAGTTGTTATGTTAATCATAGTTATGATTAGGTGATAGGCAACTTTATATTTTGTTATTAGTATAGAAGGTTTCATAAAAATAATTAAAAAGAAAACTCTCTTTATGTTATCACACATACAAATTTAATATGTTATATTATAGGTACATAGGTTATAAGTTAACATGTGCAATGTGTAAAGCTTTACAAAACAAGAACGATGACTTTTCAGGTTCGACATTTTTAATTTAAATTTAAATATTTAACAATGACAACAAATTTAAATAGATCAAAACACTGTATTTATTATTTTTCTATCAACTGCAATGAGTGAAAACTAACATTATGACGTCACACACGCGCTCGGATTTGTTCGGGAGTTATCGGCGTGTCTTCGGTACTGGATTCAAAAATTAATTTTTATTTTGTAATAACTTTTGGATTATTGCGAAAAAAAATAAAATAAAAATAGTGTTGTTATAAAACTTATATATGATCTTTTCATTTATCACAAAAAAAATTTTTTTTCAAATACCCAGTTGCATTCGATAATACTGACTGTTTGCATATTTCATTTATATTTTATGGTTTATAGGGTTTCTAATCCAAAATAAACCATAAAATATATCCAAAAAATTCTGCCAAAGTCACTATTCCACGCGGACGGAGTCGCGGGCACAGCTAGTATATTAATATAATTTTACGCACATCAAGGAAACATGGACACGTTGATGCTAAAGAAAACCGTGGCTATACTCAAGCTGCAAGAGCTGTCGCTATCTGAAAATATAGCATTATTGCAGCAGCGAGAGTATTCAGAGCCACGCAGACACCCGAGCATGCTGCATACACGGACCCATAGGCCTAATCCTAAGCAACGCAGTAGAAAAACCTGCTTCTACCACAGGCGATGTGGTTCGCAAGCAAGACAATGCAGAGGTTCTTGTAACGCGGTAAATGGTCAGAACCGCAGTCTACAGTCAGAAATAGCAGCATCTGACTAACCAAAAGCTCCACATCGCTTATTTGTATACGTCTAAATTTCAATCTCTTGTGGAGACAGTATCTGATGTTTGTATATACCCATGAACAGCGCTCTGGCAGCAAGACCGACTATGAGTGTTCGATCCTTGCATAAAGGGTATTTGAAATCCCGCCTCCTGATTTTTGTTACCTACCCTCACTCTCGATGAAGTAAATGCTAAAAGCGAGGGTGGGATAAAAATAACGTAAGTAGTATCGCGTGTGTATGTGTGTGTAATATATCCCCTAAATGCGCGGGACGGCTGACGTTCGACCTCCCTGAAGACCATTTTCTGAGCCGTGGGCAATCTCTCATTGTCCGTGCCATAAGATTGTTCAGTGTGCGTGACATTTAGCTGGTGCTATGCAACAGTTCCTCCACGAGCGGACCTGAACCTAACCGCGAAGGGGTGGAAACAAGGTGAGTGCGAATTTCTTTGTCCACTGCAAAGTATCGCGTCTCTCTAGCCACCGCTCCTCTCCTACTCGTCTCTCATACAGTCCACTGCTCTCGAGCTATCCTTCTCATTGTTATACGGTGTATTCTCGGTCCGTGACCGGCATCGTACAAAGAGCTCTTCGCAGCTAACGGCAGCTCCATCTACGTACGTACGACTGGATCGAGCTACAATGAACCTGGGTTTGCGTTGTGTTTTTCCATGGAAATTCATTGTGGCAGACGTATGAAAGCCTATAGTAGGTGCAGATTTTTGATCCATTATAATCTGCTGATTGACCTCAAGAATTACAGGCTCATAAACGGACTCCTACACCTAACCTCTAGGGCTACATCAAAGTCGACGCAAGGTATCGAATCCATCAAGGCAGTCGCTCGGAATATTATGAGCTCTTAAAATGGTGCCCAGAGATCACCCGACGACCAGGTACTCTAAGGCAGGTGAAGCATAAGACCATGTATCATATCTGAACCACACTTGTACCACCTGTATCAAGTAGGCCACGCCGATTTCCACCAGACCGCCTTCGAATTGCAAAGAAGGAATTCGAGAGCATGCTCTCCGATGAAATAGCACGTCCATCTGACAGTCCATGGTCATCACCTTTCCACTTAGATCCTTACAAGGCCAATGGTTGGTGTCCTTGTGAGGATTACCGCGCACTGAACGTTGGTACTATTCCAGATCGGTACCCCATAAGGCACCTCCAGTTTAAGTAATAACCTAAGCCTTTCTCAAGTTAAACAATTTCAATATTAAATAGTCCAACTTAGATCAGTTTAAGTTCTCACTTTTGTCGAGCGTCCCAAGAAGCACGCGTTTTTTTGTCAAATGATATTTTTCTCGTATGTGGAGTGTAAATATTGTCTTCACACTCTCTCTCTTCTCTCTCCTGACATCAAATATGTGCGTGCGTGTGTCCCTACAGTTGTACAATAGTACGCAGTCGGCCGTAATAAAGTGCCCACTTAAACTAAACTGGTGATGTCATCGATTATGACCTTCCAATACCTTCTGCTTAATACCAGTTCAATTTCATGCTTTCCATTCAGAGACTGAGGTCCCTCTTTTGGACGCCAACTCTTAGTTTTCTCGTATACATATATAATATAGAACGTATAAATATAGTGGAAATATGTAATTTCTTTATTGCTGTAGGACAGCAGACAGGCTGACGGCCCGCTTAGAATTTAGCAATTACCGTCGCCTATGGGTGTTTGCAACGCCAGTGGCATCGGGAATACGCTGTTGTCCCATAAGGGTACTTGGGTTACTAATGCAGAAACATAACAAAGTTATTATGGCGGCATACTTAAGACCAAAGGTGGTCCATCCAGACGGGCTTGAGGCCCTGCCACGTAGTTGGGGTGGGTTGTTTTGTCGTCTTTTATGACAGGCCGACGAGGATAAAAATAATAGTACTATTGACTATACGACTAGCTCAATACCCACAATGAAGCTTGGGTTTGTAGTAATCCTCTGCTCGGAGTTTTATCTATATAAGAATGGAGCAGGAATACTGACCCGTGCGATTGTGAGCGGCCTTTCGTAAAAAGCGACAAAACAACCCTAGATAGGTGGTAAGAACCAGCCGTGCGTTCTAAATATACCGCCATAACAACCTTGTGTTGTGTCACGGTTTGTTTGGCATGCAACGCTTAAGCAGTTTTTCTCATTATACATGTATATGCATAAAACATAATAACCATGTAACAAGGATTAAGAAATGGACATTGTAAGGAAATTAACCGAGTTCATCGATATGTCTAACCCATCAATCTACCTCGGAAAAGCGAGGCCGATATATCCGTCTAGGGGACCTTAGCCTAGCAGCGGGACGGTAAGGGCTGTTAGTATTATATACTAACCTTTCTTTAACATACTCTTTTAAAGCTTCATGCAAGTCGACAGGGTTTATAGCATATGCTCTACAACTTTCGTATACTTCATGATGTTCTGGTACTGTTATGTTGCGCAATAGATCTTGAGGAAGATCCAGGGCATCCAGTTCCGGTGGCGGAGCACACCAATGCTCAGGAGTTGCGTTAGTGAAGACCTGAAAATTAAATTTGTAAAGTTCATGAAATACTTTTTATGGTCACCGTATTAGCTCCGATTTCTTTAAACTATGGAAATGCATAAGGCAACCTTCACCGCATGATAACCTGCAGCTAAATAATGTGGGGCTTCTCGTATAAGAGAGGCAAGTTTCTGGTATACCTAATAAAAGCATACCGGTGTTTCTTTGTTCGCCATGAGCGCCTGGGTGAGACAGGACATAAGGCCTCAAACTCGATGGCGCCGACTTTAGTTGACCTCGCCAAGACCGGGGAAGAGATGGGATCCCGGCATCTTCGTGAGCTTGGTGAACTGGGCCGGCGGCATATCATGTGTATAGCGCGTTTCTACTTAACTACTACTTTTTTTAATCTAATATATAAAATTCTCGTGTCACAGTTTTCGTTGCCATACTCCTCCGAAACGGCTTGACCGATTTTGATGAAATTTTTTGTGCTTATCCGGTATCTATGAGAATCGGCCAACATCTATTTTTCATCCCCCTAAATGTTAGGGGTGACCCACCCCCAAATTTTTTTTTTAATTTTTTGACATTTTGTTATTTATATGGCAGAACAACGTTTGCCGGGTCAGCTAGTAAATTATAAAAATTATGAAAAGGGCAATAAAAAGAAATGCAACGCGATAGGCACGTTTACCTGTTTTTTTTTAAATTAAAGAATAGATCTTATCTATTATAGGGGGATGCGGGGAAAGTAACCCCAATATAAAAAAGTACAGTTTTTAGCTCTGCAACATTGTTCTCCTGTCCAAGTCAAGAGACAGTTTCTTGCACTAGTTGGATACCTATATCATACGGCTTCAAAAACATACAGATGACATGTACACCCAGATTGGAAGAATGTTTTGCATTATTAATATTTTTTTATCAATGGGGCATTAAACTTACTGTACCTGACCACTACGTAGCTACTGAATGCAACACTATAAATCTGTATTTCGGGAACGTACCCATAATGCAGCTTAGGTTTTCGTCGGGTTCGTTTTTACATGATTTATCAACTTGACCTGTATGTAACGGAATTTTCGGACTCGATCTTTACCCACTTTGTTCAATAAAAAAAAAATCAAAATTTTGCACACCTGTCAAGACCTGATGACATTACACAAATTTAATAATTTTGTCTCATAGTCAATATCAGGACCATCAGGATTAACGATTTCTTTTCCTTCTGCTGAAATATCATGCTGGCGTTTAATTAACAACACTGCCAAAAGATGGCGTTAAATTAATAATAACACTACCGGAAGATGGCGTTATATTAATAAAAACATTTACCGATTGACAACAAATAAATTATATTTTATAATTAATCAAACTAAAAAGTAAAAAATAATTCTAAAAAATAAGTAAAAAACATAAGAATAAAATTACTAACGAGAAAATTAATGTCACTGTTCTAAAAGCGTGGGGTGCTTTGCACGATATTATTAAACTAACTGCATTTCAGAATGAAACTAGTAAAAAAACTTATGACAATTGATATCGATCACCCTTTAGTATAATTTTTTACTTTTTAGTTTGGTTAAGTTTAAAAGCGTGTTTTTCAGTTTCTTTTATAAGGTTGCTATTACGTGGCTTTCTATTCCATTCCCTTATGTTTGTGACGTGTAGAATAATTTAAGAATGAGTAATAAAGTTTCGGATGTAGATAAGATATTCCTTGCCTTGCAAGTAGATATTATTTAACATCGATAATATGAGCGCAAAAATTGCAATCTCAACTATATGCAATGTAACAATAAAGATAGGTAAAATATTATGATTGTATTATATAATTCCTATATCTTTAAACGAGCAATTCTTGTATATATATATATATATATATATATATATATATATATATATATATATATATATATATATATATATATATATATATATATATATATATATATATATATATATATATATATATATATATATATATATATATATATATATATATATATAATTGGAATCTCGGAATCGGCTCCAACAATTTTCATGAAATTTAGTATACGAGAGGTTTCGGGGGCGATAAATCGATCTAGCTAGGAATCATTTCTAGAAAATGTCAAAAGGTGGCGTTTGAGTAGTCCCAATTTATACTGAAAAATGTCTCTTCCTGACATCTATCGGCGAATAATAATACTATTCATGACATCTATGGGCGAATAATAAATAATACTATTTTTTTTAAATTGCTTTAACGACACAACAACACTAAAGCTATTTCAGCAGTTATTGTTGTTAAGTAATACGAAGTCAATGAGTGTTTGCTTTGAGGTTAGACTAAGAAAATCAATTGTTAATTTCCAAAAAACACAATTTATAAAAAAAAAATACCGAGCAAAGCTCGGTCATCCGGATATTATTGTATTATTTACTTACGTATAATCCTGAATATCTTAATTTGTGATAAATAATAGTTTTAGGTAGGTTTACGGACTTCATGTGAATAAATAAATATACTGGCATAATTTACACGGCGCCACCTAGTCCCAGAGCAAGTTGTACAGCACTTGTGTTATGTTGTTTCTTTTGTAAATAAATGCATTTTATATATTAACACCCTAACGCAAGACGAGAATCGAAGCCGTGACCTCCGTACCGAAGTCGCTACGTCACGGAGGTCGTCAAATGTTAGAATGATGATGAAGAGACCGTTATGGTCACAAAAGAGGCGGTGGCAAGGTAAAGAGAGTGCATCCACGTATGGGCACTCGTCGCTGGAGGTTGGCGAAGGAGCTTCAGCTACCAAAGCGCAAGGTCGCAGGCGGCTGCCACGGGGCAAGGGTAAGCCGCTTGCACTAAGGCCCTGTAGAGGAGGCGCGTTGGGGCTCCGCGCGCTCGCTCACTCTAGTGTGTAGGAAAAACCATAGGAATTAATTTCTCCCCAGTGATCGTAGAATCGTGTCTCCTCTGATTCGAAAGGCTCTCCCCAACGTAGTTTGTGACAGACAACAGTGATAGAGAAAAGCCTCGGGAAGGTTTTTAGTGCGTATCCAAACATACATCCGAGTAGAGCAGTGCGTAAGAATGTCTCTCCTTCTCCAGAAGGAACGGACGTGTAGGAAAACATCGCGAGGACTCTTACACACCGTCTATGTGTTACCTAACCACCCCGGTATTCCTTCGTTCTCCTTGAGCGCTGCGTGCGCAGGACATTAGCCTGGCAGTGACCCAGACTGGAATTGTGTGTAATTTGACAGTCTACCTTGGACAAGCACATCTATCGTAGCTCGTTCCGTTTAAGGAAAAACGCGAGCCCAGGTGTGTGACGTTAGGAACTCGTATTAACCATACTAATATTATTAATGTGAACTGTAACTCTGCCTGTTTGTCTGTTACGTTTTCGCGCCTAAACCGCTAAACCAATTTTAATGAATTTCGGTATAGAGATTGATTGAATCTTGGAGAAGGACAAGGGCTAACCTTTTTAGTCATAGTAATTCTTCAAATACATAGAAATTATCAAACAAAAAAATAATGAATGCACTACCGGTTACTGGAACAATTTTGACTTTTTGAACCGAAACTTTAATACCGTTGTGATTTGAATATTCGATCAAACAAAAAACAGACATTTAGCAAACAATAAAAGATATTTACAAAAAAATGTATTATAATTTTTTTAAATAGGTAATTAAAATATGATACTAAATAAATATTATATGTATGCATAATTAATTATCAGAAGATAATAAAAAACATCCTTTATTACTTATATAATTTTATACATTATTTTATAGTTATTTGTTTCAGTCTTTATTATATCTGTTTTTTTTTTCTAATATGTTTGCTTAAAAAAAGGTATACAATAATTTTTTTATTGCTGTAGGACAGCAGGGCCCGCTTAGAGTTTAGCAATTGCCGTCGCCTATGGGCGTTTGCCACGCCATTTAGCATCGCGAACACGCTGCTGTCCCTTAAGGGTACAGGAACTTGGGTCACTAATGCCGGAACACAACACAAGGTTATTATGCCGACATACTTAAGAGCAAAGGTGGTCGCCATCCAGACGGGCTTGGGGCCCTACAGAGTAGATAGGGTTTTCTTGTCGCCTTTTACGACAGACCGACCCCAGCCGCAGAAGTCAATATTCTTTCTCCGCCCCTGCACGGATAATGCAACTTAAGCGAAATCTGTGATTGCAGAGTACAAACCTTTGATAATGGTGCATTTATAATGTTCAAGTTTTATAATTATCAAACTTAATTGGATTAATTATCGAAATTCAACCACTGAAAGACGGCAGACGGGCGACCACTAATTTAATGTAATTTTGTGTAAAACAAATTAACATGTAACAGAAAACATAATTATTTATAAAATAATATCACAATGATAATGCAATAATTGAGTTTGAATATACACGATTATTGTTCAAGAGATAAAAAATGTATCTTTAAAATTTACTTTAGGTCGACTACCTTTTTCAAAAAAAAGATAAGGGAATCAGAGAAACCAACTCTACTTAGATTTTTCACCTTTAATTATAGGTATTTTGGAGTTATAATATTTTCAAATAGCCAAGTGATAGTACGGTTAGATACTAAATATATGTTAAGGGTTCAATTACTATGCTAAGCATGCCTTAGGCAGTTTTACTTGCCTAGTTTGCATGATTGCCACGAATGTTAAAGAAAATATTTTGAGGAATGATGCATACGGAGGTGACCGGCCTGCGACCCGCCAAAGCGCCTTGGACAAACATTTTGAGTATACCCAAACCGTTGTACAGGAAATTGTATACCATTTCCTGTACAACGGTTCAAGCCCAGTTGTGGGATGTTATAGACTGCTATTATTATTTTAAGGAAATGTACTTACTTGTGAGAAGACCAGAAAAGAAGTGGGCAATGCTGCTAGTCCACAGAGTAAATAAAACAACAGTACATGCCAGTGACCTCTCTTGGTGGCCAATACAACCGCCTCGTCTAATTCTTGTGTCCAAGTCATATTGCGTAAATTATATCTACAGGAATGGAAAACATTTTTCGCTGCATATTTTTTAAATTTATAAACTTATTTTTAATAACATAAAAAAAAAAACAATTTTCAATTACATTTTAATTAATCACACAATTTATTGTTTTGATTATTATTTTTCACTTAAATAAATAAACGTAATATTTTTTATTAATTAAATATTAGATTTTTTTACTTTTACTATTTAGTAGTGACAGCGTCTTTAATTTAGACTATTTATTTAACTTTTATTATTTATTATATTATAAATTGATTTAAGTATTTTTACATTTCACAAATCCGTACAATTTGTAGTTTAATTATTTATTGGATTAGAATGTTTGAGTAGTTTGTTTGTTTGTAATGTTTGTAGTCGTCTATAAATTCCTTATGGAAACACAATCGGAATAAATATTTAAATAAATAGTACACAGTACAACAAACAATACGTCTGTTATGTTACGTTGATAGTAAAACGAATATTGCACTCGCTGTGCTGAGTAGTGCTGACGGCCGTAGAGTGGTAACACAGTCATTTAAGGTAAACGTGTACGTCGAACAATTTTAAGTTGAAGGCTACACACGACATTTGTGCGGCTAATAGCTAAAAGGTACGTCGAGCCCTTACTGTAGAAACTCTCTTGATATTCGGAAACATTTAAGGAATTGATATAAAAATTCAGCGCAGTACGTAACTATTCTTGTGTCCAAAACAGTACACTTATGCTACCGGCACGCTATGATGGCCGTTTTGACGTTTGTCCACTCATGAAATTTCGTATTAATTAATAATTACATTTGAAGGAGCAAATTGCTGATTGTTATTGTCAATAGCGACGTGCAGTTATTAAATATATAATATATAAAATGTAATAACTAATTAATATGAAACTTCATGAGTGGACAAACGTCAAAACAGCCATCATAGCGTGCCGGTACAATAGTAGAAATGTGTATATAGATTCGAGCTCATAAGATTTTTATTTATTCTACTAAAAATGCCTCGTTACAGTCCAGCCATTTGTTAGGCTATTAACAATGGTATCCGTTTATAACCAGATATAATTTTTGTCTATTTTAACAATAAAAAAAGATTGTATATACTCATGTACGCACGCAAAAAGTAAAATATTCTTTGGCATTAAATTTCATCCCGTATGCCTCAACTTTTTTCTTTGTAAAAGGATATTAATTAGGTTTACACGGCTCTTAATTATTGCAAAAACTGTTGTTTCCCGATAGAACGCAATTTTCATTTAAAAATTTTATCATTGCAACCGTATTTTATGTAAGTGAGAATTAAGTGAATTTCCATGGTAGGTGCAAACATATGTAGGCAAAATTAGCTTTTCTTGTTCCTAGGTCACATGAAACATGTTTCATATCTGATGAATATGCAAATTAGATGTCAACTTTGAATTATGTGTTATTTTAATGTTATTTATTGATATCGTTATATTTTTGGTCATAATTCAAATATTTGCATTTAAATACTTTCTGTAATTTGATATATTTTGGTATTGATTGCTTGAAATAGTCGCATATGTTTATAATAATGTGTACCAGTCGAACCACATGCCTGTGTACAATATTAATCTTCATGTTATAATTATTTTTCTTTTTTCTAGAAAACATTTTTCTAAAATTGTGTAGTGGACGATAAAGAATCCATACTAATATATAAATGTGAAAATAATTATATATGCCTGTCTGTATATTACGTTTTCACACCTAATCCACTGAGCCAATTTAGATGAATTTCGATATAAAAATAGACTATACCTTGGAGAATGACAACTTTTTAATTTATATGGCGTAAAAACATTGTTGGGTAAGCTAGTTGTCTATATATCATCTATTATTGTATCTCAGTGGCATGGCATCATAAATTGAAGTGTCTCATTTTCAATATGCTTAAGATTTTGCGTTGTAATGAAATGGACTGGAATGCTGTTGACCACTGTAATAAAAGGCAATGACCTATCTCTACCCACATGTAGTAAAAAAAACGCTACTAAGTTAAAACAATAGTAACTAGTTATCGCCTAGTTGTCGAAATTCGATCATAATTATCATCAAAAGGTCGTTAAATAAATCAAAAATGTTGTCAAACTGGGACGTCTTTAGTACGATATTTTAATTAATGAATCGAAACCTATAGAAGTATTGAAACTGGAAAGGAATTTTAAAAAGTTTTGAAGTGTGTAAGCGTTACTTGTCAATATAAAAAACCTCTGACATTAATTAATTTAAATTAAAACTACGGGAAATGTTATGCAAGAGAGCATATTATAGTTTTAATGAATTTCTGAGTGGTAAATTGCAAACATTTATTAAAATAGTCAATATAAATAAAATAATAGAGGTTGGAAGTTGTGCGCGCATCACGACAAAACTACTGGACAGATTTTAATTAAATTTTTTAAGTTATCTTTCTAAGACACTTGGCCCTTATCAAGAAAAAATTGCGAATTTTCATTTAAAATAAAGTTATTAAAGTTTTAAGTAACAACGATTTTTGATGTGTGTTTTCTTGCCGTGGAGAAGTAGGGCAAGCGGTGTAGCATGCCTGCGTACGAAAACATATCATATTTTTCAATTAATTTTTTTTCTATTATTCGACCAACGAAGCGGTCGGGAACGGCTAGTAAGTATATAATAATTGTAGATGTTGATATAATTTTATTTTGTGACATTGGCGTACTTAATTTCTATTTTTATATTTATTCGATTTTTTTTTGTAACCCGTTGACTTTGATCAATTCCTAAATAAAATATAATTGTGAATTTATAATTTAAATAATTTTGCAAGCTGCGCACGTTATATAATGTACAGAGTTTCGAATATTGTTAAGTTTGTACCTTTTGTAACCTGATTCGTAAAATAAATAGAACTTTGACTTTGTAAAAACTCATATATCGCATTTGAATTTATTTGACAGTTATATTCGGAAATATAAATTTCAAACTGCGAATGATCGAGCCCTATTTGTGACGACTAATCACAGACTTTAGCCATTATCCAAAGAGTATTTGTATATACACCATACGAGTGTCAAGCTGGAAACAAATTATCGGACGCGGCTGAGGGACGCGGCTGTCAGCTGCGACTGATAAGTTTGCACAGTCTTTTTGAACGTTGCTTGCGGACGCGATCCAATGTCTATTTCACAAAGAACTGTAGACGAAGAAACATGTCGAGTAGTGAAAGTGAGGATTTTCTTGAATTAGTAGCGGCTGCTTTATGTTGTCCACCCAGAAAGAAAATAAAATGAAGCATTTGGGTCCATGACATAAATAAAGAAAGAACAGAGTTTCGTGAATTCCACACTTATTAAGATCCTCATTTATTAAGAGATGAACGTCGTTATAAACTTTATTTGAGAATGAACGACGATCAATTTAATTTTTTGCTCAACCTAATAGAAAATGACATTGAAAAAGAATTAGCACACTTTCGTAATTTTGTAATCTTTTAATGTATACAGTAATTCCCTGTTCCGTACACTATATTCATTCATCCATTTTTACGTAGATGCGCACGTGCAAGCTCTCGCGTAGTCCGCGTCCTTCTGTCTCTGGCACACGGACGTGTCCACACCCCGTGCATACCGTCCGCGGATGTTTTCGGCTGACAAAAACATCCGGCGCGCCAGATTTCTGTCGGATGTCCGAACGCTCAAGGTTACGTCCGCGACTTACCTCCGATAGTTGCACAGCTCAGTGTATATTCATATTCTAGATCACGGCTATCAGCCGCGTCCGTCAGCCGCGTCCGATAATTTGTTTCAAGCTTCAGAGTGACAGAAGTGACTGTGAGTGTCAGAAGCTGCTGCTAGTGTGTACAATGTCTTTTTTATACATTTAAAGTGTATTTAAAAAATTCTTATACAAAAAGTATTAGATGCACTTTATCCATGTAGAGGCGGAGAAAGAATACTGACCTCTGCAGCTGGGGTCGGCCTATCGTAAAAGACGACTAAATAACCCAAGCTAGGTGGTAGGGCTTCAAGTCCATCTGAATGCCAACTATCCATGGTTTTTTAATATGCCGTCGCCATAACCATATGTTGTATTCCGGCATAAGTGACCAAGTTCCAGTACCACTACGCGGTTAGCAGCGTGTTAGCGATGCCCTTGGCGTCGCAAACACCCATAGACGACAGTAACTGCTTAATTCTAAATGGGCCGTTATCCTGTCTGTTGTCCTACAGGAATAAAAAAACTTTTGCACATAAACCTGAGCTGTGCCAAATATCACACTCGTCTCTCTGTAAAATGTGTAATTTTCGTAAACAGGAGTACAAAGTTTTCGCTTCACATATTTATAGGTATGTATAGAATATGTTGATCTAGAAATCGTATTGATAATCCTAAGCTGTGATTTATGGGAAGATTAGATAAAATAGAATAGAAACGCAAATAAACATGTTTATCTACAGATAACCTATCGGAGATGTGGGTTAAATGGTTACTTTAAGGGTGTAAAGAGTCCCACCAAAACCTAATACGAAGTCAACCTGCTGGTGCAGCCTGCTAAACCACTCAGATATGCTTTACGCGTGAATCCTTATGCGCACATATTTTCATGTTTTTATTTTTTAAACAAATAAAATTGGAGTGTGTGTTTGTAATATTAAAATAACCATTTTTTACTAAGTGCATTCGGACGTACGTATACACGGTACATATACCAAAGCAACATTTTTTACAATTTTTGTCTGTCTGTCTGTTTGTTCCGGCTAATCTCTGAAATGGCTGCCTGATTTTAACGGGACTTTCACTGTCAGATAGCTGATGTAACAAGGAGTAACTTAGGCTATTTTTATTTTAGAAAATAAAAATAGTTTTTATTAAAAATGATAAGTTTCGGAAATTTGTATTCCAATTTAAGTTGACCTCAGATTTTTATCATCAATCATATGAAATAGGGTTCATCAGCTTAGGCTGGACTATGTAAGTTCGAACGCACGTATTCCGAAGGCGCATGGCGTAGTTGCCTTCGATTACACTGACTACATACATACATACATATAATTCCCGTAGGGGTAGGCAAAGACCACTTCTTTCCACTTGCTACGATCCTTACATACTTGTTTCGCTTCGTCCACTTTCATTATTCCCTTCATACATGCCCTTCGGTTTAGGGTACTCTTGACCTGTCCTTTTTTCAAGACATCCCTGATCTGGTCTTGAAACGTCCGCCTAGGTCTACCCCTTCCAACACTTCCATTCACACTCGCCTTATACACTTTTTTCGTCAATCGTTCTTCATTCATTCTGTCAACATGGCCAAACCATCTCAACATAACTTTACTCAATTTTTGTCACTACATCTTCTTTCAAACCACAACGTTTCCATTGTTTACAACGTTTACACTGACTACATATTTCATATTTTTTTTTATTGCTGTAGGACAGCAGACAGGCTGACGGCCCTCTTAGAATTTAGCAGTTACCCTCGCCTATAGGTGTTTGCAACGCCAGTGGCATCGCGAACACGCTGTTGTCCCATAAGGGTACAGGAACTTGGGTCACTATGCCGGAACACAACACAAGGTTATTATGGTGGCATACTTAAGACCAAAGGTGGTCGCCATCCAGACGGGCTTGGGGTCCTACCACGTAGCTAGTGTGGGTTGTTTTGTCGCCTTTTACGACAGGCCGACCCTGGCCGCAGAGGTTAGTATTCTTTTCTGTTTGGTGGTCTAGCGCCGGTGTGATTCATCACAGCTTCTTACCAAACGGGGTGAGCATTACTGCAGATGTGTACTATGAAGGATTGAACACAATGATGGAGAAGCTGGTACATCTCCAACCAGCATTGGTCAATCGCTCGTCTCCGCTGCTCCTGCACGACAACGCGCGACCTCATAATGCACAGCAGACGGTCTCCAAGTTGCAAGAACTGGGATTGGAAGTTCTCCGCCCTACTCACCAGACCTTGCGCCTGCAGACTACTACTTTTTCCAGAATTTGGATAACTTCTTGACGGGAAAAAAAATTCAATACCCGAGAGGCAGTACAAAATGCCTTTGAAGAATTTGTTGCCTCCCGTCCAGCTGATTTGTTTAAGAAGGGCATCAATAAACTACCACTGCGTTGGCAAAGATGCATTGATTGCATGGGTCATAACTTTGATTAATACAAATAAAAAATACATGAAAAAAATTCGTTATTTTTTTTCATACAAAACGGCAATTTCATAGGTAAAGACCTATTTACTGTACTCAAAATGTCGCGGATAAGAAAAAATTGACGATATTAAATATAAAATTATACTTGTATTGTATACGAGTATATTGTTTATCCATACTAATATTAAAAATATGAAAGTAACTATGTCTGTCTGTTACGTTTTCTCACCTATACTGCTGAACCAATTTTGATTGATTTCGGTATTGAGATATTATAAATTGGACCTTGGAGAAGGCCAATAGGCTTAATTTTTGACAGTACAACGTACCAGGTCACATAGTTTTTTATAACAATGAAATAGCTATAATATGATAATACTGTTTAATAATAATAATTCAAACATTTTATATAAAATTTGATAAAAAAACGTGCGAACCACCACGAAAAAGGTTACCTCGCACTTTATGTACTTACGTACGGTAACTTGACGCAGTCGGAGTTCAACCTTCACGGATTCAAATTCCACGATTACATGCATATTTAATTGTTTACTGCTAACATTTACTTAAAGGATAATTATATTATTTTTATTTGTGCAGAACAGGAGAAAGAATACTGACTTACACGACAGGTCGGCCTTTCGTAAAAGGCGACAAAACAACCCACCCTAGCTACTTGGTAGGGCCCCAAGCCCGTCTATATAGCGACTATCTTTGGTCTTATGTATGCCGCCATTAACTTTGTGTTGTGTTCCGGCATTAGTGACCCGGGTTTCTATACCTTTATGGGACAGCAGTGTGTTCACGATGCCACTGGCGTTGCAAACGCCCATATGCGATGGTAACTGCTAAATTATAAGTGGACCGTCAGCCTGTCTGCTATCCTACAGCAATAAAAATTAACACGTACAAGTTGTGAAGGAAAACACAGAGATCATCGGTATATGGACCCGCTAATCCAGTCCAGATGAGCCCATCAATAAGATGTTATGTGGGATTGGTTGTGTGGCAAATTAACCCTACACTACGTATATAATATATTAAAATTAAATTAAACTTAGGAGAGCGTGCGTCGTATCGCTCATCGTCGTCGTCCATTCTTCGTCGTCTCTCTCTGACAACTTCACTCATATCTCATCCCTTTCACTCTATGGGTTCATTCAAAAACACCATGTTACATCCAAACTCGTGCGTTCAAGAAATATCATTCCCACAGGTATGCAATAACCAACCCGAAGCAATTGCATACTTCTCATTCTGTGTGATCATAACTTTTTCACTCAAATATGAATATCACAAACCTAGAGTCCCATTTTCCAGTCTGACGATCTCCGTACTGTATTGATTAACGCACTTCGGTAAACATGCGGAGGTCACTGGTACGATTCCCAATCCACGTCTGGATGATAGTATAATATTTATTTATTTATTAAAGAAAAGTGTATCAGTTTTCTAGTATCCATAACACAAGTGCTATGCTACTCTGGAATTAGATGACCTCGTGTGAATTGACCCATCTTACTCGGTGAAGGGGCGGAATAAGAATACTAACCCCCGTGGCCGGGGTCGGCATGTCGTAAAAGGCGACAAAGCAACCATTGTTACGTGGTAGGACTTGGTCTTGGTCTAAAGTATGCCGTCATAATAACCTTGCGTTGTGTCCGGGCATTAGTGACCCAGGTTCCTGTATCCATATGGGACAGTAGCGTCTTCGCGGTGCCCCTAGCGTCGCAAACATTCATAAGCGACGGTAATTGCTTATTATTAAGTGGGCCTTCAGCTTGTCTACTGTTACTCAGCAATAAAAAACTCTATATATTTTTATATATCATTTATAATATACTAGCTGACCCGGCAAACGTTGTTCTGCCATATAAATAATAAAATGTCAAAAAATTAAAAAAAAATTTTTGGGGGTGGGTCACCCCTAACATTTAGGGGGATGAAAAATAGATGTTGGCCGATTCTCATAGATACCGGATAAGCACAAAAAATCACTAACTCAATTTAGTTATCTGCCTACTGCCTACCCCCTAAGAACGATGGCGTGATTATTTATAGCCTATGACCATTTCTAGGTTATCATCTATCACCATACCAAATTTCATCAAAATCCGTTCAGCCGTTTAGGCGTGAAAGAGGAACAGACAGACAGACAGACAGAGTTACTTTCGCATTTATAATATTAGTATGGATTCATATTCTATGCCTGTTATTGCATTTACCTTTCCTGGCACTGTCATTCCCTATTCTATTGCATTAAAAGTACTTGAATAAACAAAAATAAACCCTCTGTACGACCCCATACGTGCTTGTTTTCCACAAATTGCTCTAACAGTTAAATTATAAACAAACATCCGTATTAGACGCTTGTTCCTCGTCCGTCCACTCCAATGCTGACATCTTATTATGTTTTATTGATTTATTAAATACTTCTGACTGGCGCAGACGCGTACTTAGCCTATTACGAGGAACATGCTCCTGCCATAATATTATATCTATTATTATTATATATTATTAAATACGTACCTACTAAATCTATTAATAATAAATATTACCCGATATGGTATAATAACTCTCTTAAAAGGGTAATAAAAGAAAAATATAAATATTTAAGAAAATATAAAACATATGGTAACAAGTCTGATGAACTATCTTTCAAAGTTTTGCGTGAACGAGTCAAAGTCTTGGAATCTAACTGTTATCAAAGCTACTTAAATCTAACCGAAAAATCTATCACGACTAATCCCAAATACTTTTGGAGCTTTGTGAAGAATCGCTCTAAATCAAATGCTATGCCTAGCTGTTTAAAATATAATGAAAATTATTTTGATTGTGGTGAATCTATTTGTAATGCTTTTTCGTCCTACTTTCAGTCAACTTTTCTTAGTAGTTCATCTAACAATTATAACTCCTTCAATGATTCTACAAATATGAATAGCCCTATTTCTGAAGTTACAGGAGACATCAATACCATTTATATAAACCCCAATGAGGTAAAATTTTTATTACAAAAATTAGATGTCTGTAAATCGGCTGGTCCTGATAATATTTCCCCTAGATTTCTTACCAGATGTGCGACATTTGTTGCTCTGCCATTATCTCTTTTATTTACAAAGTCAATATCATCTGGGATTGTGCCACAGCTATGGAAATCTGCATTTATAACTCCTGTACATAAAAAAGGCTCTAAGTCTGAAATAACAAACTACAGACCTATATCAAAGCTCTGTATTGTAGCCAAAGTCTTTGAAAAAATAATATACAATCAGGTCTATCGTTCTTTATCCAACACCTTTAGTCCTTATCAACACGGTTTTTTGAGAGGTAGATCAACTGTTACTAATTTAGTTTTGCTCAATGACTATATAACCCTAAATATGGACAGGGGAAAACAAGTCGACGTCATATACACAGATTACAGCAAGGCATTTGATCGTATTAAGCACAGTACCCTTCTTTGTAAGCTTGAGAATATGGGCATTCGCGGAGATCTGCTGAGATGGTTTTCTTCTTATATTGAAAATAGATCGCAGGCTGTCGTCTTGAATAGTTATATATCGAGTTGGGTGAAGATTCCAAGTGGAGTTCCACAGGGCTCCTTGCTCGGACCTCTTCTTTTTATCATTTATGTCAATGACATTGAGCACTGCCTGCGAACATCTAAGCTATTGTGCTTTGCAGACGACATGAAAATCTTTACCACCATATCTTCTGTCGATGATATGTATGCTCTTCGGGATGACTTACTGCGTCTTGAACACTATTGCTCTATCAACCAACTAGATCTAAATCCTCTTAAATGCTCCCTCGTAACTTTCACACGAAAAGAGAATTTCATTCTTACTAATTATACACTATCTGGTCAGGTCTTACCAAGGTCTAACGGCATCCGTGACTTAGGTGTGTATCATGATAATAAGCTAGCGTTCGACGTCCACATTGATAATATCGTCAGGAAAGCCTCTCAGACCCTGGGTTTTATTATGCGAATTTCGAATTGTTTTAATGAGATTAAAACTTTAAAAATTTTATACTGCACTTATGTCAGAAGTCACTTAGAATACGCATCTCAAATATGGAACCCTCGATATCACAAATACATTGACCGCATAGAAAGTATACAAAAGCGGTTCGTCCGGTATTTATGCTTTAGAATAAAGACCCACTATTCTAGCGAATTATATTTGGACCTCTGTAAGAAGTTTCATCTTTTACCACTTAAGGATCGACGAGATATAGCTGACTGTACACTTCTTTTAAAAATCATTTCGTCTGATATAGATTGCCCAGATTTATTAAGCAAAATCAACTTTAACGTTCCGGCCAAGTCTGTGCGTGTCAATTTTCCAATAAATATACCTTTCAGTTCTACCAACTATAGGCAAAATGCATTCCTAGTGCGAGCAAGTAACTATTTAAATAATGTCAGTAAGCAGCATAATGTTGACCCATTTGGGATCAGTATTTCGGGAGCCAAGAGGTGTCTAAGTAATAAATTTTTCTGTGACTAGTTCTATAGTGTAATGCAGATTTGCATATCTGCGTGTTAGTTATTCAAGATATTATTCGTGAAAACCTGTAATTGGCTGTCTGATAATAATTTCAAGTATTTTTTCATGTGTATTAGCTGTAGGTTTTCCATCATTAAATAAATAAATAAATAAATAAATATCTAAACTAATATTTTATAGAGGAAAGATTTGTATTTTTTATGTTTGTAAGTAATAAATTCAAAAACTGTGGACCGATTTATAAAACGTGTGTATGTACTTTACCGTTTACGACTTTTATCCGTGCAGGGGCGGAGAAAGAATACTAACCTCTGCGGCCGGGGTCGGCCTGTCGTAAAAGCCGACAAAACAACCCATCCTTTTTTTATTGCTGTAGGACAGCAGACAGGCTGACGGCCCGCTTGGGATTTAGCAGTTACCGTCGCCTATAGGTGTATGCAACGCCAGTGGCATCGCGAACACGCTGCTGTCCCATAAGGGTACAGGAACTTGGGTCACTAATGCCGGAACACAACACAAGGTTATTATGGCGGCATACTTAAGACCAAAGGTGGTCGTCAGCCAGACGGGCTTGAGGCCAGGTAGCTAGGGACCCCGGCCACAGAGGTTAGTATTCTTTCTCCGCCCCTGCACGGATAGCTATTGTTTGTTAATAAAAATATTATTAAGGATAGAAATATTATAAGAGAAATATAAATAGTAACTAGAAAAAAAAAATTTATTGCTTACATAAAGACACATTTACTCTACATGCCTAAATGTATGAAAATAAATATCCACCCGTGTGCAGTCAGGCCGGGCCACTAGTTTTCTGCATACATACATGAATATATTCAGGTATGTAGCTTTCGATGCTGAAACTTTGGGGCCGTGGGGTCCAAAAGCCTTGCGCCTTTTTAAGATATTTGATAGAGGTGTGATAATAATAATAATAGTCCATAGCACGTGTAAGACGGTCAATTTTACTTTTCCACCACTGGGCTACCAAGTGGCTTGGATAGAGGTATCATGATATTCCATATTCCCATGGAAAGCAAAAGCTGGTTCGTGTATGTGTGTGTGCGTGTGTGTGTATCATAGGAGTTAAGTATGAAATTGCTGCTGTAATCATGTTTCCAGTGAAACATGACTTTTTTCATTTTTCACATGATTCGAGTAACTATGAGGTTCTTCTTTGAAAAGATGTGCAACATTCGATTTTCGACTTTCAGTTGTTTTTTTTTTTATTCAGCTTAGACCTGAAAGATGGATACTTCGAAAATCCGAGTCATTTTGGATACGAGTTCCGACGCAGAACTAACGCGGCAGACACGGCTCGCAATATGAACGCTACTGGAACGTTCCGTTCACTCGTTCATGTTCGTAAGACCGTTGAACGAGTGAATTTGAACGATACTCGCCACTCGCCGAGTCATTCCAAACCTACGTATCTCAAAGCGCGGACACGCTATCACTTCTATTTGAAATATCATTGTATTTTGTTCCGATTGTATAAAATCCGACCTTTACCGGAGTAATTGGTACCCCAAATTGGGTGAATACACTTTTTTCAATATTGTATAACTTCTAATTTATAATTATATTCCAACCAATCTTTATACGAAATAGCTGTGTATTTTTTATGTTAGTATTATAATTCATACTGTAAATCACTGTTTCGTCATTATTTTTATTACACTTACATGTACCGGCCTGGTAGTTTTAATTCTAAAAAGTAACGGCTAGGTCTGTCACACTGCGTTTGGAGAGGGGACTGCTTATGTTTGCACTGTGCGTTTTTGGTGTAGACGCTTTTGTGATGGAAACTTTTTCTTGAAGAACGAACCACATGGAAAACCGCCCACACAGGTAAATAAAGGTGAATTGAAGATGGTGGAAGCCGATCCGAGTCAAACTACCCAGGAATTAGTGGCATGGTTTAACGTTACTCTACCTTACAATGTTGACTCATTTGCATCAAATCAATAAGATAAAAAATATGAAAAATTGACGCCTCATTGTTTGACTGATCTGTAGAAAGAAATGCGTGTTGTAACTTGTATTGCCTTACTGAATCGAATTGTGACAAGTGACGAAAAGTGGTTTCTTCACGATAACCGTAAGCGAAAAATACAATGACCGACCCCAGTAATGGTAACTGTTAGATGGTCTTTTCATGGTATTATTCACTATAGCTTATTCAGGTTTGGTCAAGCCATAACAGAAGATGTTTGATGTGTCGAACTTCGAACAATGATAGCAAAACTGGCAATGAAAAAGCCCCGACTCGTGAATCGATCTTCACCATTATTGCTCCATGATAACGCAAGACCTGACACTGCCCGAGAAACCGTTGTAACTCTACAGAAACTACAGTTATAAACCATACCTCTTTCAACAAACCAGACTAACCAGACCTTATTCCAACGGACTACCATTTTTTTCGTGATTTGTACAAATTTCTACTTGTAAAAAAATTTCATCCTAGGAAGCAGTACAAAATGCTTTCACACAATATGTCGACTCTAGATCTCCAAAGTTCTATCGTAAAGACATATATGAACATCCGTTTAGATGGCAGCAGTGTATAGATGAGGATAAATATTTTTATTAAATAAATAATAGTCATGCCTTTTATGTTCTGTAGTTTCCATATTTCCCGGCAATTTTGAATTTGGATCTGTTCTACAGGGTTACAGGTTAAGTCGACCTATACCCGTTAAGGGCGTGTAGTTTACGTTGTTTCTGACTGATTTGACTATGAAACACCCTATCCTAAATCTAACAGATTTCGAGATATTTGAATTTAATGGTTTTTTAGAAAAATGTCCCGGTTTTCGGCTATCAGTTTAGATATTATGAAATGTGTAAGTCTTATTATTACTATTATTTGGTTTTTACATGTAAAATAAGATGCTTTATGACCTCAATAACCAATATTGTAAAGTATTAGGATTAATACTATTGTTTAGTTTACGAAAATGAATCTTTCTAAGGAAAATGTTCGTGCAATAATTTTCTACAACTTTAGAAGAGGTCTGACATGGCTTCAGTATTTTGAAGAGCTAACATCTGTGTTCAGTGATGAAGCCTCATGTCTGCGGACTGTCGAACGCTGGTATTTAGAATTCCAGCCTTCACTGAAGATAACATTATTGCTGTGAGACAACTAATTCTCGAAGATCGTCATGTGACGTATCGAGAAATAGAGGCTCTATTAGGCATCTCAGAGACAAACATTCAGAAGATCTTGGATGAAGCGCTTGGTGTGAGAAAGCTAGTTTGCCGTTGGATACCGCATACTGCCGTTGGATACTGCTTTCCAACGACCATAAGGCGGCCCGCGTCAGATGGTGTAAGAAAACTCTGCAAAGGTTCAACCGAAGAGAGTCAAATCACGTCTACGACATTAACAGTGGTGATGAATCTTGAATCTATGCCTACGATCCTGATTCCAAACAACAATCTGGGTCTTTCAAGAAGAGCCAAAGCCGACTCAAGTTGTTCGTTCTCGAAGCACTTCAAAGAATATGGTGACCACGTTCGTTGGAAAAACCGGTCATGTTGCAACTATTGCACTTAAATATCGTAGAACGGTTGTTACATCTTAGAAAAAACAAGTCTCAATTTTTTCAGTACAAATCGGCAATTTCATACAATATATATATATATATATATATATATATATATATATATATATATATATATATATATATATATATATATATATATATATATATATATATATATATATATATATATATATATATATATATAAGCGAAATACCACTCACCGCGAAATATCTAAATCTGTACACCCAAATGACTTGAAATTTAGATTTTAAAGAAATCCTACCCGAAATGTAATGAAATTATATAACAGAACAATACAAAAATAGCATTTATAAAAAATGTAAGCTATGTTACTGATTGTCAGTAACTAGATTAAAAAATCATTACAAGTCGCGTACTTAGTTTTTAATTAGAAAACTAATATTGGTTTACATGCTGTTATTTATCGAACAGGTGTATATTAGCTAATATTATTTGTTATATTAATAAACCCATTAGATAGATTTGTTTTTGTACGCTTGAACAACGACGTAGAGGCCTCACTCGCTCTAATGCGCATGCGTCATTTCTCATTACTATATAACATCATTTATGTTATAAGAATAATCAATATATTTACTCAATTATATATAGTTTAGTATAGACATAGAATATGACAAGTACAGACTGCATACTTTGTATGATCTAAGCTTCAAAGAGCCAATTTTTCTGTCCTTCTGGAGCGTATATCATAGCAATCACTCTTTGAGATCACTAATAAGGACTACATTTTACGTGATGAAATGGATTTTGTAGGAATTTACCAGTTCGTTTCCCGTTCGTTTGAGTTTTTATGCATTTACTAGCTGACCCGGCAAAGGTAGTTCTGTCATATACATAAAAAACTTATGCTGTTTCCTAGGTCCAATCTATATCTATACTGAAATTCATCAAAATTGGTTTAGAGGTGAAAACGTAACAGACGGACAAAGTTACCTTAACATTTAACATATTAGTATGAATTAACAAAATAAAAGTATTCAAGTCGTATAGTTTTCCTTTGGTTGCTTCACTGGCTCTACATTGTCGACGTATAAAACTCGTTGATGATATCTGAATGCTGCCACACTCGCCCGTGCCTTTTGTGTTTTGACAGTAACAGTGATGACTATGCATAGATACACGAGACAGCGTAGGTATGCTACAAATGTATAACAGATCCCTACGGGATAGCATGGACAGCCTTTAGCGCCGCAAACATCCATAGGCGACGGTAACTGCTTATAATTAAATGGGGTGTCAGCTGCTTGCTGTTCCTCAGCAATAAAAATAGACTAAATGACATACACTACAAGTATATCAGTTGTCTAGTACCCATAACAAAAGTACTCTGCTGGTTACTATATACTTAGGTTTTATGTGAATCGTCACAGCAAATTTATTTATTTTGTAAATTTTTTTCATACGTTTGAGGTAAATTACATTTTCGAAATACACACCACAAAGGGCAGTAGCGCTCTGAAGTATCAGAGCGTAGGTATTTTACATATATGTACGATACGTAAGATTTGCTTCTGTTCTTCTCAGTCTTTTATTATCAAGTGTCATGTAATTAAACGAATTTTATCCTGTTTGGTACATAAGGAAACAACTATTCTGGATAAACTGTAAATTAATTATGATTTTTTTTATTTCATCTAGGAAATAATATTTAATTAACACGCTTTTATTACTTTTTATGCTGATCCTCGCAGCCGGAGGCGCCTGTCGTAAAAGGTGACAAAAGAACTAGCTAAATGGTAGTGCTCCAAGCTCTCGTGGATAGCAATCCCTGTTTTCTAAGTGTAAACGCCATAATAACCTTGTGTTGTGTTCCGGCATAAGTGAACCAGGGATAAGTGAACGCGGACAATGGCGTGTTAGCATCAGCATCATCCATGGCCCAAAATATCCATAGGCGATGGTAGCTTTTTCAAGACAATAAAAAATCAAATATTCTCTATCAATTTTTAATGAACACAATCTAATATGTTAGATAAGAAAAAAAAAGTTTTTCGGCATTATTGACATTTGTTACAATTTCTTTACATGCGTTAGTAAAATGGTAAATAACAAGGCGTTATGTATGGGTGGTAAAAGACTAGAAGCGCGACATAATGTAGAAGTTCTTCTTAATAACAGAATAGATGAAGAGCTACAGGCACTGCTTTCGACCTTCAATGTGCATATTTCTATGTCTAAATTATTGCGATTTAGCAGAATTAATACTTGATTTCTTAATTTTCATTTATATTCAAAAATAGTTTGTGCTACTCGTGTATTTGGAGGAGTGTTTGAAAGAGATACGTAGAAAGAATGCAGACGATGCTGAGACGTATTGGAATGACATGTTAGAAATATAATTGACAACCTCGGTGGCGTAACGGATAACGCACTTCGGTACGCTTGCGGAGGTCAGGTAAAAGTATATAAGTAGTATATCAGTTGTCTAGAGCCCATAATACAAGTGCTACTTAGTTTGGGACTAGATGACGCTGTGTGAATTGTCACAAAATATATTATTATATTATTATTATTTATATATCATTAAAACCTTGTCTAGTTATAAAGAAGCTTTTCCAGAGCTAGTATGTTTATCGGAAGCTGTTATAAAAAGATCTCTAGATCTCTCTGTAAAGAAGTTATACTCCTGCGTTGGTCACAGGGCTAACAAATTTCGTTCATATGCGCACACACAGCGCTCTGACGCCTTTCACGTTATATTACATTCATCATTGGCTTGGCCTTGTTCTAATGATTGTACCCTACTTTCAGGTTCAACATTCTAATGTGGTCAACATCTCTTCTCAGTACATACCCGTACTATGTCAGTCTCTTTCCTCTCAATTTATCATTTATTGGTGCAACTTTCAGAGTTCCTCTTATATACTCGTTTCTCGCCTTATTCATTCTTGTCACTCCACTCCATTCTCATTTCAGCTCAATGGAAACGCCTCTGATCTTCAACTTTAGTGGCCCAACATTCAGCACTGTATAACGTGACTGGCCTTATAACAGATGTATAAATCTGCCCTTTAAATTTAAGTGGCGTAAATTACATCAGTTACTTGTCTCCATTTCAGCCATCCCGCATTTATTCTTCTCCTAACATCTTTCCCTGTTTCTCCATCACTCTGCAGTAGGAAACCAAAGTATCTGAATTCGGAACTAGTTGGTACAGGAGACGAGTCTAAAGGCAGGGGTGTCGCACAAGAAGTTCCACCAAAATCATAGAACAAGATACTCTGTTTTGGATCTACTTATCTTTAATTCAGCCTCCTCTAGAGCCCACCTCCACTGCTCCAATCTATTCTGAAGCTCCAATTCATCCTCGTCCACGATAACAATATCGTCTGCAAAAAGTATAGACCAGGGCGCCTGCTCTTGTAATGTTGCGGTTAAGGAAACAATAACTAACAAGAAAAGGTATGGGCCTAAGGCTGAACCCTAATGCAAACCACCTTTACAGAGAACTTGTCCATATAATAAGACCAACTGCAGAGTGCACTTGCGTACTTGCACTATCCTACATAATTTTAATCAACCTTACATATTTATCTGGTACCGCTTTCATTCCCACCACAGAACTTCCCGAGGAATCCAGTCATATGCCTTAAGTCCACAAATACTATTTGGAGGTTTTCAATTACCTCTCTATAGTTCTTCATTAATTGCCGGATTATAGAAATGGCATCAGTAATGCTCCGTTCTGGCATAAGCCCAAACTGGGATGATAATACGAGGGTTTCCTCATGTAGTCTGCCCTTGATCACTTTCTTTCATGTTTTCATAGTAGCTTAGTAGCTTTATGCCTCGATAGTTATTGTAGTCTTGAATATCCCCTTTTTGCTTAAATACTAGTACCAAATACGACAGGCACCATTATAAGGGCATAGTTTCTTCATTTAGCTTCTTATTTAAATCTAACCACTTCGATCCATCCTCTCCCAAGGACTTCCACGCTTTGACAGAAATTCCATCGGGCCATATCACCTTACCATTTTTCATCTTTCTCAGTACATTCTGAACTTCTTCTACATTAATTCCATTCACAAAGCCCATATTTTTTTTCACGCAAGCCAATGGGTGCTGCAAATCATTCTCTTGATTCAGCAATATCTCAAAGTATTTTATCAATCTGTCTTGTATCTTTATATCTTCTGGTAGCACCTTACCGTTATCATTATTAATATACCTGATGTGAATCATATCTTGACATTGATGGTCTCTTTCTTTAGCAAGTTTATACAAAGCTTTTTGTCCTATGCTGGTCTCTAGGTCTTGAAACAACTTATTTTAGGCTTTAACTTTAACTTTAGTTACTATTTGTTTAACCTTCTTTTTAATTTCTGGTCTGGTCTGGCCATGCCGCCACCGCCGGGTCCCGGCAGAAGGCGTAGACCCAAAAAGTGCTGGTTTGACGTCGTATGGATTGCTATGCGTGCCAATGGACTGACCAACAGAGATGCCGAAGATCGTGTGAAGTGGAGAAGAAAGTCGGAAAGCAGACCCCGGGCGCCGAAGCGAGATGTTTTGGCTGCAACTGGGATTCAACGCTAAGATTATGATGAAAGAAATTTGTACAAATATAAATAATAAACAGCTTTTAAATAAATTAAAATGTATTGTAATTAGATGGAGCACTAGAAATTAATTATTCGATCGCCAAACCAATATTGGTAGAGTGACTAATCTAGTTAATGGAAACTATCCGTGCAGGGGCGGAGAAAGAATACTAACCTCTGCGGCCGGGGTCGGCCTGTCGTAAAAGGCGACAAAACAACTACGTGGTAGGGTCCCAGGGTCGCAGAAAACCGAGTTCAATGGAGAGAACTGGAAGAGGTCTATGCCAAGAAGCACGCTGGACTGCGATATATATTATAAGAAATAAAATTCATAAAACCAAATATGTTAAATTGCATGTAGTTCGGAATAAAAGGGCTTTATTATTATTAGTGCTACTATGGTATATAAGAAATAATTTCTTTGTCTCCATGCTAAGCATGAAAGTGGATCAATTTCATTTAGCAGTAACAGAAGTGCATATTTATATCTTTAATAATACATGTGAGTACAAAGAAAAAGGAAATGGGCAAAAATATTTTTCAAACCAATAGGGCAAGAGACATCGGGATTAGTATGCGGTCTATCCATGGCCCCGTGTGGCTATCAGATAAATCTGAAAAGAGATCTACTAGTACATTTATTATTACGGATAAAACCGAAGTCCCTGAAATGAAAACTTTAGTCGACACCTTTTGCTTTAACTAGTCTAATGAACAAATATTAATTAATGATTTAGAATTAACATTTAATAAATTTTCTTCGTTTAATAAACTCACTCCCACGTTATAGCCTGGTGCGTACGGCTTAAAACCTCATCCCGTCCCCCATCAACCCTAGAGGTTCTCAACCTTTGACGGGTCCCTTATCTGCCGCACGTCTCTAACCTGAAAAGGTTGGCTGATTAAACAAGTGTGCCTAAAACTGTTTACCTCTATCCGTGGTTGTTTTCTCTGGACAACCAAAGCATGATACCAGCCAATAACAATCCCAAAGCCTGCAAACCATTATTCGTTTTCTGTAGCAATACGGCGCCGATTGTGTAATCGGAGGCGCCCGTACAGAGAGTTAAGGTTGATGACGAGTCGAGATGAGTTATTAATATTGCATCAGCTAAACTGGTTTTGCAAGTTTCGAACGCGTTCAGCAGTTTCGTTGACCAGGTGATAAGTGTGCGAGGTTTTACATTTGGGCTTGACAGAAGTTCGTGCAGTGGAGCTTGGATTTCCGCAGCTTTAGGTACAAATTGTCTGTAGAATTTGACCATACCTAAAAATCTCCGTAGCTCTTTGATAGTCTTCGACTGCGAGAACTTCTAGATCACCTTCACCTTCTCGAAAAGTGATTTATTGCCCGATGATGATACTCTATAGCCTAAAAAATCTACCTGTGGCTCGCCGAATACGCATTTGGATGCATTCACAACTACGCCGTGCTCTTGCTTCAGGTGTTCCAGGTGCATCGTCTTGTTCGGACTGGCTACTAAAATGTCATCTATATATGGATAACAAAAGCCAAGACCTCTAAGTATTTCGTCCACAAATTTTTGGAATATCTGAGTCGCGTTGCGGAGTCCGCTACTCATAAACGGGAACTGGAACATCCCAAATGGGGTCGTTATCGCTGTCTTGGGTACGTCTGCTGGATTCATAGGAATTTGGTTGTACGCTCGAATCAAGTCTATCTTACTGATGATAGTAGAGCCAAAAAGATTGTGAAAAATTTTTGGTGGGTCAGAATCTACTGGCAGTGCCAGAACATGACGTAACGGACCTGCTTTTAAATAGATTGTAACGTTGGTAATTGTTACAAAAGGTAACTCAAAGTTTTTGAAAACGTTGGTCAGACGATTATGTTCATACTCTACAACGGAGAGCAAAATGGTGCGCTACTGCTTCAAATGTAAAAGTGGGTGATCTAGTCTTATTAAAATCTAATTTAACAAGGCCTTTACAATAGCATTTCGAAAGAATAGAAGAGATTCATCCAGGTATTGATGATATCATTCGTGTTGTAACTGTGCGTACTAAATTGATCTCTTTAAAAGACCAGTCAATAAAATTTGTCCTTATTATTATTATTCCACTTAACAATTTACAAAAATACATCCAGATGTAATTAATTCATTACTAATTCATTGTTATGTGCCCCCCCCTACGGTAAAAGCCTACTCCATTCTTTTCCACTTTTTTTCTTTTTCGTATGCATCGAACATTTTCCAGCTGTATTTATTGTCATCCAACAATCTTTTCTTCTGTCTTACCACATTCCTTTTTCCTTTGGGGCCATTCCATTTAGTTGTTTGGTAAGTCCATCTCTTTTCTTACCTTTGTATCTTGACAGGTGTCCAGCTCAGTTCAACTTCTGTTTGAAACTAAAATGAAGTGCATCTGTTAATTTAGTTTTCATGCGGTGTCTACGTTTCTGGTTTCCTGTATTTTTCTCAGTTTCAGTATACCTTTCAGTATATCTTTACTTTTTCAGTGAAGACCCATGTCTGGCTGGCGTAAGTTAAGCTTGGGAGTATGCAAGAATCCATTATAGTCTTTTTTATATTGAGGCTATAGTTCCCTTTTAAAATTTCTTTTTAAGTCCAATATTTCTTCCAAGTTGTACTTATTCATATTCTTCTGTCTATATTGTTTCCGTTGCTATTTGTATCAAAGGATATCAGTTTACCTAGGTACACATATTTATTTACATAGTCTATCAGTATTTCCTCTACTTTAATTGTTTTCTTTTGACTGTTTGACAGTTTGTCCTTTGCCCTACACTAATAAATTTCTTCATACACTTCATCATTTCAGCCGGAAGACGCCCACTGCTGGACAAAGGCCTCCCCCAAAGATCTCCACGATGATCGGTCCTGCGCTGCCCTCATCCAACCTATTCCGGCGATCTTGACCAGATCATCGGTCCATCTTGTGGGGGGCCTACCAACACTGCGTCTTCCGGTATGCGGTCGCCATTCGAGGACTTTTCTGCCCCAACGGCCACCAGTCCTTCGAGCTATGTACCCAGCCCACTGCCACTTCAGTTTTGCAATCATCCGGGCTATGTCGGTACTTTGGTTCTCCTGCAAATATCCTCATTTCTGATTCGATCTCGCAGGGAAACTCCGAGCATAGCCCTCTCCATTGCCCTCTGAGCGACCATGAGCTTTCTCATAATCAATACATATACATAATTAATGACTTATCGCGTTAGTGGAAATGAAATAAAACGCAAAAGCCCGTGAGCCGTTTGTCATATAAGTCATTTACACAAGATAAACTAATGTAAAATGTTGTCTAAATTAAAGAAATTGCGAAAAACAAAAAGAAAAAACGTGAAAGTTATACTCAACAAGAAAATAGATAGAGAAATACAAGCGATACTTAAACCTTTCAATGTACTCCAAATTATATACTTTTGCCCAAAATATCGAATTTGTGATGACTATGTAATTCCTACCAGTGTTATCTATAGATTTATTAGTTTTCTTGTTACATTACTCTTTGTCGGAACATATTGTTATCAAATTTTTCAACTAACCACCAATCAGCATACCACTAATGAGTTTATGAACACATATTCTACAGAATTTGTTCACATTATAGAAATATTCAATAATAGTCTGTATCTAATAGGCTGCATAATAAATTACGTAGTCAGTATAATACGAAGCAATGAAAATATAAAGATGTTAACCAAGATTCAAGCAATTCACAACGTGCTACAATGTAACCTAAAATGGAAGTGCATAAAAAAATGGAATGTAACTTACGGAATCATTACAATTGCTTTTGGATTTATAGTGTTTACTGTTTTTCATATCCAAATGAAATATTTTGATGTTTATGAATTGATTCTGGATTTTTTAAGATGTCATTATGATTTGAATATGATCTATGCCTTATGTTTAGTAAAAATATTTACCATAACGCTTTATGCTTGGCTTGAAGAAATAAGTAGGAAGAACGTAACTGAAGACCCAAAAGAGTATTGGAATACTATGTTGCAAACGTACTTCAATATCATTGAAGCGTTTTGTAATTTTAAGACAGCGTGGCAAGAGTTGGTAAGTCATTTTCGTGTAAAACGTTTATTGTAATCCACTGCATATTTGATAACTTTTAACTAGTCTCATAGAGGATGTCAACTTAATTATGACGCTTTTGCGAGACTTTTGGTTTAAAATTACACAAAAATGATGGATCAAAATCTTTTCGAATATTCTTAGAATGATTGATGTTAATCAACAACGTTAATGAGGTTAACACTTTCAGATTGTTTTCTACACCGCTGATACCTTTTTTCGTACACTATTGGACATTCAATTTAACATTGAAATGATGAAGATTATTCATAGTGAAAATATATATGATGTAAGTAATATTTCTCCTTGTTTTTCGATCTTTGATAATAAAGAGACTATGTTGAGTTACGATTGATCAATGATCAAAGTATTTCTGAGTCTTTGCGCAAGTTCTTGTGGACTCATTTGCACATATGGCAAAGTGCGAATATGGTCTCCGTTGTTTCCACAATAGGTACCAAATAGGGTGTGACTTATTTCATTCTTCTCTCGTAATCGCTTCCTTATAATTTTCTCCCAAATAGTCATACTTATTCTGTAATTGTGATAATATATCATCATAGATGATATCATAGATGATAAAATTGTATATTAACATGTTGCCTAAAGTTGGTCCTCACGCTGGGATGAACGAGCAGTATACGGGTACACTCCAAGGTTCATTGGCAGCTAATACATAGTAAAAATCTTTGGATGTCGATTTCCTTACTATATATCCTTCACCGTCAGTACGTTACAATTAGGTCTTAATATGTATATTTTGCGAGAGCAAAGGCCCCAGCAGGGCATGTCATCGTGTGATCCAAACCTATTGGTTGGTGTCCGAATGTGACATCACTACCTTCCTTCTTGTATTTCGAATCACCCAAATTACCTCTGATTATTAGAGAAAAACGTGTGCTTAACTGATGTAGTATTTCATTATATTTCAGACTTACTCTTGGAATATTGTAACAATAACAATTGTATGGTTCGTGAAAAACTCTTTCTTCATCTCCATGCTAAGTATAAATGTCGAACAATTTCATTCAGCACTAGCAGAAGTACATACTTATATCTTCAACAATGAACGTGATAGCGAAGAAGAAAGGGAAATGTGCAAAGACATTCTTCGATTCACCAAAGCGAGCGATATCGGAATGAGTGGCTGCGGCCTGTTCAGTGTTGATGCCAGATCGCCTTTGCAGTTTTTGCCACTCACCGCCACTTACACCATCGTGCTATTACAGTTCGCGTTTCTATAAAGAAAGTAAAGGCACCTAATTCGGAATATGTGTTTGATTGTAATCATCCCGAATCTAACGAAGCTAAGGATATCGTAGAAATTAGTAAAGTATTTTATTTAATTGACAAAATTGACCTACCAGCAGATATTAGATGGAATTTTTATAAATACATATATTAATAACCATTTCTTGCTTTCCATAGTAGAATTATTCACTTACAATCAATATATCAATTGTAACGGTTTTTTTGATGTTTGCCGAGTGAACTTAATTTTCAAAATAGGTATTTACTTTTTAATGGCTGTAGAACAGCAGGCAGGCTGACGGCCCGCTTAGAATTTAGCAGTTACCGTCGCTAAGGATGTTTGTATCGCCATTGGCATCGCGAACACGCTGCTGTCCTATAAGGGTACAGGAACTTGGGTCACTAATGCCGGAACACAACGCAAGTTTATTATGGCGGCATACTTAAGACCAAAGGTGGTCGCCATCCAGACGGACTTGAGGCCCTACCACGTAGCTAGGGTAGATTGTTTTGTCGCCTTTTACGACAGGCCGACCTTGGCCGAAGAGGTTAGTATATTTTCTCCGCCGGATGCCGGTCACGGACCGATATTGCACCGTACAAGAATGAGAAGTATAGCTCGAGAGCAGTGGACTGTATGAGAGAGAAGGGGGAGAGGAGCGGTGGTTAGAGAGATGCGACACCTTGCAGTGGGCAAAGAAATTCGCACTGATCTTGAATCCATCTCTTTCCGGTTCGGTTCAAGGCCGCTCGCGGAGGAACTGTTGCACGGCACCAGCTAAATTCACGCATACTGAACACACAATTTTATGGCATGGCCAATGAGAGTTTGCAATAACTCAGGGGAGGTCGAACGTCGAGAGTTCCGCGCGTTTAGAAGCTCACGCGTTACTACTTATATTATTTTTTGTCCCACCGTCGCTTTTACCATTTACCTCACCGAAAGTGAGGGTAGATAAAAAAATCAGGAGGAGGGATTTCAAATACCCTTTATGCAAGGATCGAACAATATGTTAAAAGTATAGCTACGAGTATCTTACTTTGATCTATGAGTCTATGATTCACACATGAAATCAGAAACAGCAATCTTTCTGCGTATGATAAAAAAAACTATTGGAAAGTATTCGAATTCAAATCTCGAATATTGAAAATACCTTAAAGATTTCAAACATTATATTGGCTTTTGGCCGCACGTGACCGACGCGAGCAGACGACGTGTGCTCGCGTCGCGTCGCTTGTGATTTTGTTAGCTAACTTAAAATTTGCAAAACTTGACACTGGTAAGTTCGCAAGCCGCGAAAAAAGACAAAAAAAAAAACATTATATTGATAAAAATTTATACTATAAAATCCGATTTTTACATCGACTATAAATGATATTTGAAATAAATATATTATCTGACTTTGATACCTTAACCAAATGGTGTCATGATGCTGGCCAGGTGTTAAATTATAATAAAACTAAGTTACTAGTCATCAAATCACCCTATAAAATGCTGCACCTTTAAAAACATAGTTGCACACGTAGTATATGATTGTATCCCTACAACGCGCTCTACTTGTGTTTGCCCAGAAATCGAAGTCGTCAATACTCATACATCTCTTGGCCTTGCTATCGACAGTAAACTGATCTGGGAAACTCATATAGAATATGTATGTAATAAACTAAGACCAAACGAATTGTGTTTACACGGATTTATTTTTGTTGTTTTATAGCTAGAGTTTAGCAGACAGGCAAACGGATCACTTAATAGCAAGTGATCACAATCTCTAATAGGCGTTTGCAAGACGAGGAAATTTAATAACGTCATTTTTAAAACCACCTCCCATTAGCTCTTTACTAGTAGAAATTGACAGTCTTTACTTAAAACTATTTTCTTTATTGTAATGGATTTACTAAAGTCAATAAAATTTGCTATGACTTGCACCTGTACAAAAACTTTTGTACGTTTTTCGATGCATACGCCGTTCAAGCAAAAACATCAAAAATAAATTAGAAATGCATTTAGCTTGGACACTAATTAAACAACGCAGCCGAGTTGAACACTAGTATTTCGAATTAATTACGTTAATGGACATTCGATAGTCATCGCAGTACCTTATAAGCCCACTCAAACAATAGCTTCATCAGTGTCCATCAATTTCAATGTCAGTAAGCAACAAATAGAAAATGTTGAGATCAATATTGAAAAAAATCCAAATACTAAGAAGAAAAAACCGTGTAGAAAATATTTTTCATAACAAAATAGACAAAAACCTGCAAGCTGTTATCAGACCTTTCAATGTGCTTCAGAATGTATACTTTTGTCCAAAATATGAGATCCGTGACAATCACATAAGGCCTATCAGCGTCACTCGGAAATTTATTTGCTTGATAGGCACAATGTTTATTCTTGGAATATATATATTCCAAATAATTCGATTGATAAACAAAAAACTGGAAAATAGTGATATTACGATGAAATACACTACGTCATATACTATTGTCATAAATATAATACTAAACAGCATGTGTTTGATTGGAACTGTTTCAAATTTCACCGTCTCTTTGAAATATTGTAACGAAAATATCAACTTGGTAAGAAAATTACAAGAAATACAAAATATGCTCAAATTTGACAAGAAATTAAAACAGATAGAAAAATGGAATTGGGCATGTGTTATTTTTATAATTTGTTACAACATGATTATATTTACGTTATACCATGTATATGTAAATTATTACGATTCTGTTGAACTTGTGTTGGATTTATTACAGTGTCATTATGATTTAAATATAATTTATGCTTACTGTATTATAAAATTCATCACGACCGCGTCAAACGTCTGGCAAGAAGAGTTAAATAAAAGCACGACAGACAGTCCACAGCAACATTGGAATAAAATGTCACAGACATATTTCAACATCATTGAAGCTTTTTGCAACTATAAGCTGGCTTTTCAAGTGTTGGTGAGTTACTTATAAAGATCATGTCTAGTCTTGGAGTTTAATCGCTTTTAATAAAATTGAAATTTTATGTTTAAAAAGTTATAAAAAAAATAAAGTCAAACATGCTTCATTTTAGAGAATAATTACGATCTGCAATATTTTGTGTAATGAGAATTTTTGTGAAAGAAAAGCTATTTTTGGATGTCTATGTGAGTATGTGGGGATTTTTTGGTCCTATCCACTATAACCCCACTATAAGTTTTGGCGGACAATTAGCTGATCCAATATCATAGTCCAGGCCGGCGCCATCCGCGCTTTATGTCAGAGTCGCTTCTTCAGGGTCACTTTCTTGATGTGCGTCAGGGGTAAGCTTTTAGTCCTCCGGCGCTTTCTTTGGTCAATCCGCAGAAATACATAAGCCCTCTGGTGCTGCTGATATCTAGAAAAGATGGTAGCCAGCAAGTCATAAAGAACGGTGACTCACCTGAGGTTCTCCGACTTGAATTAATTGTCGATAGTATTCTATAGATAGAAATATCTATAGATAGAAAATTAAAATTAATTATTTTTATATATTTAAATATTTTTAGATTGTTTTCTACAGTGCGGATTGCTTTATTCGAATATTATGTACCATTCAATTTCACATTGAAATGTTAAAATTTAATGATATGAATTATGGGGATCATCATATTCAGGTTAGTTACTTTTGTACTTATTAAAATTATTACAAGGATGCCAGGATTGCCTATTGCTACTTGCGATAAAAAGATTTTCTCGGTGTTGGAGTGGCGTAAAAATTAATAACCCCTGCGGCCGGGGGATCCTTTTGTAAAAGGCGACACAACCCTACGTATGTGGCAGTGTCCCTGGCAGCAAATATTCATGGTAACACTTGCTATTAAGTGACCCGTCAACCTGTCTGATTTTCCAGAGCAATAAAAATGTAACTAATACAGAAATACCTGATACCAGGTATCACAGAAGCTAGAGGTCTCACGAGATCAAAAAGCTGGTATGTATTTAGGGCACAGGATATATGTTGCCATCCAACGCGGTAATGCAGCCAGCGTTTTGGGAACGGTTCCGGCCGAAAGTGATCTAGAATCAATATCTTATATCTTTAAACGAGCAATTCTTGTATATATATATTTGGAATCTCGGAATCGGCTCCAACAATTTTCATGAAATTTAGTATACGGGGGGTTTTGGGGGCGATAAATCGATCTAGCTAGGAATCATTTCTAGAAAATGTCATATTATTCGTTTTTTTTATTGGAAGAATAATAACAAAAAGGTGGCGTTTGAGTAGTCCCAATTTAAACTGAAAAATGACTCTTCCTGACATCTATCGGCGAATAATAATACGATTTTTTTTAAATTGCTTTAACGACACAACAACATTAAAGCTATTCCAGCAGATGGTGTTGTTAAGTAACACGAAATCAATGAGTGTTTGCTTTGAGGTTAGACTAAGAAAATCAATTGTTTATTTATATTATTTGTGTCTTCTTAATGGACGTGTTCACTTAAAAATGCCTAAACGATCTTGGAAAAAAACGCTTATAAACAATCTAACTTCACTTATAAACAATCTAACTTCATGAAGCCGAAAAATACCGAGCAAAGCTCGGTCATCCGGATATTATTATTTATTTATAGTTTTCGTGTATATTTTTGGTATTTTTTTTCATTTCTTCTTGTAATAATTATATGGTATCACAGAGTATTTTCGAACAAATACAAAATTTACTTTATATCAATAGCGAAGTTACTGAATGTAAGATAAATAAAGTAAATATTACTGTTTCATACTGTTTTTTTTTCAGGGCTACGTTAGGCTATCGTATCTATTGATTGTTGTATGGTTAGTTAAGATTTCATTATTGTTTATCTTATTGAGCATAGAAGCAGAAAAGTTTCATCTAACAATCGAAGAAGTACAAATCGACATAACTTATAGAACAAATGAGAGTGAAGAAGAAAGAGAAATGTGCAAGAACATTCTTCGAGTCACCAAAGCTTCTGATATCGAGATGAATGTATGCGGCCTGTTCGGTGTTAATGCAACATTTCCTTTAAAACTCTTTTCAGTCATCGCCACTTATGTAATTGTTTTATTGCAGTTTGCTTTCGTTTGAATAGCATAAATATTATGAAATATAAATAAATAATGCATTTTGAACTTCTAATGAATTTTGATTCATCTCTCTATTTTTAATGCTGTGAGTCACTTTACATTTGGTGACTGTCACGCTCAGTCATGTTTAGAGACCAGGGGTGGTTGCCATTCAGTCGAGCTTGTAGCCTGACCATCAAGCTTGAGTTGTTTTGTCGCATTTTACAAGTAAGTATACTAATGGAGAACATTTTAATAGGTTCCCTTCAAGTTTATTAATCAATTCGCTAGACAAAGGTCTGTTATTGCGCTATTTATCTATGCAGTCATTAGAGACGCGTTCAATTCTTCTATCAACGCACTAAAGGCTGCAGCTTCTAAACAAAGCCTGCGAGACGTGCCTCTCCCCGAAACTACATATTCGCCATGCAGGATTTCTCATGACGACTTCACCGTCTGCAATCATCACCGTCAATTACCTGAGAGGTGCAGGTGAAATATGTTGGGAATATATTCTTTGGCATTTGGAATAGAATAATGTAATGTGTATTTTATAATAAATTCCATTTCCGACTTCTCCGTGTTTTTCATCCCTAGTGCCCCGTTTGGCATTGACGTGATTGTATCCGACTCTGGAATAGTTCCGCGTGTCTTTCATTGGATAATTGTCAATTGATTACACATAATTGACCGCTTGTTTGTGCTCCATTGGCCATCGAGAAATGAGGAAGTTGCTGTAGAGCAATCGAAGATAGTTTATATTGACAAAAGCGCCATTTCGAATTTAAATTAGTGTTGTAAAATAAGCCTTATAGATACTATTATAATAATAGGTACGTAACAGGAAAATAGTATCACGAGGCATAAGGGATCTCATGACAAAATCACACCGCGAAGTTTTTATTGACTTCTGTGTTAATATAGCGTGGGAAGTGGTAAGAAGGGATTCTATTCTGGAATATATATCATTAGCATATAATATATTACATTAAATTAAGAATAAATAAGACTTCTATGAGTATGTAGATAGAATTGAAATAGAGATAAAGAATGTAAGAAAAAAGTTGTAGTATATCATCACCATCATTTCAGCCGGAAGACGCCCACTGCTGGACAAAGGCCTCCCCCAAAGATCTCCACGATGATCGGTCCTGCGCTGCCCTCATCCAACCTATTCCGGCGATCTTGACCAGATCATCGGTCCATCTTGTGGGGGGCCTACCAACATTGCGTCTTCCGGTACGCGGTCGCCATTCGAGGACTTTTCTGCCCCAACGGCCATCAGTCCTTCGAGCTATGTGCCCAGCCCACTGCCACTTCAGTTTTGCAATCATCCGGGCTATGTCAGTGACTTTGGTTCTCTTGCGAATCTCCTCATTTCTGATTCGATCTCGCAGGGAAACTCCGAGCATAGCCATCTCCATTGCCCTCTGAGCGACCATGAGCTTTCTCATAAGGCCCATAGTTAGCGACCACGTCTGCGTTCCATATGTCATCACTGGCAACACACATTGGTTAATGTAGTTATGTAGTATATATAACATGTAAATAAACATGTAAATAACCCACTCGTATCAGGAGGATGTGTATTTAAATATAAATAAATTATAGTTAATAAAAACTAAAAGTAAACAATAATTCTTATTATAAGAATAAATGTCGAGAAAGTTAATGTTACTTCTAAAAATCGTGGGGTGCTTGATCGTAACTTTTTTTTGTTAATTTCATTCCGAAATACAGAGTTAGTTGAAAAATATCGTACAAAGCACCCCACACTTATATTTGTGACAATATTTTGTGACAATTCACACAACGCCATCTAGTCCCAAACTAAGTAGCATAGCACTTGTGTTATGGGTACTAGACAACTGATATACTACTTATATACTTTTTTTTTTGTAAATAAATACATATTATACATAAACACCCAGACGCGAGACGGGAATCGAACCCGTGACCTCCGCAAGCGTACCGAAGTGCGTTATCCGTTACGCCACCGAGGTCGTCAACAGTGACAATGGTTTTCTCGTCACCAATTTTATTCTAATGTTGAGAATAATTATTTACTTTTTAGTTTCATTAACTTTATAAGTGTTTTTTTAGTTTTTTTAACTACAATTTATTTGTTGTTAATTACCAATCGATAAATGTTTTTATTAATTTAACGCCATCTACTGGTAGTTTTATTAATTAAACGCCATCATCCGGCAGAAGGAGAAGATAGCATTAATCCTTATGATCCTGATAAGGACTATGAAATAAAATGATTAAATTTGTGTTATTGTCATCCTGTCTTGACAAGTGTGCAAACTTTTGAATTGGAATTTTGATTGAAAGTGGGTAGAATTGAGTCCGAAAATTCCGTTACATAGATACATAGTTAGATAGATACGTAGATACATACAGGTCAAGTTAATAAAAGCGTGGCAAAAAGTACACTCTGTATATGTACACTCTGTAAATAATACACTCTGAGATCAACCTACAGATCCCAATTCCGACCCCCTAGGCGACGTTTTTATTTTTTATTGCTGGGACATCAGACAGGCTTATAATTTAGCAGTTACCGTCGCCTACGGGTGTATGCAACGCCAGTGGCATCGCGAATACGCTGCTGTCCAATAAAGTATACCTTTATTGGTACTTGGGTCACTAAAGCCGGAACAAAACACAAAGTTATTATGACGACATACCAAAGGTAGTCGCCACCGCGGGGCCCTACCACGTAGCTAGGGTTGTTTTGTCGCCTTTTACGACAGGCCGACCCCGGCCGCAGAGGTCAGTATTCTTTCTACGCCCCTGCACGGATAAAAACGACTTCATAGCTTAAGTAAAACATCGTGAGGAAAGCTGCATATTACTGCATCTGATTTAGAGAAGCGTGACAGATATATCATCATTTTACTCTAAGGAAAGCCAGAGTCCTGCAATCCATTATGGGCTGTTATCATTTCTCTATTTTTATCACAATGCACAAAAAAATAATAATGCATTAAAAATGCACAAAATGGACGCATAAAATGGTCAAACATTCTTAATATTTCGCACGAGCCTCCTAATTGGCAAAAAATAAATATTGAGTTAACGCATTTTACAATCTGCAAATTTATATACTGGGAGCAACCGGTCTTTGATCCAACAAACCAACCAAAGCCCACAAAAAGACTTGTAAAAAAAAGAATTAAGTAAACAGAAAACAAGTTTTGTAAGTCTGATCGCTGTTTGGATTGTTTTCAATAATTTATTGTTTGTACGGTATTTACACCACCGAATTGAGATATCATATCTTAATCGGAGATATATTTTTCCATCCATCCATTTTAGAATAGTTAGCGGCTGTTTTTTCTGGTCTGTTAAACAAAAAACAAGTTTATAGTGTAGCCAGGTATAAACGCTCAATAAAAAATAATCTTTCAATATAGGTCAGTGAAACTCAAGCTTTTTATCATAATAGGCACAAACACGTGTTAGTCATGGTGTCGCGGGCCGAACAAAATAATGATTCGTAAACAACTGTCGTATCAATAATAATAATACACGTCGTGTTAGTGTTGTGTAGGATTTAATTACTCGGCGAGCTTTAAATTTTTCTAATGGGCATGAATGATAGAATGATAATGAAAAATTCTTTATTGCATACATATACTTAAAACTAACATAAAATATACAAAAATATAATGCTATGGACAATGGGGGGGCTTATCGCTTAAAGCGAGTATTATAATATAAATATATGTACACTTAAATGAAAATAGAAAGAAAAAACATATACATACAGGGTGACTGACAACACCGTCCAAATTCACACAGAAGAATCTTTAGTAAAAGTTATGAGAAACATGTATATTAGTTTAGTATCACATAGTACAAAAATGTTGAGTAATCAGCATCACAAAGTTATCGAAAGAACTCGCAATTTACATACTACGGCGCGCAAGTGTCAATGACCTCTCCATCGGTACAATGACCTAGTACGAGGCCTAGGACGGCGGTCATTGCATCTTTGCGAGCGAATACTACGCAATACTAATATAATTTACGCGGGAGTGACACAGACAGGTAATAGGTAAATAGCAGGTTAACGTACGAAATTTGCACCATATGACTATTTTGTACGATTGAGTGACCATATTTTCCTTGGAATGAAATATTTTATGGTGAAAATTTTACATATAATTTTTATTGCAAAAATGGGTTCCTTAAATGATGTTTAGTGCGTAAAAAAAATTTGAACGGTTTTGTCAAAGTCCAAGAAGACTGCTACTGCTTCATGAAGTAGTAATTAAAATCTTTTAACATAAATGCATGTACTATGTTTGCTTTTCTGATATTAAGAAGGAGCGAATTCCATAAGTGAACTGCTTTTATTGTAAAAGTTATGCACAAATGAGGAACTGGTATGAGTAGGAGTTGCTAGCGGGTGATATGAGGCAATAACCGCATGTCATATCTCCACAACGGAGAGGGTTAAAAGAAATGTTTGTACGTTGTAGTGAAGATATAGAAGTGCTTTAAAAATTGCGATGTTGTGGGTTATTTAAGTTTACTAGATTAGCTTTCGGTCTAGCACAGACACACACACCCTCACACACACACACACACACACACACACACACACACACACACACACACACAGAGAGAGAGAGAGAGAGAGAGAGAAACACAGAGAGACACACACACAGACACACACACAGACACAGACACACACACACACAGAGAGAGAGAGAGAGAGAATTTACATAGCTTATTAGCTTATCATTTCTTTTGTAAAAACCGATTTCTTTGGTAAAAATTAACGATCTGAAAAATTGAGTCTAAATAAAATAAAACTGAAGATTTTTCAGTTTTTGGAGTTTACTCCTTAAGAATCGATTTGCATATATAAGGCTCCCGGTATGAGAAAAATTGAGAGTAAAATCTACTTATGAATGACCTCGTTACGTTTTTGGTGGATGTATCTCTCAAGGCAAAAATTACTTTATTTGTTACAACTTAAGGTTGATTTCACATTAAATGTTGTTTAACATATGTCTTTTCATTTGTAAGTGACAAGAGTAATTTATTGCTTTGCTCATTTTATATGACGAATGATCGTAAGTATTAGATAATATTTTGGAGATTTGTGACTTTATTTATTACTAGGTGCCATAGTTGTAATTAGGTTGAACTTAAAACTGTTTTAAAACTTTTTTATATATGTATATTATTTTCATTAATTTGTTAATTTACCCTTTTATATGGTATTAATCTTTTTTCAGTTAAATAAACTCTTTTTGCGTATGTTTAGACAATCGTACTTAAGTAGTAAACTCCAGTCGTGCGTCGGAGCTGACACACACAGTTTTTTTTTCAATAACGTGTGTGTCCGCCCCTTTTTCGAATGCATTCATCAAGCCTGGAAGACATGCTTTCCACCAGGTGTCTCCTGTGGAATTTGTTCCCAACCTGTCTTGAGCACGTTGATAAGCTGTCGTTCGTTATTGACGTGTTGATTTGTGTCTCGGACGCTTTTTTAACAAATCCCAAATATGCTCAATGGTGTTAAGGTCCGGGCTATTGGCGGGCCACGGTAACACTAATTCCGCTTCTTCTAGAGCTTCTATAGTCGATCTGGCTGTATGAGCGCGGGCATTGTCGTGCATTAATCGGAATCCTGCACCTATTCTCTGTGCAAATGGCACTACGTGGGGTCTTATGACCTGCTGACGGTCATCACTAAAAAATTTCACTTTACATTCATCTGTGAACAATACCTTGCTCCAATCATTCATGTTCCAGGTTTGGTGCTGCCTTGCGAATGATAATCGCCTTGCATGATGCACGGATGTCAATGGAATTCGCACTACTCGTCGCCTAGAGAAGTGTTGGTCTTCATGCAACCGATTTCTAATCGTTTGGTCACTTACGCGGGTAACCGTCGCCTGGCGCAAGCGATTTTGTAAAGAGCGGGCGATGACAACTCGCTCTCTGCGTGCAGTTAGTCGTATGTAGCGGTCTTCCTGTACCGTGGGTGCTCGAATTCTGCCTGATCCTCGTCTTCTGGTAACTCTCCCAGTCTCTTGAAATCGGATCCAAGCATTCTGGATTGCTTGCCTTGAAAAACCCAGCTGCAGAGCTACAGAACTCTGAGAATGGCCCTCCTGAATCAGCGTTATGACCCTGGTTGAGGTTTGAAAGTCCATATGTCTTCGAATTCTTGGCATTATTCTTTAAAAACATTAATGACGCACTAACAAAGCAAATTTCTGCCGTTCACAAAGAACACGAGAGTTTGAGTGACACAAAATTATCGTCTTAACACGGGTTAATTTTAAGTGGCTTCAAAAAAATGTCCAATTCTACCCACTTCAAAAATTAAGCGAGTGCTAAACTCTCTCAATGTTTGTTAACACTTAATGTAACGCTACAAAAAAACTTAACTGGTTACGATAGCTTAAAATTTATTAAATCGCTTCGAACGTCAAAATATACTAGTGGCCCTTATTTTGTTTTGAGTAGTATATGAGATGTTGTTTTTGTGAACGTCATTCATCATTCAGATAATTTTTAACAAAAACTATTTTTTTGTATAATAAAAATAGCCTAAATTACTGCTTGTTACATCAGCTATCTGCCAGTAAAAGTCCCGTCAAAATCGTTGCAACCATTTCAGAGATTAGCAGGAACAAACAGACAGACAGACAGACAAAAATTGTAAAAAATTTTGTTTTGGTATATGTACCGTGTATACGTCCGAATGCACTTAGTAAAAAGCGGTTATTTCATATAATGAATATAATTTCGATATTACAAACAGACATTCCAATTTTATTTATTTGTATAGACTGATAATGCTGTAAAACTAGTACTATATCAGTAAATACAAGCATATTAATATATTTATAATTATAATATTAAGCCTTTTTATTTCCCATCGCCTATTTTACATTGTAAGTAATGTATATACAAAACTTATGAAAAAACTAAATATTATAAAGATTGTTTTTGGTTAAGAACCCTTAATTGGGTATAGGCTTCCAGATATGTAAATATTATAGAGTAGTAAAATAATATATTTCATTTTTCGCCATTCAACGATCGCTCTCTATAACGCCGAAAGGCTCAGTCCGTTAAGTGTCGCTACATAGAGTTTGCATTGTATTAATATCGATATGGTAATGCCAAACTACTGCTACTGGCTATAAAATCGGTCACCTTCAGGTTTAAGGAAATACTGGTTTATATGCGTGGTATATTTACTAGCTGTGCCCGCGACTCCGTCCGCGTGGAATAGTGACCTTATCACTAAGGGATATGAAAAATAGATGTTGGCCGATTCTCATAGATACCGGATAAGCACAAAAAATTTCATCAAAATCGGTCAAGCCGTTTCGGAGGAGTATGGCAACGAAAACTGTGACACGAGAATTTTATATATTAGATTGTTATAATATTTTGGGCTTATATATTAAATTCAACTCTAATAGTATTCGTTTCAGTGGTGTAGCGGTTATCACATCTGCCTAACACGCAGAAGGCCCCCGGTTCGATCCCGGGCGGAAACATGTTTTTGTTATTCTTTCATATATAGTGTATAGTGGTGATATTTCAAATCCATTGAATTAATACACAGTTTTTTTGTTTTCTCTTGCATCATAAAATATTAAAAAAAGATTATAATATGAAGATCATTAATTGTCTTCAAAATATTAGGTGATTAAGTAACTATGCATGTGGTCTGTTACGATTATGTTTGTTGGTTCGATTCCCGGCAAGAGCAAAATATTTTTTAAGATGCAAATAGTTTATTTTGGTCTGGTTGTGTGTTTCCGTGAATTGTGTTTATAAAATCACTGCGTTACAGATATTCATTTTCAGGGAAATGCATTTTTTTAATATGAAACCACATTTATGCCACCTGTTAATAAAATTGTGAACCATTACCACAATACACAGACAATTTTATGCTTTAGTAAATTAGCTACTGAATACAGATGACGCTGCTAGAATTTTAAAATCTTTTGAATCATTATTTGGAATACAGCTAATTTTAAATTTATTTAATTAAATAACTCAATAACAATGCCAAAATAGATATAAAAATGAGTATTATTCTAATTCACAAGATATTTATATAGTTTAAATTACACAACTATCCTACAACTTTATCTCTCGGGGCTATAACAAATTTGGATACATTTTATGCTTTAAAATTACTATAAGTGCTAACAGTGATAGATTTACTTAGATTTCTCTCTTTGCTCGAAAAATAAACTTCTAATATTTATGAAACCTCTAAAGAAGCTTAAATATTTCATGGACTCACTAACCAGTTGTAGCTCCATAAAATTATTTTTTGAAGAGTTACTACAATGCTCCTACATCTACTATTACTACATCTATTATTAAATTAAATAAACAGTATTAATACAATGAGTATTGGCTACTAAACCATAGATGGCAATAGTAGTTTTAAAAAATATAATATATTTTGGTATTTTAGCTACTTCAAAACTTCAAATATTCAAACTGTAATACTTATAGATAATACAGTATCTTTATATTATTAGTAATAAGTTACGCCTTATGTACCTGATTCTCCAGTACCTGAAGTAGGTATAAAATGTGTATTTCGTTGTATGGGCGTATAATGAAAGGAAAGATTATCGTGTTAGAAGGAATGTTAGAAATAAAAGTGAATGAATACCGAAGTAGACCGAACATAGAAAGATGTGCTTGTAGCTAAAAGAGAATACTGAAAGGAAAGATCACGTTGTGCTTATCCAAATGCTATATGCCCGGCCACGTGGGAACTTGCGGCTGGTAGTGTAGGATTCGCAAGTCCACGTCTCTTGGTTAGATGACGCAGGTAGCTGGTATACCCACTAAAATGACCCCAATGAAAGGATCATTCCCATTAATTAACCGGGGGATAAACTCTTGTTCAACTCGTTTCACAATGGGCAGTTTTTTCTTCATAATTATAAGTAACACCTCAAGTAATAAAAGGAAATGGTCTTAAACTTATTGATTTTATTTATTTTGTTATAATATTTTATAGCATATATATCAAACAACTTCAATGCAGAAAAAAATAATTGAACGAATTTATACAATTATTTCATGTTAACACTTTATCGACCGGTTGTTTTTGAGTCTGCCCCTTTCCAAGTACCGGCTTAGTCGCGCACGCATTTACTGTAATTATGTTTATTTTGTTTGAAAACAATGAAATTTTATTGATATTTATACTTTATTTTGCATTTATTTTATATAAAAGGGCCTTAAAAACTAACATTTATAACATAAATTTAAGCCATAAGGCGTCGTTAGCTAAAAGCCGATAAATAGGCTAGCGGTCGATAAAGTGGTATGATATTCCCAATTTCCATGACGAAAAACGTCGTCATGTCTACTGCAGTAGTATTTCGTGCATGACGAAATATTTCGTCATATTCGGTTAACAGGTTAAGCTTCGGGACTGCGCGATCTGACGTTAATCAGACCGCGGACCCGGCACCAGAATTTTGTACTATCCCACACAGTGGGCAGGGGACAACAATGCATATAGTGAATTTAAAAATAAAACTTTTTTAATTATCTAGTACAAATAGACATTGCGTTATCAGGGATAATGCGCCAGGGAAAAGAACTGCGCTCCGAGATCACTGTGCGATAAAAATGCAATGGCAGATAATGCATTACTTTATCAAATTACTCATTGTGCAGTTGAATAAACTTTGTTTTTATAACGCGTTACAAATGGAAAAAGAGCGAACATTATTTAAATGCCATTAAAGGTAGATTTAAAAGATACTGCATGAGTACTGAGTAAGGACTGACTGCGTTGGAATAGCGAGGAAGTAGACTATACTTTTTTTAATTGTAGAGCCTCAGTAGATATGCTGACTGTCTGGTGTTTGCTGTCTGGTTTGTTAGCGGTGTCCGTGTTTCCAGGGACACCGCTAACATTCTGTCATCCACGTAAAGGGGGCTGGAACTGGGTTACTAATGCCGATAGACAGGGTTATTAAAGTGGCAAATTTAGTAAAAAAAAATGGAACGAAGTCCCAGGATTTTTCGTTGATTTTTTATCCGGATAGTAACACCTTTTATAAGTGTTAAATAACTTTTGATAGAGTTCACCTCTTATCGATGTCATTGTTTTCTAATATATATCTTAACTATTGAATCCAGGAGTTACAAATTTCGGCAATAAAGAGTATAAAGTAATTAACATAACAAAGAGTATTAAATTGAGAAATATGAAATAAGCGTCTCTTTTAGTTCACTGCTTTTAGGTTTATTTTAATATTATGGTTATATTTAGGTCCTAGGGATGGTTTCCATTAAGACTGCCTTGGAGCCATATAACCTATCAGGGGTCATTTCATCGTTGTTCACTACAGGCGCCGCGGTCATAGGATTAATATATTGTTACTGTTTTAAAAATATAACTAGATAAAATTTCTAAGGTTGATTAATTGAGAGTTGAAAAACAATCTTGCCTCCTCACCTAGATTACTAGGACTACAAAAAGATAAAGAAATCTTCCATTCGATCTCAATTCAGTTGAAAGAATAATAAAGTCATAATCATTTTACATAATATATTAATTAAACCAGACCACTCTAATTAATATTATACAATTGCACAACATCTCACCCACTGACACAGTGGTTCGGAACACTTCTCACAAATAGCCCAATCTCAGATTCGATTACGTAAAATACCAACAGAAAGGCAAATTTACTTAAATTGTATTTTTAATCAATACTACTTTTGAGGTAAAACGGCTAACGCAATTCAATAGCTACCGATTCAATAGCTTCAATACCTCCGAAGTATAGATCCGATTTCCGTCTGAATTCAGGTGTTTATTTATAATGTTGATATTGTAAATATAACATAAATGTCACGTACCGGCACCGAATGAGCGAGATGAGGGGTATGTGTAACACGCTAATCCACAGAGGGCAGTGGCGGGACTTGATCATAACTACTACAAAATAATAATATTATCTACATGGTAGGGCCCCAAGCCCATCTGCATGGCGACCACCTTTGGTCTTAAGTATGCCGCCATAGTAACTTTGTGTTGTGTTCCGGTATTAGTGACCCAAGTTCTTGTACCTTTATGGGACAGTAGCTTATTCACGATGCCACTGGCGTTGCAAACATCCATAGGCGACGGTAACTGCTGTCAATCGGAATGCAATTGGGATTACACATGGATGCCAACGACTATTACAAATTATGTTTTAATAACAGTACAAAGAATAAAAGTGATATAATAAAAACGCTGTTTAAGTAATTTTACCATCCGAACGGTTGTTATTAAATGATTAGATTCGATTATGTAAAAGTCGTGGATAGACTTAAAATAGAAACTGAGACAAGGTTTATTTTTAATAAATATTTAACCTTCTTACCTGAAGCTTACTCCTTTTTACAAGTGAAGACACTAATGGCTCGATGGCTACGAAAATAATCTTTTATGATCGTCTCTAATATATAAAGTGTTTGAGTATATACATGTTTGTGAAAAAATATTTTTTTTTGGTGCAGGAGCGCAGTAAGTAAACTAAACCCTGCGGCCGGGGTCTACCTGTCCTAAAAGTATGCCAACATAAAAACCTTGTTTTATGTTCCGGCATTAGTGACACACCTGTGTCACTAGGGGTATTAGAACCTTCTAATACCCCTATGCGGACAGCAGCGTGTTCGCACTACCTCTAAACCTAATTAGAGTCACAAATATCCATAAGGTAACTGCTTCTTATTAAGTCGACCGTCCGCCTGTCTTAATTCCTTAGCCATAAGAAAAGGCCCTTAAATTTCTCAAATTCGTCTAAAAATCAGACTTAAACGACAATGGGACCGATAAAAAGAGATCCAAATCGCTCTATGAGTGATAGAGTTCTGAACTAATAAGAAATGCAGTGATTTTTTACAATATCAATGTCGGTTCAGTTACATAAATAAATGACAAATTTATTTAGTTCAATGAATCACTTTCTTTGTTGAGGGATTTTTCTGTGAACTAGATGAAAAGCTTAATTTACAAGGCTTATCACAAATATTAACACCCCCTAGTATAAAGATGTAATAGATAAATATTTTTAGGAATAGAATCGGCCTCGTCACAGTCTCTTGGCCAGCCAAGCCCTCAGTATTAAAGAAATCTTTTTTTTATTGCTGTAGGACAGCAGACAGGCTGACGGCCCACTTAGAATTTAGCAGTTATCGTCGCCTATGGTTGTTTGTAATGCCAGTGGTATCGCGAACACGCTGCTCTCCCAGAAGGGTACAGGAACTTGGGTCATGCCGGAACACAACACAAGGTTATTATGGCGGCATACTTAAACCAAAGGTAGTTGCCATCCAGATGGGCTTGGGGCTCTACCACGTAGTGAAGATGGGTTGTTTTGTCGCCTTTTACGACAGGCCGACCCCGGCCGCAGAGGTCAGTATTCTTTCTCCGCCCCTGCACGGATAAAAAATCAATCTAGCACATTGTTTCCGGAATTAAAATTCCAAACAATGGAGACTTGTACTAGGGTCTCATAAATTAATAGCAATCTGATATGTCTAATAAAATGGTATAGGACTGAAGTTGTGGTGGGAAAGGCGGATGGTGGGGAACAAAGGCTGGGGCAACCTACATCCATCCCCCCTTCACATTCTGTGTGATTATTTAACACAGAAAGCAGATTAGGCATTAAAATGGCGTAGAATTGCAATAGTTAGAGGTGAAGAAATCTTTAAACCGAGATCTTTATTTACAGTTTCATGTAATATAGTGGAGAAGGATCCGGGGAATTGTCCAAACTGTAATTAATACAATAATAATCTACATACATAGAGGTATAAAAACTGGATCACGAATGCAGAACACACACATAGCGGCATACTTTAAACCAAGGGTGTAGGGTGTTTTCATGTAGTTAGGGTGGTTTTGTCGTATTTTCGATACACCAACCCTGGCCGCAGAGGTTAGCGTTCTTGCTCCGCCTCTGCACGAAGATCAAAACAACCACGTCGGTGTGAAAGTCTACCAAAAGGCGATATTGTATCCCCTACAAAGATTAAAGTTGCCGACTAGGGTTGTTGGTATACCGTACCTGCTGTCGCTAGCCCACGCCATTACTGGGGGACATGGACGGCCACCTGACATAACCCTGTCGACTTCCCGTCGAAGTGATATCAATGTGATTTCCTCGCCTAATACTAACTTATTATGCCTGCAAATACTTCAAATTTTACTTAGTTCGGTTAATGACTTGACGACCACCATGGCGTAACGATTAACGCACTTCGGTACGCTTTCTGAGGTCATGGATTCGATTCCCGTCTCGAGTCTGGGTGTTTATATATAATATGTATTTATTTACAAAAGAAAACACATGTAGTACATAAGTTATCTAGTATCCATAACACAAGTGCTACTTACTTCATAACGAGATGGCGTTATGTGAATTGTCCCAGTATATTAGATTTTTTTATTTATAAAGATATTTAAAGACCTTATGTAAGCTCTAAATGATTTTTCAAAATGATAAAAAAATTAATTTCGAAATATTTTCACAACGCAGCATGGTATATCGCCATTTCTCCTGGCACGTAATTACTAGGAGTACATAAATGCATGTAGGTTGCATAAGAGAGATAATGCACGAACATACGCTATCACTGCGCAATTGAAACGTGTTATTTTTATGAACACATATCTATGTATCCAATTTTCTTTTTCCTATTTATTAAATAAAATAGTTGAAAAGATATATTACACTTTTCATATATTTAAAAGTTGCAGGATTTGTTTGTTTATAAATATTAATTATATAAACTTTATATTTGTCAGTTATTTACTCCTTTTTAATTCCTGTTAAAGATTCGACAACTCTTGTTTATTCGCAGCACCTCCGCCGGACCCCGGCAGGAGGACAAGACCCAACAAGTCTAAGCTAATAAACTCACGAAGTGTGAAGTGTAGAAGAAAAGATCGGAAAGCGGATGCCGAGCACCGAAGAGGTTTGGGTTGCAACCAGGTCTTGACAACGACCTTTTTTTAGTCACCGTTACATCGTTTGTTCCTTTTGGGTCAGAGTATTTGTTTCTCTTCAAAAGATTTTTTGCATTGAATTGTACAAGAATTACAGTATCGACTCTGAGCTAGCTGCTCTATGGTATGTCGCAAGAGCTGCGCGGGCGCAGGCCTCATCTCGTCTCAGCTTATGCAACCTTTCTCTGTTGTGCAACATTTGACCGACATTCTACGATTTGCGCGCGATTATGTAAGCAGTGGTTTTTTTTCTGTGGCACCCCTGAGTGGACTTGAAAGTTAACCGGGTCCGAACGAGGAAGTAGTGTGCCGTTTTTTAATGAGGTTTCTTTTTTAGACTTTACACGTGACGAGTTATGTCTCGGTCATCATTATTGATAGGGTTTTGTCAAGAGATGCCTCAACCTTCATAATTGTTAAGTAGGTATTTGTCGTGGCTATTAAATAAATAAATAAAGTGGACAATTTTAAGATATGTGTTATACTTATATTAATACCTGTAAGTTTTTGTACAATAAAATAAATAAATAAATAAAATTAATATACTGTGACAATAATTCAGACAACACCTTAATTTAAAACTAAGTAACAAAGCGCTTGTGTTCTGGATACTAGACAACTGATATACTACTTATATACGTCTATTTTGTAAACAAATACATATCATACATAAACACCCAGACTCTGGACGGGAATCGAATCCCAGAACCTTGTTAGTACTCCGTCATCCGAAAACCCTTGTATCTGAGCTTCTGTTAGTTGTAAGCTGTGACTAATCCCGGTTGTATCTATAGCTTTCGTTACGAATTTGCATACTCTTATGGGGTGCAATCATAGAAACCTCCGGGGCGTAACGTCTAACGCTCATCGGTACCTTGGCGCAGGTCACTGGTTCGACTCTTGTCTCATGTCTGGTTGTTTATGTATAATATGTACAATATTTATTTACTTAAGATAGCTAAGTTCTTTGGGAATAGATGGCGTTTTGTGAATTGTTCCAGTCCATATTTATATATTTAAAAATTGAAGATCTTTCTCCCGGGTCTTGTTCTTAGCGATACAATCTTTTCCGGCAACATTGCGAATATATTTAGCCCACCATCCTGGAGAGCGTCGTACCAAGACGCGGCTTCCAATACAAGATTCGTATACCCCATCGTCCATCGGCCCTACGGCAAATGTCACCAGACCACTGCCGCGCCAACTTGTTACATGTGTATTATGTCTGTCACTTTGCGTATCTTATAGATGTCGTAAATTAATTCTTATCCAAAAGAGAAAAGTTCAGTATCCGTTTCACCAATGTCACAGATCACCAGTTCTACCTTCAGTGTCCATGTCTCGTCTATTGACATAACACATTCCGAACCATGTTATTCATTTAAGAATGTTTAAAGTTCAAAACTTTAAATCCAGCATTCTCTTCGTGCACGAGCTGAGTACTGACCCCGGGGCTAGGGTCGGCCTATCGAAAAAGGTGACTAAACAATACTAGTTAGGTGTAGGGCTTCAAGCCCATCTGCATAGCAACTACTCCTGGTTGAATATGCTGCCCTAATAACCTTGAGCTGTTTCTAACATGAGTCACTCAGGTGCCAGTTCCCCTACGCGGACAGCACCGTGTTAGCGGTCCCTCTAGCGTCGCAAACATTTATAAGCGACGGTAACTGCCAACTGTTATATAGTGAGCCGGCAGACTGTCTGCTATCCCACAACAAAAAAAAAATTGCATGTTGAAGGTACAGTTAGAAGAGTTTCCACCATGCCATGGCTGCAAAAAACCCTTAAGTGAATATTGTCAAGTGGGTCAAGGTTCGCTGGGGAAAATCAATCGGACGAAAGTGAGAGTACGCGGCACATCCTGAATCCGGCTACGCCCGCGACATCACGTTTGCAACGCGTCAGTAATACGGCCGTCACTTACACCGAACTGTAATGGTCTAAGGATTACACGAATAATTTTATAATACTAATCATGACTAATTTGGTTATTCAGAAAAGAAACGTATATAACATAATATAACGTAATTAATACTCCTGTATAATGTTTTCGGTGATTTAATTATTTATAAATAATTTTGTTGAGACCTATAAATGTATTTGAGAGAGTTCATGCACTGAGTCAAGCGCTACACTAGACTTTAAACACATCTTTTTTTAGTGTACTTGGACCCTGTTACCTTCAAATTAATGATATATAGATGATGCTTATGTAAATTATAACTCTTTGGCTTAACATAACAAAAATAGCAAAAGATTTCATCCCGTAATCCACAACTCTTTTTTGTGCAATATTTCTATATGAATATGCAATAGTGATAAATTAATAAAATAAAAAATTATAATGTAAACAAATGAAAATAATCATACCGACAATTAATCTCAAATCTATATACCTACGCTTGAAAGGCAAGCAAGGCGACATTGAGTGAGTAAACTTTCTAGGAAAGTGATTTGAAATTGAAAAATATAGAGAAAAAAATTAAAACACAATTATGTTGGTTTGAAATGATCTAACAGAAAATAAATAAATAATCATTTCAACCTTACAATTAGGCGATTTATAATATTTATTTTCTAAATATTTGAACTTCAAATCACTTTCCTGGTAAGTTCACTCAATGTCACCTTGGTTGCCTTTCATATGCACTTAAAATAGTTTTGTGTGTATTGTAGATGCCAGCACTATCGTTTTACATAGCGCAATAGTTTTCAAATTGTGTTTCATACTATATACTTTGTAGTTTAAGAATATTTGTGAGACTACTGTGAATGTAGATACGAATTAAAAAACACAGATCAACACGGAACACTTGAGAGACAGTTAGCTAACTTCATCATATCACATCTTAAAAAATTTACTCTCATATTTTTATAAATGCCACATATGAAATATAACTTGACAAATATGCTTTTTATTTTCATTATTTCATGTAAACCATTTAATTTTAGAAATAACTTGAGGTCACGAATTTTTAAACATACATAATTAATGTTTCAATCATCTATAATATGATGAAGAAATCTTCAACAGACCATGCAAAATTTGACTGTTTCATATCACAAAAATTGAATATATATTAGTGGAGAAAATATCATCAAATACGGTCTATCTATTTACTTTAACATAACTATCTCAATAATTTGTTCTGACGAAACTCTCTCAAAATAAAATATAGGACAATATAATAAAGAACATTTTTTTTATTTACAGTATATAGAGCTTTAAAATCTAAAAATAGGAAAAATGACAGCGAATATTAACAGAGCTGTAGCACGTCGAAATGCATGCAGGGGTTAGGTTCTGGTTTTTGTCTCGAGTCTGGGTATTTTATAATTCACAAAAAGAAAGTACTATGGTTAATTGTATAACAAACATTACATAAAAGCTTGGCTGCATACTTTGGGACCAAATGATGTTGTGAATTATTAAATTATAGTTGGTTATCACATATTCGTATATCATCTTCGTGAATAATCCAAATTAATATGACAATGCTATTTCACTCTCCATGGCAGGAAGTTATACTTGTGTTTAACACTTAATGTTTGATTGTTTTTATAGGAAATTGAAGGAATAAAATAATTTTAAGTTATAATATATAAAAATGTCTATAATTAACATGGCATATGAAATAAATGAATGTTATATATATGTTTTAGTTTATTTATTTTTTAATTATTAAAAATATTTTGCACGTATTCTTTTTTATATAAACAATATTTACATTTTTATTTCTATGAAAAACAGATATATAAATGAGTAGAAAATATTTCAAAAATATCAAAAATCGTATTCCGCTGGCATCGGGTCCATAGGTCCAAACTAACAGCAATTAAGGAGACAGTCAGGTACCTCCTCACAATGTGTGCCGTGTCCAAGATCATGCATCCGACCCTTCAGCCAGAGACCAAGCGAGAGCCTTTCAAGATGTTGTTGAGAGCTCTTCACTATTAATCCTTTCTCCTACGCAATTATCGGTACCATTATTATTACGCCTGAAGGCAATGCCTGAATATTGTGGCAGGACACTATCTTAAATTACGCCACGGTGTGACTAACGGTCATGTTATAACGGGTTTTAGTGAATCACTTTGGTTTGGTTTTAGCAAAATAAGTGGGCTACGTTATCTGTATTTTTCGTGTTAAATTAACTTTTTTAACTCACATGACACATTATCCCGGTAGGTTCCATATAAAATGAATTTCGGTCGAAAACTTGTCGTAGCAGGATATTCCTTTTTGTGTTTATTTATATTTTTGACACTAGTGACCATTTCTAAAGTCATATTGTCTTTTTAATATGAAAACATTGTGTGTCCTAGCGGTGAAGTAAGGAATATAATTTTAAAAATATTACACGAGTTAAATGGGTACAAATTATTAATTGGCTTGGTAATCTATTCCCACCAAATTGTACCGTCTCCAAAATCGTTTTACTGGCTTGTCCACTTGTTTCTGCTCGTGAGATTCCTACCAGCTCACTGCAAACGTCGTAACCCTACACTACATTTAAATTATAAGTGAGGTTCTATTCTGCTTCTTTTCTTTTTTAATCTCGTAGAAATTGTCTTAAAAAGTGATGGCCTTTTGAAGATTTTTCCTGTTTATCATCAAATGACCTATAATCCTCTTGCAAGCTTATATGCGATTACATCGCAAGATTCCGTTTACAAGCAAAGATTTCGCGGGATTTCCTGTATTTCATCCTCCTATTGGATTCACCTTGCCTGTAAGAGATCATGACGGATTTTCGTTTCATTTTTCCTACAATTCATCCTCCTCTTGTAATTAATTTCAACTTGCCTACAAATGTATCGTGGTATACCATTTTTTTACGAATATTAATGGCCGTTTCATCCAACTTCTAACAGGGATTCAATGTGATTTGATTGATATTTAGTATAATTTTATCCGTGCAGGGGCGGAGAAAGAATACTAACCTCTGTGGCCGGGGTCGGCCTGTCGTAAAAGGCGACAAAACAACCCACCCTAGCTACGTGGTAGGGCCGCAAGCCCGTCTGGATGGCGACCACCTTTGGTCTTAAGTATGCCGCCATAATAACCTTGTGTTGTGTTCCGGCATTAGTGACCCAAGTTCCTGTACCCTAATGGGACAGCAGCGTGTTCGCGATGCCACTGGCGTTGCATACACCTATAGGCGACGGTAACTGCTAAATCCTAAGCGGGCCGTCAGCCTGTCTGATGTTCTATATAAATAAAAATAAAAAAATGATTGATTCGAGTGATCGCTCCAACGTAGGTGCCTCCAGCTTATCTTCAATATCAAAAGTGTTTCTAGTACCGACATAAGCACACGTAATGGTTTCATCTGCTTCACCTACAAAGGAAAAATCCTACGCATAACATTCCCAAACTACCCGCATAAAAAACTTTCATCCGCACATAACCAAAACAAATAATAAATAGCAACGTGTGTTGGGTCATCAAACGCCTAAATCCGCGTTTTGCATTCGACTCGTGCGCACTCCTCCCCCGCTTCCCCTTTGTTTAGCACCACAGCGAACTAACTTTCACTTTCAGTAGGCCAATATATTTACTTCGATATAGTTCTAATTCCAAATTTATATAATGTAAAATTACACTCTATGCATTAGCTTTTAAGGTTCAATATAACTCCAAAATAAATTATTAATAAGAACGATTGTACTTTGATGAATATAATTACGAAATGTCACTAGTGAAATTTAATCTATCGAAACAATTTATTTTGTATACTGTAGTAATAGAGTTGTATTTAGATTGTATTGTACTGGTAGTTAATGTGGTTTTAAACCTGTCTGTGGCCCACCAGAGAGATTAGCAGCGCTATTCGGATCCACGTTTTGAAGTATTATGAAATATTGGACCTGTTATTATTATTACAAGTATACGAAAGCTATTAGGTTTATTTAATTAAAATAATTGAATACTTTATTAGGAATAGATGAAATAAACAATGAAAGGTGATCGTCAAGATGAAAATCTATTTATTTGTTCAAAATATAGTTGCAAAAAATATATAATAATAAATAAATAAATATACGGGCACATTTCACAAAGCGCCCTCTAGTCCCAAACTAAGTTACATACGCACTTGTGTTATGGGTTCTAGACAACTGATATACTACATATTTACTTTTTTTTTTGTAAATAAATACATATTATACAAAACCTAGACACTGGACGGGAATCGAACCCGTGGCCTCCGTAAGCGTACCATCGCATGTTATCCGTTACGTCAGGAGGTCGTGTTTATTACGGCACGCAAATATACATAAATATATTGTTATATAATTAACAATTTTCAATTTCATTTTTTTAATTAAATATAAATTTTTTATTGCTGTAGGACAGCAGACAGGCTGATGACCCGCTTAGAATTTAGCAGTTAACGTCGCCTATAGGTGTTTGCAACGCCAGTGGCATCGTGAACACACTGCTGTCCCATAAGGATACAGGAACTTGGGTCACTAATGCCGGAACACAACACAAGGTTATTATGGCGGCATATTTAAGACCAAAGGTGGTCGCCATCCAGATGGGTTTGAGGCCCTACCACGTGGCTAGGGTGGGTTGTTTTGTCGCCTTTTACGATAGGCCGACCCCGGACGCAGAGGCTAGTCTTCATATCCGCCCCTGCACGGATATAAATGGTTAAGGAGACAGAGTCAGTAACCTTCTTACAATACGTGCGTGATCAAGATGGCTTTCTGTATCCGACCCTTCAGCCGTCAGCCAGGAACCACGTGAAAGCTTTTCGATACCTTGATCCAAGCTCTTCACTATCAATCCGTTCACCGACACAACTATCGACATACTATGATTGTACTATTCAGCCTTTGCGTGGAAATAATTTCGTGTGCAAGGTCAATGTGTTTCAATTTCTCTTTTTTGGCACCAACAATATAACCATCATTTGTAATTGTGATATCTACAATCCGTGCAGGGGCGGAGAAAGAATACTAACCTCTGTGGCCGGGGTCGGCCTGTCGTAAAAGGCGACAAAACAACCCACCCTAGCTACGTGGTAGGGCCTCAAGCCCGTCTGGATGGCGACCACCTTTGGTCTTAAGTATGCCGCCATAATAACCTTGTGTCGTGTTCCGGCATTAGTGACCCAAGTTCCTGTACCTTTATGGGACAGCAGCGTGTTCGCGATGCCACTGGCGTTACATACACCTATAGGCGACGGTAACTGCTAAAACCTAAGCGGGCCGTCAGCTTGTCTGCTGTCCTACAGCAATAAAAAAAAATCATAGCTCGTCTCGCAGATCTCTATTATTATTAAGTATTACAGGACGATCGATGAGTATTAATTCATGTAGGATTGATTTAATCCCGAAGCAAATACATTTAAATGAATGTAAATATAATTATGTTGAGATGAAAGTAAAATCGTGTTGGGACAACGTTCGGATCCGTACGCGCCGTATCGGCTATTCCCTGTGGATATTATGGATAGCATAATGTTGACAAAAATAACAAACTAGTGTGGTATCATATAATGCGGAGGATGCAAGGTAACAAAAAAATGTTACATATGTGAGTAGATGCATACAAAAAGATGGGTAGACCAATGATGCCGAGTTAAGGTGTGACTATGGAGATAATAATAATAACAGTCTTTTATTCAGACCTCTTAACTAATTACAGTGGGTTTAAACTAATAATTGAATAACACTTTACACTTAAACTAAATAAACTATTTAAGCTAATATCTGTTGCTTGGCTATCTTTCCTAGGTCTGTTTGCCAATCGGCATAAGCCTCCTCCAGCCTTTTCCATTCTTTCCTTTCCTGTGTCACTCCGTTCCACATGACTCCTGCCACTTGTCTAATATCGTCATCCCATCTTTTATGCGGTCTACCTCTCTTCCTCTTGCCCTCTCTGGGATTCCACTGTGTCACCCAGCGGCTCCATCTGTCGCATCCTCTTATCACGTAGCCAGCCCATCTCCACTTTAGTCTTTTGATTTTAATTGTTATGTCTGTAGTTTTTGTTTTATTTCTGATGACGTAGTTTTTCAATCTGCTCCATAGTCTGCTATGGAGATAATGGCTAACAATTATTTCAATTTCTTATCAGGTCTAAGGTAATTTAAAAGATTAATATCATTAAGGATAAGCTCGTAGGGGACTTGTGGGTTGTGTTTTTTATGCTCTAGATACTCTAGAACAGTGATTCCCAAAGTGGTCTATATCGACCCCTAGGGGTCTATGACAACCTGCAAGGGGTCTACGTCAGCGAAAAAAATTTGGGGGTCCATGAAACGAAAATGGGGGTCCACGATAGTGGATCTCAACACATACACTGATAGTACCTATTTACTTACATCATACTATCTTATAATATCAAAACATATACATTATTTATAAAAGTACATATGAAGTAAGAAATTTATTTTATGTTTATTTTATGTTACGTATATTTTATACATATAACAGATACAAAATTTTATTTTGAGTAGTTTTAATTTAAATTCAATTAATAAATGTATGTATAAATTAACATGTGTTTTTACTTTAAGTTTTTAACACTAAACTTCACTACAGTTATAAATTTACAGGAAGTAAGTAGGGGGTCTACCCAACACGGAAAAACATGGCAAGGGGTCTACGACACAAAAAAGTTTGGGGAACTCTGCTCTAGAACATACAGGCTGGCCCAGTAATATTAAGCAGTTAATGTCAACTATACATATTTCCGACGCTAGGGACACCCCTAATGCGCTGCCGTCCACGTAGGGGAACTGGAACCTGAGTCACTTATGATGATATGATCACGCAGGTTATTATGGCGGCATATTTAGAGGCCAGGGTGGGTTGCTATCCAGATGAGCTTGGATCGCTACTACCTAGCTAGGGTTGTTTTGTTCGTCAGTATTCTTAATCCAACCTTGCTTGGAGGAAACTGTCTTGGTCTCTTTACTTTAGCCTACCCACAAAAAAAAAGTGAAAGATAAATTAGTCACTGCTATGGCCTAAGCTAGCTGACCCTTCCCTTTTATCAGAGGTTCATTCTATGGTGGGCGCCAGGGGATGACAATATGACTCCTCAGTGCTCCTCTTGATGATAGTGAGAGTGGGGATTAACTTCAGTTAACTAGATCTGCAAGGCATCTCCGCTTTAACCTTTTTCATTAGTACTTTTTAACCTGTAAAAAAGGTTAACAAAACCATGGAAAGCGACGAGGTGAAAGTTTACAGTGAAACCGTAAACATCAGGATATAACTCGTCAAATTTAGCCCAATCGGGTTAACATTTGACCTTGCAAAAATTCCCGGTAGCAATTTTTTTCTAAACCTTTAGGGGGGTTATAGGTACTCTAAATTCAAAATGGTGATCAAATTCTGCCGGTGCGTTAGCCGCCATCTTGAATTTAAGGGGAAACGGTTTTTGCTCAATATCTCTGCCATTATTAACTTTTCAACAAAATGTTAAGAAGTAAAGTTGTAAATGCGAATCTCTACAATTTATTATTTGCAATTTTTATCGTACAATCGATATATTTCGAATTAATCGGGAAAAAAGTGGTAATCTCGATTATTATTAACTTTAGGAAAAAAATGTACATGGACAAAGTTGTAGAAAATTGAATTTCCTAAAACTGATCTCTGTGACTTTTTTCCTAGGACCAATATTAAGAGTTCTACGCTGGCAGGCTTCACGGACTCAAGCGACTAGCGTACTCTAGACGTTGACGAAACGGGCAGATGGGCAACGAACAAGAATGAGCCTGCAGCGTCCCTTTGACCTGAAAAGAGTCAGTTTATAAACCGACGCTCTACAGAGTAGACGTATTGCAAGCAATATAGAGAAGTGTGGAAAGGAGTTCGCGAGATATAAATTTTAAATTGATGCGTACCTTTATCGCAATTGTAGGACCTTAAATATTGGTTCTAGGCAAACAGTCGAAGAAATCAAAGTTTTAGGAAATTAAATTCTCTACAACTTTGTTCATGTTTATTTATATCCTAAACTTAATAATAATCGACATAATTTGACTTTACCATTTTTTCCCGTTTAGTTCTAAAAGTATCAATCGTACGATAAAAATTGCAAAAAACATATAACATTCACAACAACTTTAGACTTTAACATTTTTGTTGAAAAGTTGAAAATGGGCGAGATATTTAGTAAAAACCATTCCTGCTTAAATTCAAGATGGCGACTAACACACCAGCGGAATTTGGTCGCCATTTTGAATTTAGACTACCTGTGGCCCCTCTAAAGGTTCCAGAAAAAATGGCTGCCGGGTATAATGGCAATTTTTGGCCTTTTTTTGACTAACCCGACTGGGCTAATTATGTCGTCATGGTATCGTGTTACTGTTAATTAAGAAAAAAATGCTAAAAATATTGCGAGAATTCATTAACTGCAACAAATCACTAGATACGTTTTTATCTATAATGGGCTCATTTTTACATATCTACAAAATGTAAAAACAAACTAATTTCAAGCTGGCCAATTTTAGCCGTTACGTCTTTAGCTAATCAACATAACCACTAACTAATTCCAACTAAAATGCTGTTTTCCCAAAAATAATGAAATGTCACATAATGACTTCTTGCAATAAGCCGACGATATAAAGTATTATTTTTTTAACAAAAATCTTCAATATGAAAAGCTATAACGGTAGTTTGTGATGCAAATTGAAACGTGATAATGAAGGAGACCGATATTATACTACGCTTGTCCAAAGCGGTTTGGCGGGTTACACATACCGGTAAACTCAGTATGCAGGTGTCCTCACTATGTTTTCCTCCACCGTCGATAGATGGCAATAATGTCATAATATGTACATTAACTAGGCGAGAAAAATGGTCTATGTAGAGCATGCCACCGTGTTTTTTTTTTTGCTGTACAACAGCAGGCAGGCTGACGGCCCGCTTAGAATTTAGCAGTTACCGTCGCCTATGGGTGTTTGCAACGCCAGTGGCATCGCGAACACGCTGCTGTCCCATAAGGGTACAGGAACTTGGGTCACTAATGCCGGAACACAACACAAGGTTATTATGGCGGCATACTTAAGACCGAAGGTGGTCGCCATCCAGACGGGCTTGAGGCCCTACCACGTAGCTAGGGTGGGTTGTTTTGTCGGCTTTTACGACAGGCCGACCCCGGCCGCAGAGGTTAGTATTCTTTCTCCGCCCCTGCACGGATAAGAATATAAGATAAGATATAAGATAGAATATAAGATAAGAAGATAAGAAATCAAAATGGTTACCTCTAAATTGGTCTCTGAGTAATATAATTTGATTAATGTCCATATAACTAGACCTGAGAGGACGTTTAAAAGTAGAGCCAGTGATGGAGAAGCTGAAAAATAATAGGCTAGCTTGGTATGACCATATAATGAGAAGAGCAAGGCATGTTTTTATCCGTGCAGGGGCGGAGAAAGAATACTAACCTCTGTGGCCGGGGTCGGCTTGTCGTAAAAGGCGACAAAAAAACCCACCCTAGCTACGTGATAGGGCCTCAAGCCCGTCTGGATGGCGACCACTTTTGGTCTTAAGTATGCCACCATAATAACCTTGTATTGTGTTCCGGCATTAGTGACCCAAGTTCCAAACACCTATAGGCGATGCATACACCTATAGGCGATGATAATTGCTAAATCCTAAGCGGACCGTCAGCCTGTCTGCTGTCCTACAGCAATAAAAAAAATGTAACAACAAAAATGCTAGAAATGTGAGTGCTAGAAATGGATACAAAAGGAGACCAAATAAAATATGAGTGGATTATGAAAAGGTGTAAATGCTTAGATGACTAGTCGTCATTTGTATTGTGCCCCACATAGTCTGGGATAAGGGCTGGAAGAAGAATTAGACATGAGAGGACCTGAAAAGCAAGTATTAGTCATCTCTGAAATGGATGGGCCGATTTTCACGGGACTTTCACTGGCAGATAGCTGATGTAACAATAAGTAACTTGTGCTATTTTTATTTTAGAAAAAAAAAATATTTTTTGTTAAAAATGATAAGTTTTGGAAATTTAATATTTAAGTTGACCTCAGATTCATATCATCAATCATATGAAATAGGGTTCAGCCTGCCCAAAGTCATTATTCCACGCGGACGGAGTCGCGGGCACAGCTAGTAGTTAAAAAAATAACCTTCTTTGCTAGAGGATAACTGAACTTTATCAGTGCTGCGTTAGGACTCAGGAGGAACTAGACGCGGGCATGGGTGATTCTCCGTCTTGTTTCTACGACCATGTATTTAGCTACCTAAACATAGCCAGGATAAACTTAGTCACAGGATCGACTTTTGGTCACTGCTCTGCATGAGTTTTTGAAATCCAGTTTGTTTAGAATTTACTAGAATTTTTGTCTACACAAAAAGGTTCATTATATATTCGAAAACTTATGATGTTGTTGTAAAAATATATTAATTTACTCCAAAATTATGATAATTATAACAAAAATCCCGCCGCTATTGGATAAGTAAAATTATTTATTAACATTTTATTGGTTTGTGTCAGTTTTTTGATTAATTGTACCAGGAAAATAAAAAACAACAGTTAAACACAGTTGTCTATTGTATCCACTAAAAACTTATAACAAGGCATTGCACTCTACGGGGTCGCGTAGGACGCACTACGCGGGGGAGAGGAGCGGGGATGCGCAAGCGCCGCGGAGCATTCCACTATCGCTTTCCGAGCTTTCTTCCGCCTCTAACAGCCTTGGAAATTCGGGACACGTGAGGCTGTGGAGTAGCGATTTTCCCCTTATTTATTTTTTATTATTCAATCATTATATTATTCTAGAATTTTTAAAGTACCCTTGTCTCCATATATTTGATATTAATTTCTTTTACCATAGGGTATTGTATCCGTCATTATCATGTATTATAATGGATCATTATCGTTTATTTTAGTTTATTGGAATTTTTATTGGTGTCGCTCATATATATGTGTAGAGTTTAAAAATAGTTGTGTGAAATTGGAATACTTTGTAAACTATGTTGTAGTTGCCCATTAATTACTACCTTTTATTGTCACTGTTGTAGTGTGTGGTGTCGCACCAGAATAGCACCACCCCATCTCCTCCCTTGGGTGTCGTAAGAGACGACTAAGGGATAGAAAGAACGGAGGATGGGCAGCAGCATCTTTCCGTGAGAGCATCACCAACTGCGAATACTGCGATCGCCAACCCGCCTGCCAAGCGTGGCGATTATGGCAAAACCCCCCCCCCTAAAATGACAGATACACACAGGCCCCGGCCCCTAGTCCCCGGCGGCCCCGTTCGTGGTGGTCACGGTAGCAGCCACATAAGCGACGGGGCAGGGGGTGCGAAGAATCCCCGGGTTCGGATTCGCTACCAAGAACGACGACCTTTGGCCCTGGCAACATACAATGTCAAGACACTGCGGACCAACGAGAAGTTGGAGGAACTGGAGGAAGTTTTGAGCAGACTGCGATGGGATGTTGTGGGGTTATCTGAAGTCCGAAGACAGGGAGAGGACTCAATAATCCTAAATTCCGGAAATCTGCTCTACTTCCGGGAGGGCGACCAACTGTCCCAAGGTGGTGTCGGGTTTCTCGTTCACAAGTCTCTTGTGAACAACGTTACTGAGGTGGGGAGTGTTTCGACTAGGGTAGCGTACCTAATACTCAAAATTACCAAACGGTATTCGTTGAAGGTCATTCAGGTTTACGCTCCGACTTCGACACATCCTGACGAAGAGGTGGAAGCCATGTATGAGGACATCTCAACAGCCATCCACACTTCTAAAACCCACTTTAACGTTGTCATGGGAGACTTCAACGCAAAATTGGGGAAACGTAGCGGCGATGAGTTGAGAGTGGGGCAATTTGGGTTCGGAAATCGGAACACCCGAGGCCAGATGCTGGCCGACTTCATGGAGAAGGAGGACCTGTATATGATGAACTCCTTCTTCATGAAGCCAGAACAACGCAAATGGACTTGGATTAGTCCCGATGGTGCCACCAAAAATGAGATTGACTTCATTATGTCGACCAAAAGACAGATATTCAATGATGTCTCTGTGATCAATTCGGTGAAAACTGGGAGTGATCACCGCTTAGTAAGAGGCACATTGAATATCAATCCAAAATTGGAGAGGTCTCGACTGGTGAAGTCTACGCTCCGACCTGCACCCATACAGATCCAAAACCCGGTAAACTTTCAACTCGAATTGCAAAACCGCTTCGAATGCCTCGGTGACTGCGTTGACGTGGACGAGTATAATAACAGGTTCGTGGAAGCTGTTCAAACGGCCGGGTCTAAATTCTTTAAGGCCAGCCGTTCAAAAAGAACCGGAAAAATCTCAGATTCTACTCTCAAATTGATGGATGTGAGACGTCAAATGACCCTTCAGTCCCCGGACGATGCTTCCCAGTATAGGCAGCTAAATAGACAGATCTCCAAGTCCTTGACTCGCGATATCCGCCGCCATAACACAGACTGTGTAAAGGCGGCTATAGAGCGTAACAAGGGCTCTAAAGTATTCGCACGAGACTTGTCTATTGGGCAGAGCCAACTGACGAAGCTGAAGACCGACGACGGCAGGGTCGTTTCGTCTAAACCCGAACTTTTGAGGGAAGTCGAGAAGTTCTACGGACAGCTATACACGACCACACGGGCACCTGTTAACAACAAGGCTAAAGACCCAAGAGCCAAATTAACCCGACACTACACCGTAGATATCCCAGACGTCAGTCTGTACGAGATTAGTGTGGCCCTTAAACAGCTTAAAAACAACAAGGCGCCGGGTGATGATGGAATTACAGCCGAGCTTCTGAGAGCTGGTGGTACTCCTGTGCTTAAAATCCTCCAGAAGCTATTTAATTCCGTCATCCTCGATGGCAAAACGCCGCAGGCCTGGCACGGAAGTATAGTGGTGCTGTTCTTCAAAAAGGGCGACAAAACCCTTTTGAAGAACTTTAGACCGATATCACTTCTGAGCCATGTTTACAAGCTGTTTTCAAGGGTCATCACGAATCGTCTCGCGCGCAGATTTGACGACTTCCAGCCTCCCGAACAAGCCGGATTCCGAAAAGGTTTTAGCACCATAGACCACATACATACGCTGCGGCAGGTTATACAGAAGACGGAGGAGTATAACCAGCCACTATGCTTGGCGTTCGTGGACTATGAGAAAGCCTTTGATTCGATCGAGACCTGGGCGGTGCTTCAGTCTCTCCAGAGGTGCCACATTGATTATCGATACATCAAAGCGTTGAAGTGTTTGTATGAAAACGCCACCATGTCAGTCCGTCTCCAGGATCAGAACTCGAAACCTATCCGACTGCAGCGGGGAGTCAGACAAGGCGATGTCATATCGCCGATGCTGTTCACTGCTGCGTTGGAAGATGTCTTCAAGCTTCTGGACTGGAACGGACTGGGCATCAACATTAACGGTGAGTACATCACTCACCTTAGATTCGCAGATGATATCGTAATCATGGCTGAAACCATGGAAGACTTAAGCCATATGCTTGATGGCCTCAATACAGCTTCCCAAGGAGTAGGTCTCAAAATGAACATGGACAAGACGAAAATCATGTCTAATGTCCATGTCGCACCTACCCCCGTAACAGTTGGGAACTGTACTTTCGAAATTGTTGACGAATACGTCTACTTGGGTCAAACGATCCAGTTAGGCAGGTCCAATTTCGCGAAAGAGGTCACTCGTCGAATCCAACTCGGATGGGCAGCGTTCGGGAAGCTCCGTAAAATCTTTTCGTCCCAAATACCGCAGTGTCTCAAGACGAAGGTTTTTAACCAATGTGTGTTGCCAGTGATGACATACGGAACGCAGACGTGGTCGCTAACTATGGGCCTTATGAGAAAGCTCATGGTCGCTCAGAGAGCAATGGAGAGGGCTATGCTCGGAGTTTCCCTGCGAGATCGAATCAGAAATGAGGAGATTCGCAGGAGAACCAAAGTAACCGACATAGCCCGGATGATTGCAAAACTGAAGTGGCAGTGGGCTGGGCACATAGCTCGAAGGACTGATGGCCGTTGGGGCAGAAAAGTCCTCGAATGGCGACCGCGTACCGGAAGACGCAGTGTTGGTAGGCCCCCCACAAGATGGACCGATGATCTGGTCAAGATCGCCGGGATAGGTTGGATGAGGGCAGCGCAGGACCGATCATCGTGGAGATCTTTGGGGGAGGCCTTTGTCCAGCAGTGGGCGTCTTCCGGCTGAAATGATGATGATGATTGTATCCGTGCAGAGCTGAAGAAATAATACCGACCTATACGACCGGGGTCGGCCTGCCGTAAAAGGCGACAAAACAACCCACTCTAGCTACGTGGTAGGGCCCCAAGCCCATCTGTTGTGCTGTGTTCCGGCATTAGTGACCCAAGTTCCTGTACCCTTAATAAAGTAGTCTATGTCCTTTTAGGTCTAATCTATGACTATACCGTAATTTATCAAAATTAGTTCAGCGGTTTAGGCGTGAAAGCACAATAAACGAACAAACTCATTTTCACAATTATAATATTAATATGATGGATATATACATTTGTGAGGTGACGGATAAAGTTCAAAAATTCTTCTTCTCCAATTGGACTCTGTTGAGAAATATTTCACATAACGTTTGAAAAATCTTTCATTCTTTATTAGTGATTTGTAAAAAACTACAATATTAATTTTTTGTAGTAGATATATAAAAATATAAAACGAATGGCTACTCTACATTTGTCCCGGGTCCCTGTTCGGGCCGATGTGAATGAACTAAATAAGCGAGATGGTCCCAAACTCGTACTTTCACCGAGGTTAAAGCCCTTAGCCCGCGGACGATGCACTTATCTGCACCGCACAAAAAAATAGCCCTTTGTTATATATTGTGTACGTATTTAACCATTTAATTTGTCATATTGCCTAAGATGTATGTTTTAAAACAAAATACATGCCTATGAGTATCATAGAACATTATGCCGTTATGCCTGGTTTCTTTTATGACCTTCTGGAAAATCGGCTGCACTTATATATTCAAGCTAGAATAGAATAGAAACTTACATTAAACTTATATTAATGTGACAAAAATATATGTAAAATATTACAAATTCATTGATTTTAAATTAGTTTTCAATAATTTGTTTTGAAATTGATTTACCACCTATTTCTTATGTACACATATATAGAAATGTAAAAATGCAACATTTTGAACTATTCGTTACAAATGTAAAGAAAATGTAGAGTATAACATAGAGTCAAAAGTAAAAAAATAAATTACTTAAAATATTTTAAATTTCAAACTTAGAAGGTTAATTCGCTATTTTATCTTCAAAGGTGTTTATATATGCGAGAAAGATTGATATCTCTCAACAGATAACAATATAAGAGCACGCGAAAAACTTTAATAATTAAGTATCCACCACCGTCATTCTCATCATCATCCTAGCGTTAAGTCCCGGTTGCCACCCAAACTTTCGTTTCGGTGCCCGGGGTCCGCTTTCCGACTTTTTCTACTCCACCACCACACCACACCACACCACAAGTATCCACAACCGTAAACGCTCTTAATCCCTTTTTGTTCAGCGAGCTATATATAGGTATATCAAACAACATACGAATCTGTGTATACTACTGTATACGATACTAGTGCAGTAAATATCTTATGAGAAGGTTGGTCAAACATTTATTTTCTGTATTTTATCTCCGTGTCTATTTAAACATGAAACATATCTGCTATCTGTGTTTCACACATAATATTACTTGTAATCTTAAAGCTCGCATTTTACTACAAGCGTCAAATTGCTATATTAAAGTTTCGTGTAAGACCACAAAATGCCGGATAAAATAAAAATTGACCTATAATACAACTGTAAGCTTGCTTTAAACGTGGCCAGTGCTAGAGCGAGCCAAGCAGGAGCTACGGGTCACGGTGCATTCTTGAGAAGGATAAATTGTTGTTTATATCATAAGCTTAATTATTACCCTCATAACACTGTCACTCATAAATTTGCCACATTTTTGTAGAACATACGAAGTAATCGAAAATACTTCACTAGCCTTCTAGTTAAATTTAAAAGTCTTATTTCGATATTTTGAACTACGCATTCTGATAATTAAGCCGAGATATGATGACTATTTATGGCAACTACCTACGTGGAAAAAAGATCTAGCCAACCTCCACCGAGCCCGGGTAGATGGTGTAAAACCAAGTCTTGAAATATAACTTACGAGCTATGCAACAACGAGACTTGTTCTTCGTCCAAGTCTAATGTCCCTCTCATCCAGCCTAAAGACTTTGCCAAGGCAAGGAGACAAAGTAAAATGAAGGCCTGCGCTTCGAAGCCTAAAATAGGGAAACTTCTAAAATTGAGATGATGATTTACGTAATTTTATTTTTTAACGAGACAAATTTGTCTATAGTATAAATTATGACTATATTTTCTATTATTAACAAGCTAATAAATACCTCGTGGAAGTTAATTAAGTGTAAATTAATACGATTAGCTTATTAAGGACCTGTGACAAAGTTGAAACGCACCGCCCTTACCAAAACTGCATAGAGCAGTGTCAACGCACCGGTCGTCGTACGCACAGTACCTCCGCACAACATTGTTGCACTTGATGCATTTTTTAAATTAAAACTTCTTTAGAAACGTTGCTATTTGAAAACTCGGTGAACTGAAAAAGCGAGACCAAAAAGAGACAAATATTCATAAATAGGATTTAGGATAAATCGATTTTTCTCCGCCTGTCGATAAATCGCGATGGACGACCGATGGAGCGGCGCAAACACTCATAGGCGACGGTAACTGCTTACTATTAAGCGGGCTGTCAGCCTATCTGCTGCTCCTCAGCAATAAAAAAAATTGTCTGCGAGAGAATGAGATCGAATTACATTATACACAAGTATACAGTGTTTCTTATATCTTTTTCTTCTCTTTGTTTGGGGCTTTTGTAGCTTTTATACACTAATGTTATGTACTTTTCTGAAGTTTCACGTCTGCCGTATATGAATTGCACACACACTTTTTATCTTTAGTTTGTGTAACTGTACATGTTATTAGTTCACATCAATCTAACCTTCGAGACATATAATTTTGATGATAATGGATAATAAAAATTTATTATTATTTAAAAACAGCAATACAAAATTATGTTTCATATATAAACTAAGTTATAATTATTTAGTAATATAAATTACTGAAACTGATTTAAGTGACTGATCCAGCCTTGTGTTTATGACAATATCGTTAATAGTATCTATGTTAACATCAATATTTTACAGGAAGTCTTGAAATGTTGAAAATGCTTTCCTTTTTTTTTACTTTTCAAGATTATTTAAAAACTCATGTGCTTTAAAATACATTTATTAATATATAAATTGTTTTAATAACCTCATTTGCTAAATTTGTGAGTTTTATTAATGTTCCTATGTTCAAAATCAAGAATGAAATGAAGTAAATTAAACAATCTTAAGCGGGAACAATAATATTATGGCACAGTGCTTTGGGCACGTGCAAGGCCGTAGCCGTAGCGCAGGTCGGCGACCCACTCCTGCGCAGCCTCCCTTGCACTATGCGCATTTGGGAAAACCTATCGGAGGTTTTTTCCGCTTAACAAAACTATTTAGAGTTAGATTTTATTGTATGATGGAGTTCTGGACGTTCTGGAGTTAATAGGAAAGGCAAAAGCTTGCAAAACGGACTAATTTTTATCCGTGCAGGAGCGGAGAAAGAATACTAACCTCTGCGGCCCGGATCGGCCGGTCGCAAAAGGCGACAAAACAACCAGGGTGGGTTGTTTTGTTAGCTAGGATTAGCTACGTAGTAGGGCCTCAAGCCCGTGTGGATAGCGACCAACTTTGGTCTTAAGTATGCCGCCGTAACAGTATTATGTTGTGTTCTGACATTAGTGATCCAAGTTCATGTACCCTTATGGGACAGCAGCGTGTTCGCGATGCCACTGGCATTGCAAACACCCATAGGCTGTTGTCCTATTGCAATAAAAAAATAATAAGTCAGAAATTAAACTTGGAGCATTCAACCCCTATATTCGGATTGAGTCCGGGATTTAACGCAAGTTAATGATTCTTTAAAGATTCTGTAAAGATAGGTATCATTCCCGAAGACCAATCAGGGGTTGGTTTTTGCCAAACGTGCATATTATAGCACAAGCGATACATATATTGCAAATGTAGGTGTAGGAATCAAATCCGCCACCACTAGATGGCGCCTGTGGCGATATTAACTCACGCTAACTTTTCCCAATGACGTATTATAAACCCATATGGCAATTTAACGCAAGAGGATCGGGTGGTCGTTGAGGTCGTGGGTCGTTGTTGTCGTTTAACATTTTGCACTTGATTGTGGTGCATGGTTGCATTCAACTTATTGAGTTTGTTTACGAGTCCCATCCTAGTAATTCGCAAAAGTCTGTTGTTATATCTATGTGATATTATCTATTTAAGTATTATAACATCCTTCTGATTGTTTTAATAAAAATTGTACAAAGAATTAGTAGTTTGTATCATTGTTAATACATTACCAGTTCACTGGTACAACCACTACACAAACATCGTGAAGAATCCTTCGGCTATACTTACTGGGATTATCACTGTATGTAACCCGTCAATCCAACTTGGACAAGCGTGGCGGGTACTGACAGAGTATACGTGCCCTCTAAAGGGCCTGGGCTTAATGGTGGGAATCATGGGTTGTTGTAAAAAACACTTACTGCTTGAATTTTGACTCCAATATGAAGCGAAGGATACTTCATAAGTTTTTTTGATTTTACTTCCCATTGTTACTGTTCCACTTTTTTTTTCTTCTTTGTTGCCAATTTCTACTATGTTTTAGTTTATAGGCATTGAATTAGTCATTAAATATGATTAGAGAAAAAGCTTGTAGCACTATCGAGTCAACAATAGACGAAAAGGTTGTGACTGCTATGACCACACTGGCAATGAAAAATATTATATTTTTTTGTCATAATCTGCCAAATAATTCGGTAATAGTCAAGAATCCTTATTTCATTAATCTGGCAACTATGCTACCGGCACGCTATGATGGACGTTTTGACGTTTGTCCACTCATGAAGTTTCGTATTAATTAGTAATTGCATTTGAAGAAGCAAATTGCTGTTCTTTAATGTCAATAACGACGTGCAGTTATTGACAATAAAGAACAGCAATTTGCTCCTTCAAATGTAATTACTAATTAATACGAAACTTCATGAGTGGACAAACGTCAAAACGGCCATCATGGCGTGCCGGTATAGTCCTTGACGGTATACAGCACCCTACAAGCTTATATTCTTTCGAAGAAAAACTCCAATTGACGAGGGCCCCCAACTGGAGGGATCGGATATGTGCGACTCCGGTAAACATGGTCGACATCCGCCTACCCATTAAAAAACCTTACTGTTCTTCTTTCGCCTACCACCTGGGCCTGCGGATAAACTGGCCCTGCGATAGCATGGCCTAGGCCGCTGCCGACTCTCACCTTGTGTCAGGGTCAATCCCGGATTGAAAGGGGTACGCGGGATATCACGTTCACCTTCAGGGCAAAGGTGTGAGCGGCGGAATTGTCGCCGCTTTGTGGAAATGCTTGATCCAAGCAATACATTGATTAACTTAAACAATTGCCCAATGACTAATTTTCGTTATAATTAAACGTTATTGTTATTTTCTTTGAATCGACATACGAAGAAACTCATTGTCGGCATTCGTCAGGTGATCGGGTTAACATTCTGATGATATGACATTTTCGTTTTGATATTTTATGTATTCAATTTCTTTCAAGTTGTGTAGCTCTGGTACTTAGTTCATGTAAACAAAAAAACATGCGGGGCAGTCTTTGGGGACTGCCGATAGAAGTGAAAACTAAGTAACTTGTGAATTGTATTGTCGAGTGTTTATGATCAAGGATTAAAGTTTAAATTGGTCATTAACACTTCTTTGCAAATCAAAAATTGTTCACCCAAAAAGTGCTCAACGCGCCTAAAGAAGTTTTCACTTCAAAAAAACTCTACTTTATTTCATTGTAATAAAGTCGCAATTCGAATAGATATGTATAAGTAATGCAATGCAATCATTTAAAAGTTATAAATATAAATAAGGTTGATATTACTGGAGCAAAACTCCGTCTTACGAATTTTCGATCAGGACACGTAACCTGACGCGAGTTTCAAGTACACAACGCCGCTAAAGAAGTTTTCACTTCAACAATATCTTGAGAACACGTGGTCCAATTGTCATGAAATTTTGACACATATAAAATATGTATAAAGGATGGCGCTTTTGCATATGTGGCGCCATCTATATGTCAGTCCGGGAACTTTTTGATCAATGTAGTATGTAATATTTTCTCATAGAAAAATATGAATTGATTGACTAATGGTGAAGTTGGAAGTGGAAGGAACGGAAATTATATAGACCATCAATAGACCGTCAGAATTTTATTTTTTAAATTAAATTCTTTTTTTGTAAAGTCAGACTGTCAATGTCACTGTAAATTGTCAGTGTCAGTGTCACTGTAAATTGTCAGACAATTTTTTTATTTTCTAGTTAAAAATCTAACCGGTACTTGCGGAGAATTTTCTGATACACTGATGTTTTAAATTTACCATAAAACTAATATAGCAGTTAAAAACAATAAAGTAACAAACAAATAATTTATTTGTATGAAATACGGAATTAAGTGACGCAAGTATTTGAAGCACATAATTTAATCTATTGTAAATATTTTAGACCTTATTAATAAGCCGTGAGCACTAATTTTATTGAACTGTTTTAGATGCAATTTTTAGTGTCCCATATTTTATTAATAATTTTATTTGTTTTTTAACAACAGTATTATTGAAACGCCACCTTGTATAAAATAACAACTTTGTCGGTTATTTCAATTTAAATTTCGAATATGACGTGTTGCTTGTTCGCCATAACTAAAACACAAATTTAAAAATAATTTAGCATAAGTTATGTAATCCAGAAGTTAGGCCTCTTTAATTAATGATACCTTAAAGACATAATGTCAATAAAATAGCCTGAGTTTCTACATTTTGTTACATAACGGCGACAACTTGCAAGCAACGCTGCAACTAGACCGGAACGTATCAACTACAGCATGATATAATTTATTATAATATCATTTGGTATGTGGGTTTATAATATCTATAATATATATAGAATAATATTTTTCCCTGCTGGGGCAGAGGAAGAATACTGGCCCAGGCAGCAGGACCCCTGGTATTGCAAACATCCATAGGCAACGTTAATTGTTTACTATTAAGTAGCCCTTCTGCGTGCCGATCCATAGGATTAAAAATATCACACCGTAATGAGTTGAAGATTCAAACTACCACCATGGCTGTTCGCAAGCAAGCTGAATTACGCATGGGTTAGTCCATATATACCGGAGAACAGATACCCTTAAACTCGTGTGTGTGTGTGTGTGTGTGTGTGTGTGTGTGTACAGGAACCTGGGTCACTAATACCGGAATTCAATACAAGACTATTATAGAGGCATGCTTATAAACCAGGGATGGTTGCCATTAAGACGTGTTTATGGCCCTACCATCTACCAACCTAGCTAGGGTTGTTGTGTCATCTTTTACGACAGGCCGACTCCGCCTCTGCACTGCAAGTGTACTACTACTTTAGTTGATGATTATAAAAACGCCAAAAGCAGTTTACATAGATATTATTTTACTAGTATAAATAAAAATACATCATCATGTAGATAATAAATCTTAAAATTGCAACCTGTTTTACGCAATCGCGTGCAAAATGAGAAGAATCGTGTCTTAAGCTTCCTAGTCGCCGGTTGCTGATGGAGGCTTATGTCACGCTGGTGACAATATTGAACTAATACTTCGGAGCTCACAAGAATTATAGTAAAATGACCCCTAAACTGATATAATCGGTAATTAAAATTATATAAATAACACCAGTTGATCTTGAATGAACCCTATAATACCAGAGTAAGAGTATAAACTCTTTATAGCTGAATTTCAGCAGACAAGTAAACAACCTGATAGCAGGTGGTTATCGTCACCTATGGACTTTTGCAACACCTCACGGTAATGTAATGATTCATCGCTGAACATAACTGGGATTTTGGCCCTTTAACTATTTTATATTTTGACAACAGACTATTTTATATTTTGGTAACAGACATCGAAACGTTTGCGGAGATTAAGGGTTCGATTCCCAAGTCCCAACTATGGGTTTATGTTTTTTTATTGCTGTAGGACAGCAGACAGGCTGATGACCCGCTTAGAATTTAGCAGTTACCGTCGCCTATGGGTGCTTGTAACGCCAGTGGCATCGCGAACACGCTGCTGTCCCATAAGGGTACAGGAACTTGGGTCACTAATGCCGGAGCACATCACAAGGTTATTATGGCGGCATACTTAAGACCAAAGGTGGTCGCCATCCAGACGGACTTGAGGCCTACCACGTAGCTAGGGTGGGTTGTATTGTCGGCTTTTACGACGGGCTGACCTCGGCTGCAGAGGTTAGTATTCTTTCTCCGCCCCTGCACGGATAAAATGTTTTAAAAGTTTAAAGTATATAAGCAGTGTGTCAGTTCACTGTCAGTCTACTATCCATAACATAAGCACTTCACTGCTTACTTTGGGACAAGGTGATATGTAATTTGACACAGCATATTTATAATACTTATTCAAGGTTTCATGGTTGTTATTTACATAATTTTTTTTCCCAATTGTCCTCATTACCTTTAGGAACGCTTTAGTTTCTTTCTACTTCCCTTAATTAGAACACTTGTACATATCGCAAGCTCATGACACCTGTGCACACTTCATCTATACAAATAAATAAAATTGGAAGGTCTGTTTGTAATATTAAAATAACAGCTTTTTACTAAGTGCATTCGGATGTATACACGGTACATATACCAAAACAACATTTTTTACAATTTTTATCTGTCTGTTTGTTCCGGCTAATCTCTGAAATGGCTGCACCGATTTTGACGGGACTTTCACTGGCAGATAGCTGATGTAACAAGGAGTAACTTAGGCTATTTTTATTTTAGAAAAAAAAAATAGTTTTTGTTAAAAATTATAAGTTTCGGAAATTATAGAACCAATTTGTTGACCTCAGATTTATATCATCAATCATATGAAATAGGGTTCAGCTTAGGCTGGACTAAGTAGGTTGAATTTTCAATTTAAGTTGACCTCATATATCCAAAAAATGCTGCCCAAAGACACTATTCCACGCGGACGGAGTCGCGGGCACAGCTAGTCTTTTTATAAAAATAATCCTTTACCGTGCAGGCTTTCCAACTCTGAAACCCACTGCTTCTACTCGTACATGTTCGACAAGCGAAATCACTAGCTACTACTAGTATTATGTGTGTGTGTGAACTCCTTCCAGCTGAGTTATCTGGAAGAGATCGCTCTAAGCGATAAAAGATCGCTCTTTGTTTTACATTATTATAATTTTGTTATTACTTATTTTACTGTCTAGTTTTATTGTATTGTCCTAGATATAAGTTTTATTATCAATGTAAGCTATAGCTAAGTAATAAAGTAATCTATCAATCTTATTATTATTATTAATAGCCTTTTGTTCCGAGCTATTTCCTCTTTGATTATTACCATAGTTTATAAAATGTCTCTTAGCTCGATGTGTCGCTTGACATAGGCCTCCTCTAACTGCTTCCATTGCTCTCTGTCTGCCGGGACTCTTGTTCAGTACGATCCCAGGGCCAGGCGAAGATCATCTTCCCATCTTCTTAGCGGACGTTTCCGTTCTCTTGCACCCTCCCTGGGATAGCACAGCGTGACCTGTTGGCTCCAATTGTTTACTCTGCTTCGTAGCATGTGTCCTGTCCAGCCGCATTTTATTTGGTCATTTGGGATGAGTATGTCAGGAACTTTGGATTTCTATCCTATCTCTGTTAAGGTGATTTTTTCGCTGAGCTTTATTCCCAAAATGCTCATTTCCATCGAACGTTGGCACTTGGCAAGTTTTTCACGTTGGCTTTGAGTGAGCGACCAAGTTTCGCATCCATATGTCAAACATGGGAGGATGCATGTGTTGAACGTTTTCCGTGTAGTAGATATAGTCAAGTCTTTGCTTTTCATTATTTCTTTAAGAGATCTCTATCTATCTTATTTATTTATATATATATATACCTAGTCAGGTCATAAATTCTGTCACATGTTTAATGTAAAATAATTGTAACAAGTTTATTAATTATGTAACCATTCATATACCAAAATGAACTTAACAAAACATAGATTCTTATGACATTAAAGTTTATTCAAAATGACCTCCGTGATTTTGAATACAAGCCTTCAATCTGCGCGGTCAGTTGTCTATCGCAGCACGAACGAGGTCCATGTCAATATCGGCGGCTGCCTTAATCAAGGATGTCTTGAGTGACTCCAAATTGGGATGAGGCTTTGAGCACGCCTTTTCCTCCAAGTGTTGCCATATCTTGTAATCTAACGGATTCAAATCTGGACTGGAGGAGGGCCAGTCTTCGTGCCGGATGAAGTCGATTTCACGCGCCGCCAGCCAGTCTTGTGTGCTCTTCGCTCTATGAGGTGGCGCCGAATCTTGTTGGAATACCCAGTGCCTGTTATTGAACATGGTATGAGAAACAGGTTCCACAAGGTTCGTCAGGACTGTATTTTGATACACAACAGCATTCGTTTTTACACCTTTCTTACAAAAATGTACCTCTGTTAAGCCCCAATAAGAAACTCCCAACCATACCATGAGCGAGGATGGAAAATGACCTCGTTGGACACGCGGAATACGGTTGCTCGCTTCTTCACTACTGTGTGCGTACACCTTATCATTTTGTTTGTTGTAGCTCTCTTCTACGGTAAACATTTTTTCATCCGAAAAAAGAATTTCCCGATATTTTTTTCCCGCGTACCGCTTCAACAAAGCGCGGCATCTCTTCAGTCTCAGGTCCATTAGACGAGCATTCAAACGATGTCCTGTTTTTCTTCGATATGCCCGAAGCCCTAAGTCTTCATTTAACACCCTTTTCACCGTGGTTCTGCTTAACCCCATCTGAAGGGCCAACAGTTTCTGCTTACGTTTGGGATTTCTTTGAATTCGTGCCTTCACAGCTTTTATCACTGCTGGAGTCCTAACAGACCGAGGGCGACCACTTCTTGACCTGTCATCTACACTAGAGTCTTCATTGTATCGTTTGATGGTACGATAAACGAATCTTTTGGTAATATTCAAATTTTTCAGTATGTTAAAAATTTGAATTGGCGCGTAACCGCAACGATGCAACGCAATAACTGCAACACGGTCTTCTTTAAGCGTCCACTCCATATTTAAAAATGAGTAAAGTTCTAAAAGTTATACATTTTTATTTTCATGAACAATTCGAAATTCGAATTCAATAAACTTTTTTGTGGCCAGCATTCTAAAAGAAAAGTTTTTACTGTGTGACAATACTTATGACCTGACTAGGTATATATATATATATATATATATATATATATATATATATATATATATATATATATATATATATATATATATATATATATATATATATATATATTATATAAACCTACTTATTACTTCGGCTTCTTTATAAGCTCTGCTTCTTTCCATGTAGGGCCGGAGTAAAAACACTGACTCTTGCGGCCAGGGGCGGTCTGTCGTAAAAGGCTATATAACAATCCTAGTTAAGTGGTAGGGCTCCAAGCCAGTCTATGGCAACCACCACTGACCTCTAAATATAATAACATTGTGTCGTGTTCCGGCATAAGTGAATTTCCAGTTCCCTTATGAAGACGGCAGTGCTTTTTAGAAGCAAGCCGCACTTATCCGATTCCGGCAAGGACTTTCTCAAAATCAGATTATGTTTATGCATCACAAGACAGCAATAGCACAACGGTTCCTGTACCCTTATGGGACAGTAGCATGTTCGCGGTGCTCCAAGACTCGCAAACATTCATAGGCAACGGCAACTGCGTGTAACCTCAGCGTATCTGCGTGTAAAATATTTAAAAAGTAATTTCAATTTGTTGATAAAAAAAATAGCAATAAATTGTCCATTTGATTGCGATTATTCCCCGATTAAAATATTATGCGACATATTTTTATAAAAATGCCATCGACCGATACCCCGATTAGCTTAGGGCGAATGGATGCAGGACATTCACACTCTAGCTGATAACATCTCTCTAATAGTGCGTTTGATTCTATAATCATAATAAAGTTATCGGTAATTACTCCCGGAACCAACGAAGCACTCGTTCCTAGGGCCCCGAACTCGTTCTTAAAGCTCTCCGACTCATTTCTAGGGCCCCGAATTCGGTTTTATGGCACTGAATCTGTTCATGGGATCCCAAACTTATAATATTAACTAGCTGTGCCCGCGACTCTGTCCGCGTGGAATACTGACTTTGAGTAGCATTTTTTGGATATATCTTATGGTTTATTTTGAATTACAAACCCTATAAACCCTAAAACATAAATGAAATATGCAAACAGATAGTTGAAGGTCCATGTGGTTTTTTTTATGTAAATAAGTTCTAATTTGTAAGTATATAGATACATGTAACATTTACACTAACAACGCAAGATGCAAATAACGAGTAAAATAGTGATGTTTATTACAAAATCACAACTTTCGCGAATTCACACCCGCCCACTATAATGTTACAACGATTTTATCTATTACGGGCATAGTTTAGCGTGGTTTTCCTTGGACAAAGAAAAAAATATAATTTTAATAATCAGAGCAATTAGGTACGTGGGATCTAGCTGAATCACTCTGCGATCAGCTTTTAGGTGACCTATAGGACCCAGATTCTTTTTCTATGACAGGATAAATAAATACTGTATGTTCGGTATCGGGACTTACCTCGGTCTTCATGCTGCTGGGGCTCTTCGATTATGGCTGTAGATGGCACTGGCACGAACTACTTTCGATTGAGCTAGTTAGGTTCTTGACATATAGGAATAGAAATAACGGTAATTGAGTAAATCAACGCGACGCGTGCGCAGTTTCTATTTTGACTGAAAGAATCGAGAGATGGCAGCGTGGTCGTAGAATAGGGGTGGCAATGCATTTGCTTAGGTACGATTAACTCGATACTAGGAAATATTCGCGGTAAATTGATTGTGCTAAATACGTAACATAGTGCCGGCTTTAAACCCGGTTATGGTTTTAAAGGAAAATACTAGAAACTAAAATAATTAAAACAAAAAAGAAAATATATTGAACAAAGATATGTGGAGAAAGCTAATGAAATTTAACTTGTAACTATATACTTTAATGAGAAATGTGTTTAAAACGCTATTGTACAATTGATAAAGGGTAAACTTAAATCACTGGTCTTTTGAAGAAAGACTGGCCCACGCGGAGAGTAACGATGCAAGTAACATTATCTGAACTTGGGAACAGCTTATGTGCGATTGCAAGTTGCTACTGCAAGGGAGGAAGTTTGTCGTTTTTCACGACAACTACAGAACCCTCAGGGAGGGGAGCCGGCGAATGAGATAATTTATTTTTGTGAAACCATTTAGAACAAGATTGCATTGTGAACAAACCTTCAACACCACCGTTTCCAGAAATACTGAACATCTAAAATCAATCTGTTACAAAATTAAAATTTCGGTACTGTTATGATTTTTGGCTCATAATCTTTTTACATCCAAGATAAGATTTATAGATATAGGACATAACTCGAAGGATGTTCTTTGTAATTCGTGAAGTCGATTTTTGAAACTGGCCACATCATGTCACATTTAGTCAACCATGCTGGACTATTAAAACATACGATGTGATTCCAATTTGATGGGAGAATGCCTCGAAATACAAAATCAGCTGGATTGTTTTCATAACGAATATGTTTCCAATGTGATGCCGGAATAGCACCAGTGATCAAAGTGACCCAATTAGAAACAAATATTTTCCACTCATGAGAGCATGAGCGAGAATGGACTCGCTAACGTAATTAAAGTATCACTCCATGCGTGTATATTATTAATTTGGACGTAACGTTTATAAACATGATTAACCTTGTTTAGTAATTTTGTATGAAGGGCGGGAGCAAAAAACTCTTATCGGAACAAGGAAAGCTTTTTTAATGGTGCAACTTTAGTTTTCGCGAAAACCAGATTGACGGAAATATGGCCAAGTTCATCAATAACAGGAATGTAAACCAAAACCGCGTATGCTTTTTCGGATGCATTTGCAAATCCATGTATTTGTATACTCGCTTTGTTAGCAAAATTATACCAAGGAAGTTTTAAACTTGCAAGTACTCGTAATTGTAATTCAGAAACAAATTGAAACCATTGATCACAGATGAGTTGAGGCGGATTCTCATCACAATCTATGTCGGAAATCCATAAAAGTTGGATCATATATTTAACAAGAATTGTAATAAGACTAAGAAATTCTATAGGATCAAAAATCCTGATAATTTAGAAAGAATATTTCGTTTGGAACAAGTTATAGATGGAGACGTGACATCATAGTGAAAAATATAATATTTAGGGTACTAAAAACCATTTTGTGATGTCGAAATTTTAATAAAACATTGCAAAGATCTTTATGTAGTAATTTAGGACCAGTAAGTAAATTGTCATTTAAGGAAAGACGATTGGCTGACTTGGAGGAGACATTGAAAATAACTCTGACCCTTGTATTTAAATTAAAAGATTTAATGACAGCATGGTGTAGTATTGTTTAAAGGAATTGGTGGTAACATCCGTCAAAACTGGTTGCAAGCCTCCATAATCTAAATAGTCTCTCAAACATGTACAGCGTTTCGTATGAAAAGAAGAATTAATTTTGAAAAGTTTTTATAGATGAAGCAAGATAGTAACCGCAATATTTCTAGATTCCCCCAAAGTATTAACACTATTTTTAAAATAAAGATTTACAGTGTATTGGCAAGAGTCATCACGTGTACATGACTTGGAAAATATAATTTTGCAAATCTCGTCTTCTTTCGAATGAGATTTTTCTTCCGAAATAGCTTCTACTTTCTCAAAGCGCTGAAGATGCATATCTAAATTGTATGTACTTAAATTTACGGAAAAATTAAAATGATTTAAATTTGATATTTTACATTTCAGTAAATAGCCGAAAACGCTATTCATGGCCACGGGCGTACCTTGTGAGCCTATAATATTATCATGAAGTAATATTCTGTCACTTCTAATCAGAGCTTATCAAAAGTTCAATAGGACGTGCAAATCGTAAATCTGGATCAGCCAAAGGAATATATTTCAAATGAGAAATGCTTTCGAAAGTATGGGGAATAATAGGTACGTAATTTGTTATTGTAGGAATAATCAAAGCTTCTATATAAACTTTTAAATCAGGTTTATCGTGAGGAGTAATTTCACATAATGTCCTTCCACGAGGAGTTGCTTTGGCATCGCTTATTCCTGAAACGGACATGCGAGGATTGACTTGAACTCTTGGTAATCTTAAACGTTAGACGCAAGACTCAGAAATAAGAGTGGCTTGACTACCCTGATTTCTGAGTGCACGTACCGCTTGTGGAACATAAGGTTCATTGCCCGTTGGTCTTACTTTGACCAATGCTGTAGTTAGGAGGACTGTGCAATTTTCCTGTTTACCGGGGACAGTATCATTTGGAGAACTTCGGACAGATGGTGACAGAGACACTTTGTTACAACTGGCATTTACTGGAGAAGCGGTTTGAAATGTAACCTTCGGGTCATTTTCATGTAAAGTTGAATGATATCTCTCTGCACAACTCCGACATGAAAACTTAGAATCAAAATTTATCACTCGATGTCCCACAGATAAGCAATTAAAACAGATATTATTCGATGAAATGTTTTTTTAAGTTCCTCTAAATCCAGTTGGTTGAAATTGTCACACCTGTATAGTGGATGGGACGTCGACCAACAATAAAAACATTTCTTAATGCGGTAGTAGAATTGTGAAGTATTTGCAACGAAGGAATTTTTGCACTCCAGATTATTAGCAGTCGCGACATGAACACTGAAAGATTTAGGAGTAGAAGAAGTAAAACGCGGAGTCTCGGGAGTGATCGCGAAAGAGGGAAACGACGCCACGATTGCGGCTGAATTGGAAGCGTTGTCTTTAGTTGAGACAGTATTTTACCGACGCTAGACATCACTTCAAAGGCTGTTAGTTTCTTTTCAAGAAAATCGAGTAACTCGCCGATGGAAGGTACATCACTAGGCGAAGAAAGTGATGTTTCGAAACGGCATTAATTTTAATTTTTCGAAGTAAAATGTTTAGTAGAATAAAATCCCAATATTTTATAGGGAAGCCTAAGGATTTAAGGGTGGTTATATTTTCGAAATATATGTTGATTAAATTGCGCAAACTATCGTGTAATTTCTTACTGTTCAATGGCTCGAGGTCAATAATGCGATCCAAGTGTTTAGATGCCACAATTCGTTTATTTGTTAGGATTTTAATGATTTGATTAAGTTATACAGTTCAACTCTTAAAGATAATAATAAATACCTAAACCGTTCTACGTCGGATAATTGTTCGTTGTCAGTAATTAAAGACTTACATAGATCATAAAAGCTGTGCCATTCAGTTGGATTTCCGTCGAAATAAGGTAATTGCAAAGGCGGCAACGGTAATATATGGAACTGGGAAGAACGTGTTAGAGGAGAGTGTATATTGGGCTCACTGCGTCGTATCCGCGTCCTTATCTAAGCTAAACTAAATGTGCACTTAAATTGAACCTCACTTTTTGTCGAATAATCTAACATGTTTAAGGTTACCCATCCGTATTTCTCTTTCGAACAACAATTGTTCATTTTATGTGTACTCTTACTCGGAAAGCGACATTTTTAAATAGTAAATAATATAAAAGGGTTATAATAACAGTAAGTAAATAGAAATATAGTAAGTAGTAAGTAAATAATGTAAAATAAATATTTAAGAAATAAAGAGAAACAGTGACGGTGACGTACTTGATTATAAAAGAGGTTAGGGGCACACTGAACTAATTATATTAAACAATCGACAATTGTTTACATTTTTTTTAAATAAAAGAAAACTAATATTACAACATGCTTAAATTTGACAATACTATACATTAAATAAAACTAAATACAAAAAAGAATGCAAATTTGCAATGTGTATTACTTTTACAAGAGTAAATACACTAATATTTTATTTAATACTGATTTTGACTAAAGAGTGTATTAAATATATATGAAAGGTTAAATGGAAAGCGTTAATTATAATTATTTATTACAAATCATTGATATTCTTAATGAATTTCCTTTTTAACACCTCGCGCTGTGTGCGACCATTTTTTTTTTTTTTTTTTTTTGGTCTCGGGGAAAAACCTCTCTTGACGGGTTCCCCCGGCCCGGGGGGACCGAGGGATATGTGGGACTCCGGGATTTTTCCGACTACCCACTAAAAAACCCCGCTGTTCTCCTATCGCCTACGCCCGGGCCCACGGATATATGGCCTGCCGATCTCGTGGCCCGGGCCGGCGCCGGCCCGCCCTTTGTCTTGAGGCGGGCCCCTTCTAAAGTGTTGGCGCCAGGGGGTCAGGGTTTCGTCCCCCCGGCGCTCTCCTAACAACTCTAGGAGTTGAGGGGGGCCGCGGAACAGCACGCAGCCCTCACCCTCGCGGTAATAGTGCGGGCGGCGGGTCCTCCCCCGAGGGGCCGCCCGCGGCCGCTTTTTACGGCGGCCGGAGGTCGTTACTGGCCCTCCGGCGCCGCCGGCGTGGCCTGCGTTGGCGGGAGGGGAGTGTGGTGGTTGACTCCCGCTCCCGCTCCGCCGCCTCCTTTGCGGACATGACTGCCTCGCAGAAGGAGGCGACGGCCGTCCATCCAGGATCGCCCCCGACCATGGACAGAACCAGGGCCGGGAGCGACAGGTCCACGCCGATTTGGGCGACGAGGGCGCGGCGCTCCTCGCGCCACGCAGGGCACACGGCGACAGTGTGGTTCACCGTGTCCTCCTCGTCGCCCGCGCCACAGTGGTGGCACCCTGACGTCATCTCCCGCCCTATGCGACACAGGTACCTCCCGAAGCAACCATGCCCCGAGAGGACCTGTGTCAGGCGGAAGGTCAGGGCGCCGTGGCGCCTTTCCAACCATTCAGCCAGGACGGGCCTCACCGCTTCGATGGTGGCGAGGCCCGCGCTGGGGTGCGCGAGGCGCTCCTTCCACTCCACCATGAGCACCACGTCGCGCAGCTCCGCCCGCTTTGCCTCAACTTCGCGAGGCGCGGGGCGAGAGCCACGCTCGGCCGCGTCCCGGCGCCACTGGTACAACAGCGCCAGGACCCGGGCCTCGAGGTCCCATGGTGGGGATCCGGCCAGCAGGGAGGCCGCTTCGAAGGACACCGTGCGGTATCCCCTTATCGCCCTGACGGCCAGGACGCGCTGCGGCCTGCGAAGCAGCGCCGTCGTTTTGGCCGTCAGGCGATCCGCCCAGATCGGGGCCCCGTAAAGGGCCATCGACCGCACGGTTCCCTCAAAGAGCCTGCGGCACACTGCGCCCGGCCCGCCGATATTCGGCAGCAGACGGGAGAGTCCCGCCGCCGCCCGAACTAGCCTCGGCGCCAGGCGCTCGAAGTGTGCCGCGAAGTCCCATCGCCCGTCGAGCACCAGTCCAAGATAATTCATAGACGGCCCGACGGCGATGTGGACGCCTCCTACCGTTATGCTCAGGCCTGGTGGCGGCCTCTGACGGGGCCCGTAAAATATCACGGCCTCCGTCTTGTTCAAGGCCACCTCCAGGCCTAGTCGCCGGATTCTTGCCACTGTGTGCGCCACCCCAGCCGTGCCCAGAAGGCACGCCTGGCGGGGGTTCCTCCCGCGCGCTGTGACGAGCGTGTCGTCGGCGTAACAGATGACGCCGACGCCGGGGAGGAGTGCTCCCCTCAGGACCCAGTCGTATGCGATGTTCCACAGCAGGGGGCCCAGGACCGACCCCTGTGGAACACCGCACACGACGTCTCGCCGACTTTGCCCACCCTGGACCGGATAGACGACGGCACGATCACTCAAATCGCTGTGTGCGACCACCTTTATCCGTGCAGAACAATTGGCAATCGCCGTGAACGATATTGATACGAAATTATGAAGTAGGTAGTTTTTGGAAAAAATAGTTCTTAGTCTTCGATCAATACTATTTGTGATCGAAGTTTTTAGTACAATTTGAAATAAATTAATTAGCTATTAATTATGAAAATATACATAAATGAACGTGAATATTGAAAAGTTGCAATACAAGCACAATCAATTTCATTCGTAACCCGGTTCGAATGGACCAAAAATATGTTCAGTATCGGGAATGGAACTTCAACAACACAAATGTACAACCACTTACCTCGGTCTTCGTGCTGCTGGAGCTCTTCGATTATGGCTGTAGGACGCACTATCGATTGACCTAGTTAGTCTCTTGAAATATTGGAATAGAACAACGGAAATCGACACGACGCGCGACGCGTGCGCAGCGTATATTTTGAATGTAAGAATCGAGAGATGGCAGCGTAGTCGTAGAATAGGGGTGAAATATTCTCGATAAATTGATTGTGCTAAATACGTAACACTGTCAAATCAAATCAACAGCTGTGACAATATATACAACGCCATCTAGTCCCAAAGTAGCAGAACGCTTCTGTTATGGGTATTGGATAACTGACATGCGATCTAGAAGAAAAAAAGAAAATATGTTTAATTTAGGACAACCAATACAACGTAATTAAAAAATATTACAATAAATAAGGTTGCATTACTATAAAAGAATAAAAGTAATAGAACGGAAGTATGTTCTAAAAAAAAAAAAAAAAAAAAAAAAAAAAAGGACCGAACTCAGTATTATGCTGGTCGTTGAGACATTTGAAAAAGGAAAATGTAATTTTACATTATAATAATGGAAATTAGAAAATGATTTTTAAATAATTTTCCTCTAAGCACTAAGCATAATAAGTCGTTAAGTTGAATAACATTTGACAAAACTATCTCGATGTAATATGTGCTAAAGTAAATAAATATAGGTATTTTTGTTTTGTATTCATATTTTTTGTTTTGTAAATAAATATTTAATACACATGTAATATATGACTATAACTATGACTGCGGCCGGGCCTGTGGTAAAAGGCGACTAAACCCTAGCTACGTGGTAAGGCCTAGCCTGTCTGGATGACGATCACCTTTGGTCTTAAGTATGCCGCCATAACAACTTTGTGTTCCGGCATTAGTGACCCGAGTTCCTGTACTCTTATGGGGCAGGAGCGTGTTCGCGATGCCACTGGCGTTGCAAACATCCATAGACGACGGTAACTGCTAAATTCTAAGTGGACCGTCAGCCTGTCTGCTGTTCAACAATAATAAAAAATCATATGTTATATGTTGTTATTATTATATTAAAGCATTCAGTTTCGGCGAACATTAAGGATTTCGTCGGTTTCAACTACAGGGGGTTCAATTACGCTCTTATTTGTATCGTTTCTCAAATCAAAATCATTTATTTGTCAAACAAAGTACACAGTAATCATGTTTCGCCAACAACTGGAATACAAAAGTAAAATTTTATTGTTTAATCAAAATATTAAAACAAAATAAAAACCAAAATAACATATAACAAAAATTAATCAACCATAAATGTCCCTATTTCATATAATTTTATACATATACAATTTAATTCAATAATTTTTGAGATGTCATTAATACCATACCATACATGTCTTAAATAATAAATTATTTGTATTTATTATGTCATAAAACATTTCTATAAGAATCAGTTGAATAATTTAGTTTTTAACCGTCTTTTTTACAATTCCCGTGTTGTAAGCCTTTACCGCCATCATACGAGTATAACAATTTCTCCGGCCCTAAGCCGCGTTATTGTTTGGGGTCATAAGTCTCGTGGGATCACGTACCGCGCTGAGAAAACCTCAGCCGGAAGCTCATTCCGGATCTTAAGAGTACACAACATGAACGTTCTCGAGAACCGTTTCGTACAAGAAAGAAAAGGCTCAAAGTTGAACACCCAGCCGATGGCGGGCAGTGCGGTGGTAGAAAGGCGACGAGAACACCATTCTGAATAGTTCTTCAGAACACCCCGTTGTACAGACGGTAGAATACGCAGAGACGCAAAGTTTCTTAGAAGTCCAAGCGTGTCTGGACCGTCTGTGAGTATCTATAAATTGAAACAACTGAAAATGTGAGTATCTGTAAATTTGCTGTAATATAAATATATTACAGCAAATTTACGCCTTCTGTGTGTCTATATATAGTTGTCGAGACGTCACTGTCACTGTCACTGTCACGACGCGAGAGATACGGGCGTGGACATTGGGGATCCAGAGAGGGCACCCAGAGTAACTCTATAGACAGGACTAAATTAGCTTTTAGGGTGCGACTGAATGACCTGAAAGGAGAATTTCATTGTTGACAAAATGGATTTGTTGCCTCTGCCATCACAAACCTCTGCGTACCGGAACTGGAACCAGGGTTACTAATGCCAGGACACAGCACAAGATTATTATGGCGGCTTTGTAACAGACTCAGTAATCTTGCTCCACCCTTACAAGGAGAAAAATTTGCAATTATTCATTTAAAAGTTCTTTAATTCCAGTAAGATAATTGGCTGATATTTAAGAGTTTCAATACACTGACGGTACGTTTGTGTACTTTTATTATAAAACCGATATGGTGGGCGACTGAAAATTTTAATAGCATACAAAAATGTTCTCACACTTTGCAATGCAGTTATTTAATTTTTAGTGTAGTATACTGCGTAAATATCTGTATAGTGCGCCATCTAGTGGCAAAGAGGCGCTTGTGTCATGACTTTAAATAGTATATACATTAGTATTAGTATATACATCCACACTCCCGATGGAAATCGAACTTGTGACCGATATTCGTTACGCCACGAATGTCATATAAACTTTTTTACTGCTGTTAAAGTCATCTATGTAATCTTAGTTTAATTGTTTTTATCCGTGCAGGGGCGGAGAAAGAATATTGACCTCTGCGGCCAGGGTCGACCTGTCGTAAAAGGCGAGAAAATAACCCTAGCTACGTGGTAGGGCCCCAAGCCCGTCTGAATAGCGATCAACTTTGGTCTTATGTATGTCGCCGTAATAACCTTCTGTTGTGTTCCGGCATTAGTGACCCAAGTTCCTGTACTCTTATATGACAGCAGCGTGTTCGAGATGCCACTGGCGTTGCAGCATTAAAAAAAAATAAAAAAATACAACCCAAATCTTGTTAATTACTGACTATATACTGTTGATTTACAGTAGTCATAATACTAACAAACTAAATAGTTCATCTACAAATGTATTTCCTACAAATTGAGGAATTGAACCCACATTGCGAGTACCATCCAAACAACGTAACCACTGATCCGTGTCGTCAATTTGAACGACGCTCGTTATACTTGTAGAAAAACATGTCTAGACCCTAAGGTATTTTAAATCCTAGACGGAATGAGAGACCTATATCTTCAATGTCCGGGACGTTTATGTGTAGGAGGGCGGGGAAGAGGGGGGCGGTTCAACGCTCTCCATTCCCGCGTATCGTCCGCGGCACGCCCGCGCACGGATTTTATTAGAGTGCGTAAAGGGCTCTCTCATATTTTTGATAGCTTTATCACAACCACGATTAGGAACCAGCGTTGTTCAGCCATTTGCTATAATTGGTCAGCTATTTTCAATTATTAATTGAGAGAGTATTTACTATATAATTTTTTTAACTAAATAACTACAAAGCTTACTTTAATGTCTGATAAAATAAACATTTAAGAAATGTCAAAATATATGCATTTTTTATATAAATAGTTTCATATCAAAAAAAATCCACGACAACAATTTGTCATTTTTATTTGATTTTGGGTTTATTGGAATCATATTCAGATATATTATTTATGTTAGAATATTATTTACTAAAGCTTCATAGACAACTTTTAAAAAGTATACTAGCTGACCCGGCAAACGTTGTTCTGCCATATAAATAATAAAATGTCAAAAAGTTAAAAAAAAAAATTTGGGGTTGGGTCACCCCTAACATTTAGGGGGATGAAAAATAGATGTTGGCCGATTCTCATAGATACCGGATAAGCACAAAAAATTTCATCAAAATCGGTCAAGCCGTTTCGGAGGAGTATGGCAACGAAAACTGTGACACGAGAATTTTATATATTAGACATACTAAATAGTAGTAGCTGTATTGCTTGAAATAATTTCAAGCGATGCTTGTAGTTGCAAAATCCGCTAAAACGTTTTTGATAAAGTGACGATATGTCGTTAGAAAACACTCTAAACTATCTACATAGCTATCAATTTTTTATTTGTCATAGTCCTCTACATTCTATATATTCCAATATTCAACCTTTTATTTTGCGTTTTGAATCAAGTTCCACTGAATTAGTAAGGTTGTAGTTCAATTTACGAGTTTCCAAGAAATATTGTTATAGCGGGTTTTGCAACTACACGCCTCATATATACGTAACATATTCTGTTTGAATTTACAATCTTCTAGAATATCTATAATCATTAAAAATGATTCAGCTGTGTAAGGTTTTATTTGATTGTTAGCTTAGGACACGTGACAACCAAATTATATCACACCCAGACAGGAACGCACACCAACTTAGTCACGGTTTAAATGCCATCATGTCCACCGCTTAGGTAATATTGATCGCTTAATGCACCATTATCTTAGAGTTTTTTTCTCCACTTCGCACGATCTTCAGCATCCCTGGTCCATTTATCTGGCCAGTCTCGTCTAATGTGCATATTATTACATAATTGTCACGTATCAATGGTGAAAAAACATCGTTTATTAGCCTGCATGAGATTACCGGCATGTGTAACCCAGTCCAATCTGTCCTAGACAAAGTTGCCTATACTGCCCATTCCCTCTAGGGGGCTAGACTAGCTGTGAGACGTTCTGGGTTGGTTTAAAATTGATTAACATGATAAATTATTCAAATATTGTATGAAATAAAAAAAAAAAAATCAGGACTACACGAATAAACGCCCAGCCCTCTAACACGTGTCGAGCCTATCTCTGTGACCCACTTACACACACAAGCAAACACATTCAAAGTGCATCTGTATGCATTCATACACGACAAATATATGTGTGGGTGAAATTTGGAGTAAACAATTTGCGTGTGTGGGAGAAACTAGGACTTTATGAGATTTTCTAAGATTTTTTTCTATCAATTAGATAACAAAATGCTTGACGAACACCTCTGTAGTTGATTGGATTATTCTATTTCTACGTGGTAGGGCCTCAAGCCCGTCTGGATGGCGACCACCTTTGGTCTTAAGTATGCCGCCATAATAACCTTGTGTTGTGTTCCGGCATTAGTGACCCAAGTTCCTGTACCCTTATGGGACAGCAGCGTGTTCGCGATGCCACTGGCGTTGCATACACCTATAGGCGACGGTAACTGCTAAATCCTAAGCGGGCCGTCAGCCTGTCTGCTGTTCTACAGCAATAAAAAAAAAAAAAATATTCCCAGTCACTAAATTTCGATTCCGCGTAGTTTTTGGTAAACAACGTGTCTATTATTTCACTTATCTGATTGTTATGGCATTGGTTATAAATGTTTATATTTAAAGATTATTTCGTTTAATACAAGCAAGCTGTTTTTTTTATTGCGGAGAAACAGCCGTCATGCTGACGGCCCACTTAAGCAGTTACCAACGCCTGTGGATGTTTACGGGGCACCGCTAACATGCTGCCGTCTGCGTACAGGAGCTACTGGGTCACTAATGCTGGAATATAACGCAAGGTTATTATAGTGGCGTATTTATTGACCAAGGGTGGTTGCCATCCAGATGGGTTAGTCGTTCGTTATCTCAACATTCACACCTTTTTTCACACTAATGTATTCATTATCCGTGCAGGGGCGGAGAAAGAATACTAACCTCTGCGGCCGGGGTCGGCCTAGCTACGTAGAAGGATCTTAATCCCGTCTGGATGGCGCCCACCTTTGGTCTTAAGTATGCCGCCATAATAACCTTGTGTTGTGTTCCGGCATTTGTGACCCAAGTTCTTGTACCCTTATGCGACAGCAGCGTGTTCGCGATGCCACTGGTGTTGCAAACACCCATAGGCGAAAAAGAAGGATATTTTTTATTAATAAAATCATACTTCTATATTTTCAAAGTCGGCTATATAATTTTTAGTTACGCATTCTACGATAAGCTATGAGACGATGTTTTTACATTTACAGTTTTATGGCTCACGTATTTTATAGTCCTACTGATTTACATCTCATTATTTATTCAATTTATGTTTGGCGTGTAGATTTGACCACAAATAAGATTACCCTATCACCTTAAATAATAAATCATGATCATCTTAGCGTTAGCATCCCGGTAGCAAATTTCGTTTCGGTGCCCGGGTCCACTTTCCGACATTTCCTTCTCCACACACGATTGACATTTTTTTTTGGTCTCGGGGAAAACCTCTCTTGACGGGTTCCCCCGGCCCGGGGGGACCAAGGGATATGTGGGATTCCGGGAAAGATGTTCGGCCATCCGACTACCCACTAAAACACCCCGCTGTTCTCCTATTGCCTACGCCCGGGCCCGACATCCTTTATAGTGAATTAAATAATATATTATTATGAATATGAATTAAATAATAATAAGCAAAATCACTTGCCATTTTTAAAAACTTGGTTAATGACCATTACCTAAAGTCATAAACTGCATCGTCATGTGTATGCTTCATTGTATTGCTATTGTATGTTAGATTAATTTAGTTTTTTTTTGTATAATATTTACTATCTTGATTTCTATGTCTATTGTGCACCGCCTTGTACTACTACTTTAAATATTTCTGATAGGTTGTCTGGAAGAAATCGCTATTTAGTGATAAGACCGCCGTTTGCTCACTATGTTGTACTATTACCTACTTCTTTTTATGTCTTTTTTTCTGTAAAATTGTGTGGTGAACAATAAAGAATTATCTATCTATCTAAATAATAAATTAATGATATTATCTGATGGTGCACATTAAAAACATTTATGTTCATTTTTTTATTTTGTGGAATTGCGGACAGGCTGGATGGATCTTTAATAGTAAGCAGTTACCGTCGCTTATGGATGTTTGCGACGCTAGCACACATCCATAGGCGCAACGTAAGCAGCGCAAAATACGCTGCTGTCCCCCATTAAGGAACTGGAAACTAGAAACGTCTGTGGGCAATGGCAACAGCTTACTATTAAGTGGGCCATCAGCCTGTCTGGTGTTCCACAGTACTAAAAAGCGGATACATATTCGTCGTGTTTTTTTTTGGAGTTTACTCCTTAAGAATCGATTTTCATATACCTAGTCAGGTCATAAATTCTGTCACATGTTTAATGTAAAATAATTGTAACAAGTTTATTAATTATGTAACCATTCATATACCAAAATGAACTTAACAAAACATAGATTCTTATGACATTAAAGTTTATTCAAAATGACCTCCGTGATTTTGAATACAAGCCTTCTATCTGCGCGGCCAGTCGTCTATCGCAGCACGAACGAGGTCCATGTCAATATCGGCGGCTGCCTTAATCAAGGATGTCTTGAGTGACTCCAAATTGGGATGAGGCTTTGAGCACGCCTTTTCCTCCAAGTGTTGCCATATCTTGTAATCTAACGGATTCAAATCTGGACTGGAGGAGGGCCAGTCTTCGTGCCGGATGAAGTCGATTTCACGCGCCGCCAGCCAGTCTTGTGTGCTCTTCGCTCTATGAGCTGGCGCCGAATCTTGTTGGAATACCCAGTGCCTGTTATTGAACATGGTATGAGAAACAGGTTCCACAAGGTTCGTCAGGACTGTATTTTGATACACAACAGCATTCGTTTTTACACCTTTCTCACAAAAATGTACCTCTGTTAAGCCCCAATAAGAAACTCCCAACCATACCATGAGCGAGGATGGAAAATGACCTCGTTGGACACGCGGAATACGGTTGCTCGCTTCTTCACTACTGTGTGCGTACACCTTATCATTTTGTTTGTTGTAGCTCTCTTCTACGGTAAACATTTTTTCATCCGAAAAAAGAATTTCCCGATATTTTTTTCCCGCGTACCGCTTCAACAAAGCGCGGCATCTCTTCAGTCTCAGGTCCATTAGACGAGCATTCAAACGATGTCCTGTTTTTCTTCGATATGCCCGAAGCCCTAAGTCTTCATTTAACACCCTTTTCACCGTGGTTCTGCTTAACCCCATCTGAAGGGCCAACAGTTTCTGCTTACGTTTGGGATTTCTTTGAATTCGTGCCTTCACAGCTTTTATCACTGCTGGAGTCCTAACAGACCGAGGGCGACCACTTCTTGACCTGTCATCTACACTAGAGTCTTCATTGTATCGTTTGATGGTACGATAAACGAATCTTTTGGTAATATTCAAATTTTTCAGTATGTTAAAAATTTGAATTGGCGCGTAACCGCAACGATGCAACGCAATAACTGCAACACGGTCTTCTTTAAGCGTCCACTCCATATTTAAAAATGAGTAAAATTCTAAAAGTTATACATTTTTATTTTCATGAACAATTCGAAATTCGAATTCAATAAACTTTTTTGTGGCCAGCATTCTAAAAGAAAAGTTTTTACTACTGTGTGACAATACTTATGACCTGACTAGGTATAAGGCGCCCAGTATGAGAAAAATGTGAGAGTGAAATCTACTAATGAATGGCCTCGTTACGTTTTTGGTGCGCGTGCACCGGAACACACTAAACAAAACAAAACGATGTATCTCTCAAGCCAAAAATTACTTTTTTTGTTACAACTTAAGGTTGATTATACATTAAATGTTGTTTAACATACATATGTCTTTTCATTTGTAAGTGACAAGAGTAATTTATTGCTTTGCTCATTTTATATGACGAATGATCGTAAGTATTAGATAATGTTTTGGAGATTTGTGACTTTATTACTAGGTGCCATAGTTGTAATTAGGTTGAACTTAATACTGTTTTAAAACTTTTTTTATCTAATATATAAAATTCTCGTGTCACAGTTTTCGTTGCCATACTCCTCCGAAACGGCTTGACCAATTTTGATGAAATTTTTGTGCTATCCGGTATCTATGTGAATCGGCCAACATCTATTTTTCATTCACCTAAATGTTAGGGGTAGTCCACCCCTAAATTTTTTTTTTATTTTTTGACATTTTATTATTTTTATGGCAGAACAACGTTTGCCGGGTCAGCTAGTATATGTATATTATTTTCATTAATTTGTTAATTTACCCTTTCATATGGTATTGATCTTATTTCAGTTAAATAAACTCTTTTTGCGTATGTTTAGACAATCGTACTTAAGTAGTAAACTCCAGTCGTGCGTTGGAGCTGACACACACACAGTTTTTTATTGTAAAGACGATCCCGGTGTTCCTTCACATCCTTTAAGCGCCACGGCTGCGGGACGCGACGCATTAGTCAGGCCCCGGCCCCGCCCACCGTCGCGGGCCTCTTCAAATCCGAGTCGGTGATGAGCCCCGACATCTTCTTCTTCTGAACTGGGCGCGTGGAACTCCCGCGCATGCCCTAGTCTTGGCCATGTGGCCAACTGTGGATCACTGCGGCGGCCGGAGGTCTGTCACCAACCTCGGGTGACGCCCCTACGTGAACAAGAGGGTAGCCTGGCGTGGTTCCTCTCCTAAGCTGCCTCCTTCACGGACATAACTGTCTCGTAGAACGATGCAACGGCGTCCCATCCGGCTTGGTTATAGATGTAAATACCTCGATAATAATACTTCATATCACTCAAATCTAGACTCAGACCTTACATCAGAATAATAAAATAAATACATAGCGACAATTTACAAAAGCGCCATCTAGTCCCAAAGTAAGTAGCATAGCATTTGTGTTATGGGTACTAGACATTACTAGACAATTGATATACTTTGGTTTTATAGTTAAATACATAATATGTATTACGAACGATTGACGAAAAAAGTGTATAAGGCGAGTGTGAATGGAAGTGTTGGAAGGGGTAGACCTAGGCGGACGTTTCGAGACCAGATCAGGGACGTCTTGAAAAAAGGCCAGGTCTAGAGTAACCTAAACCGAAGGGCATGTATAAAGGGAATAATGAAAGTGAACGAAGCGAAACAAGCATGTAAGGATCGTAGCAAGTGGAAAGAAGTGGTCTCTGCCTACCCCTACGGGAAAGAGGCGTGATTATATGTATGTATGTAGATGGACGCATTGTGTGCAAGCTGCCTGTGTCTGCATTCAAGCGCAACGGAATGCAGAACCAAGAGCATTTGAAGACGCTCGGCACTGTGAATTTCCTATTTAGAAGCCCTCGTAACGTAGTCGTCAAATGCGAATTGTGCACGGACCCCGTAAAAGTCGGCGATCCGGCAAAAGTGCCACCCTGCACACCCAAACCGACACTCGGATGTTGTTTACTCAAGAAGAAACCAAGTGTCGCTTGAGAATATATTAGATAATTGACAATCGTGTCCAACTTTCAATGTGAAACGAGAAAAATAATTTAAATAAAAAGGATGACAGTTTTTCCCCAAAAACTGGTTAACATCAGACAGGCAGCCGGTTGTAAAAACTAAGCCACAACTATTATAACATGTAACATGTTGTGCCGACCCCATATAATGTGGGATAAGGGCAGGAGGAAGGAGAAGACGAATTACACATAATCATCCACATTCAGGACGGAGACTGGACCCGTGACCCCGTAGGTGTTCCGTCGTGCGTTAACCGTCACGACAGTCGTCAAAATTAAAAAGTTAGCTAGGATTTGATCGATATACGCCGGGATCAGGGTTAAATGTTTGGCAGAGTAGCAGTCACGCTAGTTGGCGGGAATGCGCGGTTATTTTCGAACGGCCCGGTTAAATGGAACGGCCGACGGTTAGTGGAAACAGAACTGTAAAATTAACTTTCTTCTGAAGTACCTACTAGTTTGAGCACACGTTCCTTACAGGTTGTGCAGCCCTGGTAGAGTATTACAAATATATAGCATAATATACAAGTGTAAGTTTTTTTTTAATGCTGTAGGATAGCAGACAGGCTGAAGGTCCGCTTAGAATATAACAGTTACCGTTGCCTATGGGTATTTGCAACGCCAGTGGCATACCAAACACGCTGCTGTCTCATAGGAGTACAGGAACTTGGGTCACTAACGCCGGAACACAACACAAGGTTATTATGGCGGCATAATTAAGACCAAAGGTGGTCGCCATCCAGAGGTTGTTTTGTCGGCTTTTACGACAGGCCGACCCCGGCCGCAGAGGTTAGTATTCTTTCTCCGCCCCTGCACGGGTAAGTGACAAGTTTTACTTCACACATATGTGAATGCGAAACATCATGACCTTATCTAGCTCACGGTAAAGAAATAGATCAGTATTATACAATCATCCAAGCATTTTTTACAACTGGAATTTAGCAAACAACAGGACATTTGCTACACCAAGGGCGAACTCGAAGAAACTTTATAACGCATTAGCGAATGTGTAAGGTATGTTACACATTCACTAAAAAGCCCACCAAAAGACTTCACAACCATAGCACTGACGGCTAACGCACGTCGGTACGCTTGCGGAGGTCACGGGTTCGATTCCCTTCTCGCGTCTGAGTGTTTATGTATCATATGTAATTATTTACAAAAAAAAAGTATATATCGCATGCTTAATCATAAACTGACCTAACTCAAAAAAACCTGTTTTTTTGGGAAATCGCAAAAAATGTTTTGTCATTTACTACTTATCCCATATATTGACTTATAACTAAATAGCGATAACTTAGTGTGGGAAAGAGATATCGAAATAAATCTTAGTTTGGCCGATAGAGGGCATCGATACAATGCTGCCCGTTATATTATCTCACTTTAGACCTAAATCGTAATCGGTCAGTTTATGATTAAGCATGCGATATGTAGTATATCAGTTTTCTAGTACCCATAACACAAGTACTATACAACTTAGTTTGGGACTAGATGGCGTTGTGTGAAATGTAGTAATATATTAATTTATTTGTTATTTATGTTGGTTGTCTCCAGATATGCTTCTGTTTACGACCTAACAATATAAGAAAAAAGGGCTATATGCAATTTTTGACAGACTGTGCTAGCTTTATTCTAACTTACGAATCGCAGTGCTTCATGTTGCGCCTAAGTCCCGACAGAATTAAAAAGTTAGATCATATATTATGGTGTATATTCAAAAATTAATAGAAAGGTCTCTACTTAGCATATTTCAAATTATACTTCTTAAAACATGCTAGTGATTTGATTAAATAAATAAGAAAAACGCAGGTGTTAACATTTCAGTACTACATCAGTAGGTTATCTATAGGTTCGATTCTGCGGGAACAAAATACTTGTATGATTTGCAAGTTGATGGCCTGTTTACACGTTACTGAAGTAGAGAACTCCATAGAGAGAGTTTCTGAACGGGGACGACAAAACCTTGTCCAAATCAACCCCTTGAAGACTCAAGTCTGCGTATTCTCTGCTAAGAAAACCCCATCCGCACCTGCGCCACAATTCCAAGGAACTCCTCTTACCATCTCAGAGAGTATTGATCCTTGGTGTCGATATCACGAACCACGTGCAGTTTAGGGAACAACTGGAGGGCAAAGCTAAGCTTGCCTCCAAAAGCTGGGTGTGCTAAACCAGTGCAAGCAATACTTCACTCTAAGGCAACGACTAGTGCTATACAAATCACAGGTCAGGCCAGACATGCAGTACTGCTCTCATTTATGTGCTGGAGCGGCGGCATGTCAGCTAAATCCTCTGAACAGCATTCAACAGCGCATTGTTCATTTTGCGCATTTTCCCCATTTCTTGGAGCCTCTCCTTTCTTGTACGAATCGGTTCTCGACGTTCATGTTGCGTACTCTCCGGATTTGGAATAAGCTTCCGGCTGAGGTTTTCTCAGCGCGGTACGATATGGGGTTCTTCAAAAAAGGCGTTATGAAATTTCTTCGAGGCCGGCAGCGCGTTGGTAATGCCTCTGGTGTTGCAAACGTCCATAGGCGGCGGTGCCCACCTGCTCTAGGATGGGCCGTTTGCCTGTCTACTGAACTCCAGCTATAAAAAATAAAAAGATTAGCATAAACTTCGCAGAAATCCAACATGAGAAGACCATGAAATTTTCGAAATTAAGATTTATTAGTCACATTTTCCTTCTCAAAGACAATAGGTCACGCTATAGGAAACTTAAACCCGGAACCGAACCTTCAATGTAATTGTTATTAATAATAAACAATGGAAAAATCATTTTTCTTAATCATCAACACGCAACGTCTTTACACTGACTATAAACTTGAACCTACCTCGTCAATAGTCAATCCAGATTGCAATCACAGAGTTTGTCAGGATGATGTGCTTTTTTATTGCTGAGGAACTGCAGATAGGCTGACGACCCACTAGTAAGCAGTTACCATCGACTACGGATATCTAAGACGCTAGAGGCACCGCAATCACGCTGCTGTCCCGTAGAGGTACAGGAACCTGGGTCACTAATGCCGGAACACAACTCAAAGTTATCATGACTGCATACTTATAGACCAGGAGTGGTTGCCATTCAGACGGGCTTGGGCTCTACCACGTAGCTAGGGTTGTTTTGTCGCCTTTTACGACAAACCGACCTCGGCCGCAGGGGTTAGTATTCTTACGCCGTCCCCGAATGGAGAAAAAACGATGCCCCATTTTTTTTTATCGAAATTGTTAGCATTAAATATCTATTTAGACAAATAAATAAAATTGGAGGGTCTGTTTGTAATATTAAAATAACCGCTTTTTACTAAGTGCATTCAGACGTATACACGGTACATATACCAAAACAAATTTTTTTACAATATTTGTCTGTCTGTCTGTTTGTTCAGGCTAATCTCTAAAATGGCTGCACCGATTTTGACGGGACTTTCACTGGCAGATAGCTGATGTAACAAGGAGTAACTTAGGCTATTTATATTTTAGAAAAAAAAGGTTTTTGTAAAAAATGATAAGTTTCGGAAATTTTATATTCCAATTTAAGTTGACCTCTGATTTATAGCATCAATCATATGAAATAGGGTTTAGCTTAGGCTGGACTATGTAGGTTCAAACGCACGTATTCCGGAGGCGCATGGCGTAACAGTTGCATTCCAAGCGTTTTAGGGTTTATAGGGGGTTGTAATCCAAAATAAACTAAAAGATTTATCCAAAAAATGCTGCCCAAGGTCACTATTCCATGCGGACGGAATCGCGGGCACAGTTAGTTTAACAATAAGCATAAATTGTTTCCACAGCGATACCTACTCGTTGGAAGGAAATTCTACGTCAGTATCGTGTGTCGTTTCGATATAGGCAAGAACTGGGTATCTGAGGAGATGAATATGCTGCGGAGGATGTGTAGAGTAAAGTGGAAGGACCGCGTTAGGAACCTCCGCATTCGCGGTAGCCTTCATGTTTGTTTTATTGCGGGTAAATTGCAGATGTGTTGCTTTCGCTGATATGGCCACGTTTTACAACAACTGGGCACTTACGTGATGAACAAATATTTGGCCATGCCCCTTTTAAAGGGTCCCGGCAGAAGAGGTAGACCCAAATAGTCCTGTCTTAAAGTCGTAAAGGATAATATGCGTGCATGCTCACTACCAAGGATGCTGAAGACCGTGTGGAGTGGAAAAGATATACTCTGAAAGCGGACCCCGGGCACCAAAGCGTAAGTTTAGGTTACAACTGGGAGTTAACGATAAAATGGTTTTTAAACTGCCTAGCATGAACTAAATTTTGTTTTCAATGTTTGTAAACAGCGCCCCTAGTGACCACTAGGCGTATAAATAAATTGTTCCAAATACTTAACGTAAATCATATTAAGCGAGCTCACTCAACAGTAATTTTAATTGTGCATGTAAATAGAAAAAGGCAATTTTAATCTGGTCGATCCTAAGTTCTATTCTGACACTATTCTCATAAATATAATAACAATTGTCACACGTCGATTAAACAAATATGTGTGCGACAGGTGTGTGTAACCGACGTATGCCTTCGACAAGCAATGTATGTATTTATTTACTAATAAAAGTGTGTAAATAGTATGCCAGTTGCCTAGTATCCATGATACAATCGTTCTGCTGTTTTAGACCTCAATAGCGTTGTGTGAATTGTTCCAGCATATTTACCTAGTCAGGTCATAAGTATTGTCACACAGTAAAAACTTTTCTTTTAGAATGCTGGCCACAAAAAAGTTTATTGAATTCGAATTTCGAATTGTTCATGAAAATAAAAATGTATAACTTTTAGAACTTTACTCATTTTTAAATATGGAGTGGACGCTTAAAGAAGACCGTGTTGCAGTTATTGCGTTGCATCGTTGCGGTTACGCGCCAATTCAAATTTTTAACATACTGAAAAATTTGAATATTACCAAAAGATTCGTTTATCGTACCATCAAACGATACAATGAAGACTCTAGTGTAGATGACAGGTCAAGAAGTGGTCGCCCTCGGTCTGTTAGGACTCCAGCAGTGATAAAAGCTGTGAAGGCACGAATTCAAAGAAATCCCAAACGTAAGCAGAAACTGTTGGCCCTTCAGATGGGGTTAAGCAGAACCACGGTGAAAAGGGTGTTAAATGAAGACTTAGGGCTTCGGGCATATCGAAGAAAAACAGGACATCGTTTGAATGCTCGTCTAATGGACCTGAGACTGAAGAGATGCCGCGCTTTGTTGAAGCGGTACGCGGGAAAAAAATATCGGGAAATTCTTTTTTCGGATGAAAAAATGTTTACCGTAGAAGAGAGCTACAACAAACAAAATGATAAGGTGTACGCACACAGTAGTGAAGAAGCGAGCAACCGTATTCCGCGTGTCCAACGAGGTCATTTTCCATCCTCGCTCATGGTATGGTTGGGAGTTTCTTATTGGGGCTTAACAGAGGTACATTTTTGTGAGAAAGGTGTAAAAACGAATGCTGTTGTGTATCAAAATACAGTCCTGACGAACCTTGTGGAACCTGTTTCTCATACCATGTTCAATAAAAGGCACTGGGTATTCCAACAAGATTCGGCGCCAGCTCATAGAGCGAAGAGCACACAAGACTGGCTGGCGGCGCGTGAAATCGACTTCATCCGGCACGAAGACTGGCCCTCCTCCAGTCCATATTTGAATCCGTTAGATTACAAGATATGGCAACACTTGGAGGAAAAGGCGTGCTCAAAGCCTCATCCCAAATAGGAGTCACTCAAGACATCCTTGATTAAGGCAGCCGCCGATATTGACATGGACCTCGTTCGTGCTGCGATAGACAACTGGCCGCGCAGATTGAAGGCTTGTATTCAAAATCACGGAGGTCATTTTGAATAAACTTTAATGTCATAAGAATCTATGTTTTGTTAAGTTCATTTTGGTATATGAATGGTTACATAATTAATAAACTTGTTACAATTATTTTACATTAAACATGTGACAGAATTTATGACCTGACTAGGTAGTTATCCGTGCAGGGGCGAAGAAAGAATACTAACCTCTGCGGCCGGGGTCGGCCTGTCATAAAAGGCGACAAAACAACCCACCCTAGCTACGTGGTAGGGCCTCAAGCCCGTCTGGATGGCGACCGTCTTTGGTCTTAAATATGCCGCCATAATAACCTTGTGTTGTGTTCCGGCATTAGTGACCCAAGTTCCTGTACTCTTATGGCACAGCAGCGTGTTCGTGATACCAATGGCGTTGCAAACAATCATAGGCAACGATAACTGCTAAATTCTAAGTGGGCCGTCAGCCTGTCTGCTGTCCTACAACAATAAAAAAAACATATTTTTTATATAATATTTTTACTATATTATTGTATAAAATTTCTTTAATTTTATAAATCTATAACTGTGTTTCGCTAGCAACGGACCCAAAGGTCCAAATTGCCAGGAGTCGAGGAGACACAGGAACCTCCTAACATTACCCCGTGCCAATATTTATTATTATGCTATTCTAATAAAACAAAGAAAGAAAAATTAAAAAATTATATAATCACAGATCAAAGCGTCGCACTGCTGGGATCGCTCCCCCTGGAGGCAACGGCTGGTATACCCACCATGCTTGACCAAGCCGGATTAGTGGAGTACACATACTAATGATCGCGGTATGTAGGGTTCCTCACGATGGATGATTTTCCTTCACCATCGGTCCATGTCAATTATGTACATTAGGCGAGAAAACCTGTCTGAGCAGTGCATGCCCTAGGATTCGACTTCTCTAGTTTGGCCTCCGAGTGCAATACCACTGAGCTACCGGGTACCTATCATCATCGGCTTGGCCTTGTCCCAATCATATGGGATCGGCACAATATATATTTTCTTCCATTTTATTCTATTTAATATCATATATTCTATATAGTTATTATACTTACTAATGTTATAAACGTGTAAGTAAGTTTGTTTGTTACGCTTTCATGCGAAAACTATTTAACCGATCATCATGAAACTTTGTACACATATTCTTGGAGGTATTAGAAATAACATAGGATACTTTTTATTGAAAAAAATTTTTTATGGAGATATGCAATGCCTTTTCTCATTTTTTTCCAATTTAATTTTGCCTGTTAACCGCCCAGTGGAGCGGGCGTAATCGACTAGTATTCTATATATGTATGTACATTTATGAAGAATGCCACTTCATCTGTTATTTCACAAACCCTCTTAACATTCACCACAGATTCTTTCCCTTTCTTTTTTTTCTTTTTTGTATACCCTATTTTCAGGTTCAACATTCTCTAGTGATATATACATGTATATACTCTTTATACCTATATAATCATTAACAATCACACCAATACGATGCCATTGCAAAAATGAACATCCGTCGCATTGAGCGTGGGAAAAATGACCTTATAACGAAATTCAACGTAATCTTAACATCCTTCCGGTTTTTGGGTGGTAGCAGATTCATGAATCACTTTCTTGAATTACATAATTCTTGTCATACTTAACTGAATCGACTACATTGATCTGGACTCGAAAAAATAGCTCATAACACCACTACTGGGCCGGTGCTTCCCTCTGGTGGGAACTGGGGATTATATTTTCAGATTGCCTTTTTTATTGCTGAGGAACAGGAAACAGGTTGACGGTCCACTTAATACTAAGATGGTGCTTAGAAATTGCGACGCTAGAGGCACCGTGTACACGCCGCTGTCCGGGTACTGGACCTGGGTAACTAATGCCGAACAACACACAACAACAACACAAGGTTATTATGGCGGCATATTTATAACCCATATGTGGCTGCCTGGCTGCCATCCAGACGGGCTTGGGGCCCACGCCACGTTTTTTCTCATCACTTGTGCTACGATCCATAGGGAAATTTGAATATTCCATAAAGTCCATTGTTCAATAACTTATAAAAAAAGTACAAGGAATATATAAGGTATGAAGCTTTATCGATGATACTTGATGATCGAGATAATAATCGATATACAATCGATAAAACGTGTGTAATACTAGGATCTCATAAGCGCGTAGAGTTCGCGGCGGGTGCGCAGGGCTGGCCCACTAACGCATCCCACTTTAGAATTGGGCCGATTATAAATAAACACTGCACTTGCACTGAGTAGGGTTGGCCATTTCTGAATGGGTTCGAGTGAGTCATTCGAATTCATTAGTGACGTTGTTAACTTATTTAATGTTTGAACGTTTGGTTGAGTCAACCGAGTCACATTGAACAAAATTATATCCAATTTTGAATATTGTTCAATATTTTGACAATTCCATGCCATCTAATCTCAAAGTAAAGCAGAGCGCGTTGTGTTCTGAGTTCTAAACAAACGGTACTTATGTCCATTTTCTTTTTGGTCAATAATTCTAAATTTAGATACAAGACATGCTATAACTGGATGACAAGATATAACTGGTTTATCTCACAATGGTGTAAATATAAATTTCTCCGAGCAGCAACCCTAGTCGGCGTGGATTGCACGTTGCTTCGCGTGCGGTAATCGGGCCGGACGGATCGCAACACGCATCATACACAAACCAGTTTTGGTCATTTCCACAACATATAATTATTTATAGCATTTTAATTAAGTTTTAAAGTAAATTAATAGTGCCTAGAGTTTCTATGGATGCCTCACTAGCTCGACAATGTTTATTGTATACATAATGTTTATATAGGTATATAGTTTTCGTCGGTATATACCTGTATGTCGCTTACACACGTCTGTAGCTCTTGTGACTTGACAGTGACATCTTATCATAGACACGAGACTACATAGCTATGCTATAAATGCATACTAAATCGTATATACTACAGGGTTATTTCTAAGGGCGTCGCAAATTGAGCCGGAGGCCCAAGAGAGAGCATTCTCATATCTCTCCACCCGGGTGTCGGGCAGTAAATTGACACTGGATTTGTTTTAGTAGGTATACCACCACGGAAGCATTATACGGGCTCACACACGACCCCGCTGCGAACTAAAAGGTGTGGGTGTGTATCAGGTATCACCTCGGGAACAAAAACAGGGCGTCGCAGAGGGCAACAAAGTACCTCGCAGTTTTCTTTTTGCGTCGAGGAGTCAAAGCATATAGAGATATGTTCTGAAGTATCTGAAGTGTCAAGAATAGATTGCATATACGTAGATTGTTTCGTCCTGTGACTTTGTTCGTACACATCGTGGGCACATGGCTCAGATAGCTTCGGATGCAACTGATTAAAGAATAATTATGATTTGATTATTTACTAAGCGAAATTAGACTTGAAACCTAAAATGGAGTCATTGGCTTCCATTTACTCTATAAGTGCACCTATTAGGTAGAAAATTACCTAAGAGCCTGGAAAAATCTAGACTAATGTGCGTAATCAAAATTACCACGCATCGAAGGTGTTTTTATTGCTCTGGAACTGCAGAAAAGCCGACGATCCACGTAATAGTTAGCAGTTATTGTCGCCTATGGATATTTGCGATGCTAGGGGCCCCGGTAACGCGCTGCCGTCCACCTAGGGTACTGTATTTTGTCACTTGTTTATGGCGGCATACTTAAAAAACAGGGATGGTGGTCAGACGGATTTGGAGCCCTACTTATCACGAGGGTGAAAAAACGTTGCAATACTTGCACTCTTAACATTAAAGACAAGGTGTCACCCAAAAATCCACCTTGTGTCCAAGCTCCAACCTTGGCTGGTATGCTCTCCATATCCTCTATAATCCGCTTTTTGTCTATGATCTGCGATATTATTTTAAATCCAGTTATAGCTATATAGTTCTAAGATACAAATAAAAAAATCTTGTGTTAGACTAGTCTGATAACGAAAAAGGTAATTTTTATAAATATTGTTTACCTAACCTAATCACTTACGAATTCCGCAGCATAATTAATTATCGGTAAATTAATACGATCGTCATGTTGTTGCCGAAATTCGCTGAATGCCGTTTTTGAAAACACCTGTAAACTACATACATATGCACATATATATGCATATACATACATATACATACGTACATATATATGCACATTCCGTAGATATCAGTCACTTTTATTCCGATTAAATCCGTTTTATAGGTACCATGCAAGCTCTATAGAAGCCGACCGCCACATTAGTGGGGGCCACTATCTTTAAGCGGCATAACTAAAACTTTGTGGCTTTGTAGGATCGACTTTTGGTCATTGCTCTCTGGCCCAGTGCGCCCAGGATGAGGAGTTTACCGGATGAGACTATCGTTCCATGTGTTAAGCTAGGGCGAGGACTTCCCCCGTATTGCTGACTTCACCGGTAGTCTCCTCGGTCCCATCGGCTATCAGTTGTGCCGGCAGCACCAGCTATGCTTGCATAGCAGATAAGATTGGCATGGCACCGCCTACCTCTGCTTATCCGCCACCTGTAGATTGGTGACTACGATGTTCCTTTCAAGGTTGACAGATCAGACTCTAGTATGGTCGTGTCTAATATTAAACAGCAGTCCAGGGCTTTTATGATTTTCGAAGGCAACTGGAGCGAGTGCTTCAAGGAATAGAAAATAAGGAGACCACCATGATCTTCGAGGTCTACATCACATAAATGAGAACATATGCCAATATTCGATGGCAGGCCCTAGGTTTAGTAAGAAGTCTTGAACTAAGACCACGACTTTGTGGTCCATCAACTGCACATGGTTATTGGATCATCCGATTAATGAAGGAGACTCCGTTACTCATTTTCAGGCTTAAAAGGCGAGACAGCAACAAGTCGCTATACCAATATCCAATCCGAAAGTTTCCAGTTAAGGTTAAGAATTAAGGGGTAAACGGTTTATATAGTGTAGTATATGCGATTTAGTCGATGGAATTCATTTACGGCATACCAACGCTGTCTCCAATGTCCATGTATATTTATGATGATGTCACTGTCACTGTCAAGACTTGTAAGCCACGAGCGAGTGTGGGCAACATACAGATACAAATACATAGACATACAGCGGCGGGTGAGATACGTGGATGTTTCTGAGCGAGTGCGGCACCCATAGACACCATATATTATGTACCATCGTTCTTGTGTAGGTAGGCTTGATATGAAAAACTAGGGTTGTCACGTATGTAACTATAGACGCTAACGCTGCCTTCACATACTGAGGATCGCTAACCGGAATGATTTACCGAAGATGCAGTGGTATCTCCTGACCTATAATTTGGTCTCGACACGTGACGAGAGGTGTCGCACAGCAATGAAACGTCGATGCTGTGACCAGCATAATGCCTTCGAAGTCCTGTACTGTTTAGCTGATTCGGTGGTTAAAGAATGGTTGTCGGGTATAAAATAAAAGACAGTAATTTTATATTAAATAAGTATATATATTACATTTAATTGCACCTATTACATCGACAGCGGTATATTACCACGGTACAACTAACATTATTGTCAGAGAAATACTACAAGGCCTCTCGTACATTCATTTTCGGGTAAATAAAGCGAAAACAAACAACATTTTATATGATATGTTCAATTTTATTTACATTATAACTTTTTAATATACTTTTTGTAAATATAAGAATTATTTTTCAAAGTTATAAGACGTTTGGCTTTTTTACTTAAATAAACAGTAACTTCAAATTTGATATAAATTATTATATATATTGCTTTGCCAAATGTAGATAGAAGATTACAAATGTAGGTACACAAAATCTCTTTGCGCAAAAACAAAATGTTGTCCAAAGGCCAAATGCATTTTCATTTCATTGGATCAATGACTACCATTCTTCTTAATAGGCAATTAAACAAAAATGCAATGATATTAATGGAAATAGAAAAAATAAATAACATTGAACATATTTTAATAAAAGAAAAATGTCTTTGGTTCAGAAATAAGAAAGATTTGATCTTAGCACCATCTGGACGAGATAATAAAAGAAAAATAAAATTAAAATAAGTCAACAATAAAATTATATAAAAAAATTGTTAAGGGCCTTTCTAAAGCTTATTTTTATTTAAAAATAATTTGCTCAGTAGAGTCCACTTCTAATAGCGACATCTATAGAATGCTATAGTACAAAATTATTAAATATATAAAATATTTTTAATATCGTTATTAAAAGCGCACTTCCGGTTTACAAGGACTCGAGTCTTAGACATCCTGTTTTTAACTAAGAATGTAATAAAGATTTGTTTGACGACTACTTTGAAAGTAAATTGTTTAAAAATTTAAGTATGGTTAATTTACTAGCATCTTCATAATTGTAAATATATATTATATTTTAAATATATCTTCTAGTAATTTGTATAATAACAGTAAAGTTGAATAAATTTTTTAATTACAAAAAATATTATCTTAAATTTTAAAATTTACCATTTATGTGTACAAAATATTTTACTATTATTTATTTATATATCAAGTTTAAATCTGTCAAAATATGTGAAATTTCATATATGTTTTATTATTTAATATGATTTTAAAATAAACATGTAAAATAGGGACGGAGTTATTTTATGAAATTGACTTCCACACACTAACATATTAATATATTCAGATAAAATAATTCTGTATTTAAATTCTAAGATATGGGAAGACTTCATTAATACTACATATTTGAATAAAAATTACTTCTAGACCTAAACGGTACCACATAATATGTTTTTATTCTTCAATGAGGCTTATAATTGAAAGAATATTCCACTCCATTCCAACTAAACAAGTATTATGAACTCTGTGTATATTTTATATACTACTTTATTAATTAAACATTTAGTATTTTCAAAAATATTTCCCAAGAGATTACGGAGTATTATAATTTAAAACTAATAATAATTACTCAAATTTAAGGTTTGGATAATTTTTATTCCATTTTTTTTTCTTTCATGCTTAGAAACATTAGATACGGTTTAGGTCTAGGTGTGATTTTTAAATATTCTTAATATATTCACGTACAAATACATTATAATATTACGTTTATTGCAAACGAAAATTAACTATATATAGTGTGTAGTTGTCATTATATTATTTCGTAGGATTCCATCTGGTAACTATATGTTTCGAGACCCGTTTTACTGTTTGCCAGTCGTAATATTAACCGCAAAGCACTAAATAGCTTTTACATTAAAATATATATCGATTTATGGAGGTATGGGATAAGGAAAACTATCTCTGTGTTTAAAAAAGTGTCCGTCGAAATACGTTAAAGCGAGGCGCTGCAATAGAATCACTGTAAATTTTTAAGGAAACTGTCAAATATTATTAGTGTGATAAGAATTTTTAACTCAGCATACCCAATCCGTCTACAACCGCTAATTCGTGTCATGTAATTGCACTGGCAGCTGTACAGATCTCCAATATGAGATGGTTCTCTTTATACAACCCTCCATACAATCGACAAATAAAAGCTTTTATAGAACCGTTCCGACGCACAATTAAAATTCACATAATTTTTATTCTTTTGTAATCAGTACCAAATTATAAAGATATTACGTCTGATATATTTTGTTATTAAGTTTCGAACAGACCTCAATGTTGTAAGATTTAAAAATACAGTTTGTATAAAGAAATAAAACAATGAAAGAGACATACAGAAATCCTATATAAAGTATACCGTAAAAATTATTTTATCAAATATTAATATATTTGAGGATTTTGCAATATATATAAATAATATACAAATAAAACGAATAAATAGCTATATAATAAATACATCCTGTTTCCTTTTACTTATTATTTAGTATTTTTTATTTTTTAGGAAGTATATTGCAGCAGAAGTGATATAAAACACTCCTAAATTTAAACCCTGTTTATATTGATTAAGAGCATAGTTCAATTTCAAGATAACGGTTTACTTTATCATTACTACATCCAGTTTGCTGTATGCAATTAAAATAAAATTTATGTTTTATTAAAAATCTATTTAGTCTAATAGTTAAGGATTTCGTACTATGTATAAACATTATTCTTCCATTGTTTCATTTTATATAAAAAAAAACGTCAACAAGGCAATACGATAAAAAACAATAATATAGTATTTATTTGCTTTAAGCCCTTTAGGTAGTGCTACCGATTGAATTTAAGTATACAATCAACAAAGTACGTCATTATTTTGTGCCTTGTACTTCCCTATAAATCTGTTCAAGAACTTCGGCTGTTACTTCGCAGCGAGGATTGTGGTACTTACCTGAGACTAGCTCAAAAGTTTCAATAAATTGCTGTATACCTTAGTAATATGTGTTTATATAAAACAATAAAAAGAACACAATTTCCCACTACTGTGATGTCGTGTAAAAGTTTACTCACATGTTTGTGTTCATCGTCAATATGTGGCAATTATTATAATGCACATTAGGTGAGTACTACTTGTTTTTTTTTACTTATTTTTTTATTTGTCATACTTTAAAATTATGTTTATAGACAGTTGGAAGACTGCTGGCAAAAGGTCACCTTCTGCGTTGGATGTTTGCAACACCATAAAAGTAACACATATTTTGGCAGCCCTGCATTTAAAATAAAATATCGTAAGTATAATTATGTTTTTATAAGATATGCTTAGTAAAGGAGTTGATTAGTTCTTAGCCGTAACAGAATACACCGTTTAGTAAAAACTAACCCGATCAAAGGGTCTGATCGTCAGAAACAGGGAAAGGAAAGTAGGTAAGTGCGACGAAAAAGAATGCAATAATAATTTAAAGAGAATAATCACGTAAAAACATGTAAAACTTTTCACAGCCAAAGCCAATGAACAGAAATGATTTTATCATTTTAAAACTTATGTAATAACATCACTAACTTAATTATAAGTAGGGAAAATGTAATAAAAATTAAAAAGGTACTTTAATAGGAATATAATTTTAGAATTCAACAAAAAAACCCAATAAACCTATTCGCTTAGCGTAAGCAGAAAGAGTTTATGTACATATTTTTAAATAATAGCGAATAACATTAGAATAATAATAACAAGAGAAACATAACTGTATCAGGACATCAAAAATTAAGTAGATGTTGTAACATATTTTGTAACATTGATATAATATACAGTTATTTTAAATGAAATATTACAAAACAAATTAATGGAAATAAAAAATAACTACACATTATTTATTGTTGGTGATTTAATTTTCGTGTGAAACATGAAATGGTGTCGAAACATAGACATTTGCAATGAAAAATATTTTATCTTTGAGTTTTCAATATTTAAAACAATAATTTTACTTTAAAAATAAACAAAACTATTCATAATTTTCATTGCACGCGTCGTTTTACACGGTCCTAACAATTCAAAATTATATTGTATTATTAGAAAATGTTACCACATGCAAGAAAACTTTCCAATTTGGTTGCATTTTACTCGCGATTATTAATCAAACAAGCAGCTATTTTCCCATTATAACTAAATTTAAAACTAAACAAAATTAAATTGTCAAAATTATATACAACCAATTTACATTAAACTATATAATACAATAACTAACTTAAAATTTAAGAAAGTAAGAAGTTCTGTATAAAAAAATATTTTGCTCAGTCATTTTTATTTTTATGATGATGTGTATATAAAATAATGAAAGTGACAGCTCTCTTAAAATAGGTACTCGTACATGCATAACTCTAGACGTGCAATAAAAAATACTTAAAAACAAATTAAATGAAAAATATGTAATTAATAATAAAATTTCTTTTCATGTATAACCCGATTAAAATAAGAATAGAAATGAGTCATCCCTTTTCTAATAAACAAGGTTATAGTAAAAATAGAAATTCTCAGACATTTTAGTATGATTAGTCTTTTTTTTAAATTTAGTTGCCAATACATCATGCCATAGTACCCTGAACCATAGTATGTATTTGACATTTCTATTTTCATTTTAACTCGTTGATGAATGATTGAATGTTTGATCGTACGAATGATTTACATGATAGAACACTTTAATGGCATCTCATATGAATTTGCAGCTAAACTGTTAAATATAAAAATATATTATATATACAGCTAATTTAGAACATACTGTCTTGGTTTAAAGTATTTTGTTTGGCAGTGATTGTGTACAAGTATAAACTGCTACGCATGAGATCACTTCTTCTGCAGTTTGCACTCGTTACTCTGTAATATGAGATTTGAATCATTAATATATAAAATTCAAGATAAATATTTGTTTTAAAAAACTAATTACAATGTATGCAAAAGGCATAATATAAAATTTATTTTATCTAATTTTTGTATTTTATATAATAAGTTATATTTATAGCTTAATTTTTTTCTAAGCCATTGTGCAGTCATTTGCAATAAGAGAAGAACGTAGTATATATATAGCAGTAATTTTCAATATTATACGTACGGAAAAACAGAAAAAATCCAGTTAATCCGCTTTACCGTAACACCTATATTTTTCACAGTATCATAGATTCAAATCTCATATTAACCCTAACAAATTGTATATAATATTTATCTATAAAAATATATATATATATAAACGGTAAAAAATCACATAATCATTTCACTAACTAACTTAAGCTGAAGAGGTGTCACTTAGATTAATGCACGATTATCACACGGAGTTACCCATCTCCAACACTCCGCTCCACTAACTCATCTGTAACAAAGAAAATATTATATTAGAAACAGCCCTTTTATTTTTCCATCATTATGTTCTCCTGACATTCTATTACCTAGCATAGAAAGCTTTTTTTTATATATTTATTTACTGCTGACTTCAGAGTACGCAGTTACCGTCGCCTATAGATGCGACGCTAGGGGCAACACGAACACGCTACTGATCCACAGGGGTACATAAACCTGGTCCACTAATGCACACACAACACAAGATTATGGCAGCATACTTAAGATCAAGGGTGCTCGTAATCCAGACGGATTCAGGCCTACCACGTAGCCTAGGGATGGGCTGTTTTGTCTTTTATGACAGGTTGACTCCGGCCGCTGAGGTAGTATATAGGGGTAGTATTCTTACTCCACCCCTGCATGGAGAAAATTTTCTTCAATCTGTCACATTTTTTCCTATCACTTTTTCTGTAGTATTTGTATCTTCTTGTATTTTTTTTATTGACTTGATCTATTATAAATAAAAACATGAACATCCACACACCATTTTCTAACCAGTTTTTGCTGAGGTTATAGTTGGTGTGTTTGTATATTTTTATTTAGAATTATATATTATAGATAGATACATAACGCTTTATTGATCCACAACATAATTACAAAGGAAAACACTATATGACAAGATTAACACAAAACGATCTCTTCCAGGCAACCGATATAAGGAATATTTAAGCTATTATATCTGGCCAAAGGATGGCGAGTGAGAAAATAGATAAAAAATAATATATAATACATACAAATATATATAACAAAAATACGTATATATATACACATACTATATATTGGAAATATTGAGGGAAAATATAATGTCAAGCATAGTTATTTAAGGAAAGATAGTGTTGTCTGAGCTTATTTTTAAATATCGGCAGCGTTTTGGCTTCTCGAACAGTAAGAGATAACGTGCTCCAAAGGCGGACATCCTGCACTGTAAAAGAGTTATCATAAAAGGATGAAGTGTGTGCAGGTGTCTTGACAATTCTATATGTACAAGCGCGCAAATTGTGGTATGTACAAAGACGAAGGAAATCAAAACGTTCCTGGAGGTAAAAAGGAGTGAAAGGGTTAAATAAAACATTGTAAAGGAGTGTAAGAGAGTATTCCTGCGAAATCTAATCCAAAGCCACTTGAGTTTTTTAGAGAATTAGAAAACGTGGTCATGTTTGTGTAAGCCAAATATGAACTTTATGGGCATATTCTGAAGGCGCTTAAGCTTATTTAGCTGTTCTTCGGATAAACTTAGATAGCAGGCGTCAGCGTAATTCAGAATGAGAAGAGAGATTCTGCAAGCATGATCTTAGTGGGAATTTTTCTTCTTAATTCTAAGAGACCTAGAAGAAAATAAAACCTTTCAGCTTGTTTCAGAAATAGGTAAGGAGTCGCCAAGATAACTCACTGTCTATTATAATGCCTAAATCTTTGACTGTTTCACTAAAAGGGATGGTTGTGTTGTTAAATATGACCTGAGGTAGACTATTCGACTTTTGCATACATCTTGTAACTACCGATAACAGTGACTTGCGTCTTTTGTGGATTTACTGAAAGTCCAAAAATATATACCACTCATATATTTTATTTAAATCTGAATTTATTTGATGTATGTAAATGTTAAAATCGTTAGGAGTTAGCTTGCGTTTATTACAGTATTACATATTCTTATTTATTTTCTTACATTTAAACCAGAATTGTTAAAAATTTATTTAAAACTAGCTGACCCGGCAAACGTTGTTCTGCCATAAAAATAATAAAATGTCAAAAAATAAAAAATAAAATTTAGGGGTGGACTACCCCTAACATTTAGGGGATGAAAAATAGATGTTGGCCGATTCTCATAGATACCGGATAAGCACAAAAAATCACTAACTCAATTTAGTTATCTGCCTACTGCCTACCCCCTAAGAACGATGGCGTGATTATTTATAGCCTATGACCATTTCTAGGTTATCATCTATCACCATACCAAATTTCATCAAAATCCGTTCAGCCGTTTAGGCGTGAAAGAGGAACAGACAGACAGACAGAGTTACTTTCGCGTTTATAATATTAGTATGGATATCACTTAAATACAGGTATTTGGCACTGGCCACGTGGTCGTTTGTTGAAAACTGGTGGGAATGGATGCAGATTATTGGTAATTTTCCGCATCTAATGACCTGTTAGGTTTCGCCTCTAGAAAAACGTAGTGTTACGCCCTACAGGCTGATGCGTTGACGATCTACGCAAGATTGCCGGTTGTGGACTGAGTGGGAAAGACACGGGACCCGAATATGTGGCGGAAACTTGGGAAGCTTACCAGCACGACGATGATTGGTTGACGACAATGAGCACCTGATAACATATTTTCCACGAGGAGGGAGGAGGTTTCTAGAATGTCAGAAAACATGCTGGATCATTCACTTATATTCAAAATGTAATTACTGATATTGAAAAAGGCAGAAGCAAGAAATGTTTTTTATTTCATTTATTTATTTTTTTACGTCAAGGGTGAAGGAACACTAGCTCATCAACCAACCTTGGACAAGCTTCGACATATTGGGAACGTTTTTCTGATTACTTGAGCCTATAAATTCGATTTCTATTTATTATTATTTTATTACGTTAAATGCATATATGTAGATAGGGAATCAAAAAAGGCAGATTTCATTTGCGTTTGCATGTAAAAGCTCAAGATTAGAGCGAATTAATTAGAGGTGTTCCAAATCAAAACTAGGTGTTGACCACTCGAATGTAATAAAATTTGACGGTCCAAGAGAACTGTGTCAGCACGAGAGCCATTACATCACTAGCGCGGAAGACCACCGACCGACTTTCACAGATTATGCAACGCCAAAAACGATTTACGCAAGACCCCAGACCTAATGTCCCACTGACTTGGGTTACGTCACAATTTTTTTTAATTTTTGAAGTTGAATGTTAGATGAAAGTGTGCCGTGAGAAATGTCAATTATTAGCTATGAACTATTCACATTGGCACGGTTGCGTAGTTAACATACGAATAGGGTTACTCTGTGGTTTTGTAGTGTTGTAACATATTGATTGAACTTTTTGATGCCTGTTAAAGATCTAACGGTACATATACCAAAACAACATTTTCTATAATTTTTGTCTGTCTGTATGTTTGTACCGGCTAATTTCTGAAATGGCTGCACCGATTTTGACGGGACTTTCACTGGCAGATAGCTGATGTATCAAGGAGTAACTTAGGCTATTTTTATTTAAGAAAAAAAGAAATAGTTTTTGTTAAAAATGATAAGTTTCGGAAATTTTATATGCCAATTTAAGTTGACCTCAGATTTATAATCATATGAAATAGGGTTCAGCTTAGGCTGGACATTGAAGGTTGAATTTACAATTTAAGTTAACCTTAGATTTATGTCATCAATCATATGAAATAGGGTTTAGCTTAGGCTGAACTTTTTAGGTTCGAACGTACGTATTCCCGAGGCGCATAGCGTAACAGTTGCATTCGATAATACTGACTGTTTGCATATTTAATTTATATTTTAGGGTTTATAGGGTTCGTAATCCAAAACAAAACATAAGATATATCCAAAAAATTCTGCCCAAAGTCACTATTCCACGCAGACGAAGTTGCGGGCACAGCTAGTATTATAAATAATTCTTTAATTTCGTTTTAGTAGCTGATTAAAAGTAGTGTATGGAACACTCATATCATCCTAAAATATTTTATTTGTAGTCTATCACAGGTTGATTACTGGGGTCCTCAATTTGCTTTAGCTAATTTTTGTAAGCTACTTGATCCCTAGACCCCGAATAAACCGACATCAGATCTCATCTGTTTTCCGGTAAGATGTATCGAAACTGATAAGATAATGACAAAATGGACAATTCACGTTTTATAAACTATAAGATATAAATATACCATGATAGTCTATCTATCTATCTATACCATGATAGTTCGTACAGCGCCATCTAGTATCTAGTATTCTATGTGGTAGGGCCTCAAGCCCGTCTGGATGGCAATCACACTGGGTCTATAAGTATGCCGCCATAATAACCTTGTGTTATATTACGTCATTAGTCACTCAGGTTCCTGTACCCCTATGGGACAGCAGCGTGTTCACGGTGCCCCTAAATATCCATAGGCGACGGTATCTGCTTGTCATTGGGCGAGCCGTCAGCCTGTCTATATATTCAACGAAGATGAAAAGCTTGGAAGATGAACATTATTAAAAGAGTCTAATCGAATTTCTTACTAGCGCCGCCCGCGACTACGCTTGTTTTTAAAATACATATAAAATAGGAAGATTATGGACCGCTCACTATCGACCTGGTGGTCAAATAGAGTCCTCTAAAAATATATAGACAATTACGGTTGTCATAAGTAACAACACAAGATCACATGCCTTGGCGCAAACGTGTGAGGAGACCGGACTCTAAATAGTTGGATAAAGTCAGGTTAATTAATGGTCTTTATATATTATAAAGTTTTCATACAAATCGGCTCAGCCATTTCAAAGATTAGCTGGAAAAAGAGACATTGATTCAAATACACTAAGAATACTTAGAATATCATCAATATACCGAAGATATGGCTTCGGAGCGAAACGTAGAAACTTATTAGATGTATTCGTTCTATGAGCTGTAATGGTACAATTTTTTTTTATTATAATTTATATCTACAAATAATATTAGTCAACATTATATGAGACGTAAATAAAACTTTAAACCATCATAAAAGTAACAAGGAGCAATTGTATATTACAAAGAAAGCTTGAACGCTTGCCCCACGAGGGAAGTGTCGAATTCCGTTTTAGTTTTAATATCAGATTTCAGAAAACAAGCCGTATAATATGCCTTTTAAAACAACTAAATCCCTGCACAATTAAAACATGTCTCACAACTAAACCAACTGATTTCTAACCGAGTGAATAAAATAAACTTATCTAGTATCTTTAAAAAAGTTAAATTGATCCGTACTTGATATTGGATAACAAGTGTTCTTAACCATGCGAAGTGGACCAGAAAACGCTAGAAACGGACCCCAAGCATCGACATCAGCATAAGAGCATGCAAGGAGAATTTTACGATTATGATTTGTTTATAAACTTAAAATTATAGATTTCAAAAACTATAAGGTATAAAAATTACGTCAATTCTAAAGAGAAATAATTATTTTTTATGTAAGTACCTACTGTAAACCTTTGAAAAATCAACATCAGAAAATATAATACTTATTTAAGATAACACCTCAAAAACGTTATCGTAGCGGAAAAAAAACGTAATTAATCAATTAAAGTACCCACAACAATATCAAGTAGTTCCGTATCCCATGAGTACGTCATAGGTGCGCCGGCGCAGAGTGCGTTTACCCGCTTTCGGGTGCCGGCCGCGATCATTGAACCCGATGCACTGTGATTTTTTTATGGTACTCTCTCTCTAGTTTTGTGACCTTGGTAACTCGATGTTGTTTTTTCCATAGCTCCTAAGCTTTTCAAATTATATTCTAATTATATTAATATTTATATATTTAAAATAAGTTTGTATTTAGAAAAAAAAAATTTATTCAGAGCTCAAAATCTTACAACTAATAAGAATATTAACCAAAAAGAAACATATTTGCCTTTAGCTCTAAAAAAGGCACCAGTCAGCAACAAGTTGCTGTTTATAACATCCTGCGCTGATTTTCCGTTAGAACAACTACTTTATGTGTACGTATTAAAGGAAAAGAAAATAAAATAGTAACACAAAGAAATATAATTAGACAGATAACATCAGCTGCTAGTATTAAAAGATTGTAAAAAATAACATAAATAAAATAATAATAACAATAATACTATACTAGTAATTATCTGAAGAATATGAAGATGTTGGTTAAAATATTGACGAATTTATATTTACATAATAGCTTTTTTTGTAACCATAGACTCCAAAATTTTAAAGCATGCTTAAAAACTCGACGAAAGTTTAAAAACGAGAAATAATTGAATTCAAAATCAGCGTTAATTTTTCAAACCGCAATATTTCCACATTAATAAAGTTCTTGGTTCATAAAGGCTATTTCAAATTGTTTCTAATACTTAACTGTAATAGACTACTAAAACTATCTCGGGAAATTTAATAAAGTTATTGAGGTAAATCTCATTGTATTTAAAATTTTACATATACATGTGCGTTTTAATTTTTCGTTTTCGGTATCGCTAATAGTGTTTAGTAAGCTAGCACTTCACACTAGCAACGGGTTACTTCTCAGAGCATATTGACCTTATAAAAAACCCCATGCTTAATATGACATAAGAGAATCTCAAAACTGGGCCAGTTTAATAGAAAAAAACATGACACACCCACGCTACGGGCTCACACACACCAGTGTGCAGTGAAAGTACGTGTCCTGTGTGTTGTGCCTGCGCAGCGTAGCGCCGCGCATGTCATTCCATTTTTCATTATTTCATTCGTACCGCGATCGCGGTGACGTATGGACGTATTTCTTGACATTGGTCAGTTAGGTAATTTATTGGTAACTAGCTGTGCCCGCGACTCCGTCCGCGTGGAATAGTGACTGGGTAGAATTTTTTGGATATATCTTATGATTTATTTTGGATTACAAACCCTAAAATATAAATGAAATATGCAAACATTCAGTATTATCGAATGCAACTGTTACGCCATGCGCCTCCGGAATATGTACATTCGAACCTACAAAGTCCAGCCTAAGCTAATAAACCCCATTTCATATGATTGATGACATAAATCTGAGGTTAACTTAAATTGGAAATTCAACCTACAATGTTCAGCCTAAGCTGAACCCTATTTCATATGATCGATGATATAAATCTGAGGTCAACTTAAATTGGGACTAAATTTCCGAAACTTATCATTTTTAACAAAAAGTATTTTTTTTTTCTAAAATTAAAATAGCCTAAGTTACTCCTTGATACATCAGCTATCTGACAGTGAAAGTCCCGTCAAAATCGGTGCAGCCATTTCAGAGATTAGCCGGAACAAACAGACAGACAGACCGACAGACAGACAAAATTTGTAAAAAATTTTGTTTTGGTATATGTACCGTGTATATGTCCGAATGCACTTAGTAAAAAGCGGTTATTTTAATATTACAAACAGACCCTCCAATTTTATTTATTTGTATAGATTACTATGTCCATGATGTACGATACAAGACCAGTCTTAATCAAGTTTTTTGACTCGGTAATATGAATTGATGCATTTATTTACATTGAGTATATGTCAAAAAAAATTAAATACAAATGTTGTTATCTACAAACGTTACTATCTAATAAATAAAACATAGCACTACTTGTTTGTCCAAAACTATTAAATATGTCGCCATAATAACCTTGTGTTGTATAACGGCATACGAGATCTCCAGGCTCTAGTTCCCCCGCGCAGACAGTAGCGTGTTAGCGGCGTCACAAACATCCATAAGGGACGTTAACTTATTACTATTATAGACAGTCCGTCTGTCTGCTGTTCTACAGTAATAAAAAATAGTATTGAATATAATTTGATTTTTATCTATTTATGACATGACGGATATGAATTTCCGACATATTTGACATTTTGGAATTCGGAAACGACTTTATCAGCGCTAACATTTTCTTCAATTTCTCATTCTTTTATCTATGAACAAGTTTTATAAGATTAGAGATAAAATACACTTTAAGATAAAATACGTTGCTCCAGGCATCCCTAGGTACAACGGGTGGTTTAAGTGGGTATTGTGATCCCTTGTCATAACTGGCGCATTGCGCGTGGGCAAATAACTCAAAGGCTACATATGGTAGAAGATTGAGTTCATTTTTTTACTGTTGTGAAACAGCGGACAGACCGACTGCCCGCTTATTAGAGTAATCGAGAGTCTGTGAATATGAGATCTTTTGCGTAATAATGTTACAAGCTCAGATAAATAATTGATAATGACCGAATTCTTGTATCCGTGGGAAAAAAACATTAGCCATTAAGTATTTATCTCAATGAGAGTACTTCAATATTTTACACGTATGGTTAAGCTGATTTTCGAACGGAATTATAATAAAAACTTCTTCTTCCTCCTGCTCTTTCCCACATTATATGGGATCGGCACAACATGTTCTCTTCTTCCACAGTCATCCCAACATTCATACCCTTTTTTGCCATATATATCTTTTACGCAATCCATCCATTTTTTATCTATCTCTACTCCTGTATCCATTTTTCGTTCCTACAATTTTCCTTGTTATATGGCATTCTTCCCTGCGCATTACATGGCCAAACCACGCTAGTCTAGTACTTTTAAGTTTTTCAATCATTGGCGCTACTTTCAAACTTCCTCTAATATAGTCATTTCTAATTTTATCCACTTTCGTAACTCCACACATCCATCTCAACATTGACATCCCTTTCGTCCCTCCCCTTTGTGGCCCAGCATTCCGATCCATACAATACGACAGGCCTTATTACGGACTTATAAATTTTACAAGTCTAAACGGCACTTGTGGATCGCAAATTATTCCTGAGATTGATGAGCGGATGTTTCATATGGGTTATATCCCTTACATTATTTTCTCTATCATTCACCATTATATAAAGAAGTTTCTGAGCCACCAGTGCTTCCCAAAAACTCATACAGCTTAGCATGTTCCCTGGCCTTGGAGACACCAACAGCTCATATTGCTCTCTTATTACATAATGAAATTCATATAATAGGTGCGCACACAACATTTGCCATCATAGTAGTTGTTTAACATTAAATCTATAAAATGTAATATCAAATAAGTTAAACATTAATAACAATAATCACAAAAACTATAAAAATTATAAACAAATATGAATATAGAAAAACAGCGACAATATTTCAGAATTTTTTGTCCGGTCGTTTGATATTGTCACTCTGCATTGGAAAAACATATAAGTTGCATGTTAAAAATATGGTTGTTTTTAAGGCCACCTCATTTATTTCCCTAAAAGACGTTCCGTAGGAAATGTAATTAATTTAATTAGTACTTCATTTAATTTTGTGGACTAAACTGAAGTGACTGAATGACTAAAAATATATTTAAAAAAAAAATATACATAATAGTAAGTAGTTACCATCGCCTATGGATGTAGGGACCCTAGGGGCACCGCTGACATGCTGCTGTCGAGTATTTGTCCCATGCAGTCTTTAGCACAGGGTTCGATAAGATATAACTTTCTTTCACAATCCAGATGGTCTTTCAATCGGATACAAAACTTCAATCGCGTATCAGATACCGTGTTTGTTTGTTTGTTTAACACTGATAACGTATATGTGTCACTGCTATCGACACGTGCCCCAAATATGCTAGTATATGTTGTTTTTAAGGGGTCTTGAATATAATAACATCTGAAGTCCCTGAATGAAATAGTGATGTTTTAAAAATCTTAAACGGTTCCATAAGTTTGTGTTTAAGGGGTCGTGCAAGTATGTCTGGAGCTCCAACCATCAGTTAAACTCAAGCCTCACTGCTGGTGATCTCTGTATATTTTTTAATTATATAGACAAAGCGAAAAAGTTATTGAAAAAATCATACATAAATAGATCAGTAATAATTGCCAAAAAATTTTATCCGTGCAGAGGCGGAGAAAGAATACTAACCTCTGCGGCCGGGGTCGGCCTATCGTAAAAGATGACAAAACCCACCCTAGCTACGTGCTATGGCTCAAAGCCCGTCTGGATAGCAACCACCTTTGGTCTTAAGTATGCCGCCATAATAACCGTGTGTTGTGTTCCGGCATTAGTGACCCAAGTTCCTTTACCCTTATACGACAACAGCGTATTCACGATGCCACTGGCGTTGCAAACACCCATAGGCGACAGTAACTGCTAAATTCTAAGCGGGCTGTCAGCCTGTCTGCTGTCCTAAAACAATAAACAAGGGACCTCTTACACCTAATAACAGAAAATCAATCTGCCACTGTTATAGGTATTTTTCACCAACATTTAAAAATGTTCATTTAGGTGATTTCGAAATATCCACATTACAAATCACGTGGAGCCAAAACCTGATGCAAACAACGTGTTCCGACCACAGCCATAGCAACGTGACCACCGAAATTTGTTTGCAACGTGAAATAGGGAGAAGTTTTTAAATCCGCGTTTTTGAAATACTTTTCAAGTTTCTCAAAGTTTCTTATATCGAAATTCACGTGAAATTCATTTGTCACTCTTTCACTGAGTGGGAAACAAATATCCATGCTGCAGGGGCCGGGCCTTGACAGTAGACACTAAGACCCTATAACTGCTAGCTCAACGTGGAAGATTAGTACGTCGAGCAGTAGACTACAGTATCGAAGTAAGAATACAGACCCCTGCGGCCAAGGTCGGCCTGTCATAAAAGGCGACAAAACAACCTGTCTTAAGCCCGTCTGGATAGTAACCATACCTGGCTTCCAATTGTGTCGTCATAACCTCGTGTTGAGTTCCGGCATTGGTGACCCAGGTTCCTGTACCCCTATGGGACAGTAACGTGTTCGTGGAACCCTAGTGTCGCAAACATCCATAGGCGACAGTAACTACACACTGTTAAGTGAGCCGTCAGCCTCTTAGCTTTAATAAATATTGGCGTATGCTCTTTGCCGATGACATTGTGCTGGTTGGAGAAAATACTCGATGTTCAGAGCAGATTGGTTAAATGACAGGAGAGTTTGGAGTGTGTTGGGTTGAACATAAGTAGAACCAAAACTGAACATCTATTTTGCGAATTTGGTGGAATTTCCGTCTTTACCCCAATTACCTTAGGAGGCGTGTATCTGCCAAATTGCTCCAACTTCCGGTACCTCGGATCATTAATCCAGAACGACGGTGAGATAGACCGAGATGTGAAAAACAGAGTAAATGCAGGATGGATGAAATGGCGACAGATCTCAGGAAAAATTATTGCATGCAGCAGAGATGCGAATGTTGAGATGGATGAGCGGAGTTACAAAAATGGATAAAATACACTTTTATTAAGCAGTTACTGTCACCTATGGATATTTGCGACGCTAACACGCTGTTGCCCCCCCCATAGGGGTACAGGAAGCTGGGTCACTAATGCCGGAATACAACACTAAGTTATTATGGCGGCATACTTAAGACCAAGAGTGGTTGCCATCCAGACGGGCTTAGGGCCTACCACGTAGTATGAGTTGTTTTGTGGCCTTTAACGACAGGCCGACCCCGGCCGCAGGGGTTAGTATTCTTTGTCCACCCACGGAGATAAAAAGATATGAGAATGGACTTAAAAATGTGAATAAATGTATGTGTTGACTATTACTTTAAGAGCTTTAACCCGCTGTAATAATGTACTCATAGACAAAATTTTGTTTCAAAGGTTTGTAGTTTTATTACAAATGTAAGGACAGAAAAAACAGAACGAAACAAGAAAGTTATCTTCAAAAAAGTCAATGAACTGAAGCGGTTCTCGAATGCCGCTTTAATTTGCTCGCTGACACTGTTATTTTAGTATTTTATCCAATTTCAATGTTATAACAGATAACGAGTTACGTGTTTTAATAATGTTAGTGGGCTTTGGCCTGAAATTTTTATGACAAGCAATTTTTTATTATATAATACTTGTTTTCGATTAGCTCTTCGGTGTTCTGCTGCCCTGGTATTTTACTTTCGTTACCTTGAAATCTACTTTTTAATTAAAATACACATCACATCTATTTTTTTTAATCTAAACGGCATATAATGGGCGGTATGAACAGAATTATTCATGTAGTATGTGTGTCTTAAGTTTTACAAAGATATGTAATAGTTTTAAAATAGTATAATTTGGTAAAAAAAAAGCAAACAAAGAACATTTTAAACTCTTGATAATTTCGAAGTATCACCACATCATTACCAGGTTCGCAAAGTTTTGAAGATTTAATTAACGTTAATTTTGGATTTCCATATTTTTGTGGAAGACGATACCTTTCAAAATTATAATCTCTCCGTGCAGGAGCAGAGTAAGGATACTAACCGCTGCGACCAGGGTTGGCCTGTCGTAAAAGGCGACAAAACAACCCTAACTACGTGGTAGAACCAAGGGCCCGTCTGAATAGCAACCACCCTTGGTCTCTAAGTTTTCCGCCATAATAATTGTGTTCCGGCATTAAGATCTATATTATGTTTCTATACAAACAATAATTTCATTAAAATAAATGTTTCAGATAATTTAGCTAAAATCAAGGTCAGATATTTGTTGTATGTCCTTAAACAATGGTTTCTATTTCTAATAAACATATCAATTAACTCATTACTATTTATAATGTGGCGTTTGAATCACTGATAAGCCCGCCTACAGGAAGAGCTGATATTTTACATAATTTTAATTCATCAAGTATTTTGTATCATTCAATGACACAAAATTACGCATGAACTCTCAAAACCCCTTGCGAACTAAATTTCGAAGCTTGTACAATGTTCCCGAAGTTTTGCCTCAGATATAAATGTTGCATACCTTGCGTCTTCAGAAGGGTTGGTTAGAAATGTGACATGTAACCAAGCCGTTCTAGCTAGTCTCATGCGTTATATCAGCTCATAGAGAAGGCTTTTAATGGGTAGAGGATACATCAGCGCATGCTCCAGGAAGACTCCAGGCGAGGGCAATGAGACGGACATTTTTCATCATTCGAACTGTCACTCGGAGCACCCTCAGAAGACGTCTGGCCGTAGGTTTAGCAGATCAATGCTAAAACTGCGATCTTGTGAAGCCACCACTAAGGCCAAGAGTGATTACCGCGGTTTTTAGTGGGTTGGGCTAAGGGGCAGGCGTCCCCCTCGGGAGGTATACCCACATTTCCCACCAGCCTTCCTCGTGGAGGCGCGGAGGCTGTAACAGTTTTCTTCGGTATAAAAAAAGGACCTTCGTATCTTAGTACTGAATAGAAGCCACTGTTTTATAAATCACATTTGCTCCATTTAAAGACTCCTTTAAATGGAGCAAATGTGTTTTAAATAAATTATTCGCTTTTGTTTTGGAATTATTGAGTATTTTTAATTCATTAAACCCTAAGGGGAAAAAAAGTAAATATCTATAGGTCTATTTCGCTTTTAAATTCGAAATTTAAAACAATATTTAAATTTAATTAAAATGTCAATCAATTTATCAAATGTTAAAAAGCGAAGTACTAAGGCGGCAAAAAATGTGAAGAGATATAAAGAACGGCCTACGATTTCCCCGGACGTTGCCTAAAAACTTTCGAACACGACTCCTGAGCCTTGGAATCGCATTATGCAATAATGTAAAATCATTCCTTTTAAATTATTTAGTTTATAATTTAAATAACTTGACATTAAATTCTCACTCGATAGAGTTAGGCTGAGGAGCCTATATAAATAATTATTTGACAAAGTAGTTTTTGTTTACACTGATTGTCGATTAAGTATTCAAAGATTTCGTATCAAAGTTTTGTGGGTTATCTAGAATAATTTGGATATACAATTTCTTAGTAACACGCGCATTATTATTTCTTTATCAATATCAACATTTACAATAAATTAAAAGTAATATCAATTTATATGTACATATATAATTACTTAATATATTATGTAAGGTATTTGTCAATTTCTAAATTACTTCATTCAGTTACCAAATCCGTGTGATAAGGATTTCAATTATATTAAAATAAATAAATATTTATGTTGTTTACGTATTGAAATAATCATTCAAGGCCGGATAATTTCCTTTCTAATTTGAATATTAAAAATGAAATAAAAAAAGCACAAATCATTTTCATGAACGTCCGTAAAAATATATGAAACAATACCTTCGAATACTCAACATTCTTAAAAAGTTTTCTGGAGTAATAAAATATAGATTATGTTTTTAGTATAAAATATAGAGTAATGTTTCTTAACAGATAAAAAATTGACATATATGATCAAAATAATCAAAAAACAAACACTTCACATTCTCTAACGTGACATAAGGCGATCGTCTGACATACATTCATCTGTTGCGAAACGTGGCGCGCGCGCTGTCTGGCACGGCGCTGCACACTACTTGCCACCACGAGGTGTTTTGTAAGGCGACGGATGTACCTGACGATTCTAGAAGTTGACTACGTTAAAAATCATGTCTTTTATAAGAAAACAATGTCGTTTTTTATTGCTAAGGAACAGCAGACAAGCGGATGGCCCACTTAATATTAAGCAGTATTTATCTACAAATCAGAAAATTAATCGTGCATAAACGGGTTTTAAGTAGAAGTAGTCGATTGATGACTAAGTTATTTTCATCGATAAAATATTTTAAATTACATATAAACAATGCAAAGTAGTTAATGAAACTACACCCAACAGACTGGTCTCAATTATTTCGAATATTTTTCACATAATTTTAATGTATATGAACTATACTATTATAATTATAATAATATACTATTATAATTTCTGATTTGGCAACCTCTGTGGCGGAATCGCTTTCACTCTTGCGCCTGCGAGGATCATGGGTGTGATGTGATACCCATCTGGATTCAGGTTTTTGTGTGTTAACATGTATTTATTTCCAAAAAGTATAGAAGTAGTATATTAGACCCCATAACACCAGCGCTCTGCTGCCTATCTTGGGACCAGAGCACTGCGTGAATTGTAACAGTACTTTTATTATTATGTATTTATAAATTAACACTGAATACTGATTCAAATTAATATTTTCATCTTTACTGTGATTAAATATTATATGTAACAATCGCAAAATATACACGATTAACCTTAATTAACCGAATATAGCTTTGAAAGGTCTTTTTATCTATTTCATTATCTGTCGCTGTCAGTCTATTTAGAATAGGCCTCTTCTATCACATAGCTTTTCCGGCCCTTCGACTGGGCATAGTAACACATTTTTTGCTTGTATGTGACTTTATTATTATGAATATTGAATATTTAATGACGTTACGTTTCAAATTTTCAAAATGCTAATTATTTCATTACATGTAAATATTTTTTTCCTGAGGAATAGTAGGCAGGCTATAGATGTTTGCCACAGGCACCACAAACACTCTGCTGTCCCATATGGGTACAAGAACTTAGGTAACTTATGCCGGTGCACAACTCAAGATTATTATAGCGGCATAATTAAGACCAAGGGTGGTTGTCTAATGTTAAAGTAGTTTAGTTTCATTTATCACCTATACATTAAAATAGATTTAATGTGACATATTTGAAAAAAAATTAAATGGGAAAGTATGGACTTAATAAAAAATAAGACAATTTGTCTGATGTCCTTTTAAGTATGGGCCCAGCCATACAGGCGTCTCGCGCAGGCTTGGTTCACAAGGTGAAGAAACACTGTTATGTTTCTGGTGGGTATGTCAGCGACGTGCGTCCCATAGTCGAGAGCTCAAGCGTACATACCATGCAGCAGGGTGCGTAGTTGTACATTTAAAAAAGGTATCATTTTAAGTTAAATTTAAATTCAAGTTTCACACAATTGTCTTTTTATGTAAATGTAAAATAATGACATATCCTATTATGCTACATAACACCATCCAAAAACACAAAAGGCATATTAACGAAAAAGTGAAAGTGAGGCACGCACACAAACACGTTCCGGACACGCCCACACGCATGGACGTACGAAACGTTTAGGGCTGTCGGCAGGTTTTGATGTCCTAGTATCACTGCCGTGCCTATTATAACCGCCGTATCCAAAATTTTCTACCAAATTGAGTTAAGTTTAACATATTCGGAATCGTCGTATCGAGACCTATAACTTTGTCTTTGACAGTTTACAAAAATAATGTTTGTTTGATACATTTTTGATTTGTTTAAGCGCAGTAACTACAAAAAGAAAACTTCCTTTATATCTCAGCCGCAAGTGCTGGATACTGCTGTAGCCTTCTAGAGCGCCAGATTATTAATCATGTACTTAAAATAACCGCGGTATTGGTTAACGCTGCTTTGATATTAATGCAATCCCTATTATTGATGAGTCTTTTTCCTTTACATAAGTGCTTTAATCGCCACTTGCGGCGAATTTGTACTTTTGAGTTTCTTACCATAAGAGCCCTAAATGTCAACGTTACGGCGGTTATTTTACGGTGTTTAATGTAAGATGTTATTGTAAACACTTAGATGTGCAAATAAATATTTGAATTTGAATTATGTTGTTCATTACATAAACTCAGTACTTATTTTTCGCTGTCAAAAGCGCAGCAAAATAAGTTCCGCATTAGCGCAGTATCTGTGTTACTTACGACGCTTTTTATAAGTATTTGTTTTAAAACATACGTCGCATTTCCTTGTCATATCACATTTTTATATCTTTTTTTATCAATTTATTACTTAAAGTTCTTAAATACCAATGAATACAAAATACAACCTTTTAACTAGGGTAAAAATACATTAAATATTAAAAAACCTTATTCTTATATCCTTAAAACTTAAAGTCCCATTTTCTAGGAACTTGCTGTCATGCACTTGTCGCTCTTATCCATAATACGGCAGAACAAGTCTCAGCATTTTCATTCATTTGAGATAAACTTCTTAAGCTTTCCCATAAGAAATATTCAAGTATGTTTTACAGCTTATTTAACTTTGAAATTTGGTTAAAACTTCATTAATTTAATAATTTATAATATAAAAATGTGTGAAATATAGTTAAATCATAATTCAATTGTGGTTTAATTAAAACTAAGCGAACAAATCCAGTCTGTGTGTTAGTTAATTTATAGCTTGTCATTAACAAAAAAAAAATTACTTCGTGCAAGGGCGGATTAAGTATACTGAACCCTGCGGCCGGTGTCAACCTTTCGTAAAAGGCGGCAAAACACAATTAATAAGTATTATGATTGCCTATAATATTCTACTATAGGCTGTGAGGACATTATGTCCGCCATACTGGTTTAAATTCCAGCAAGCGTGATACATACGCTGGTGATCTTAGTATCCACGTATCCTAAGACGTTTTCTTCAGTTTCAGTACTTATTTTCCCTGTACAACTCGATTATTTGAAAACCAACTTTATTACCGATAATATACATCATTATTTCTTAGAATTTTTGTTTATTTCATCTCTAACTCCTATGGTAGTTTGCGACGCCGCGGTCTCCCAGCGGACATGCTGCTGTCCCATAGGACTACAGGAACCTGGGTCACTAATGCCGGAACACAACACAAGGCTATTATGGCGGCATACTTATAGACCAAGGGGTTCACGCAAACAGGCTTGGGGCCCTACTACGTAGCTAGGATTGTTTTGTCGCATTTTACGACTGGTGTTTCTCAGCAATAAAAAACTCAGGAGGTAAATCGAACTCGCGACCTCCGTAAGCGTTCCGACGTGTGTTAGCCGCTACGACACGAAGGTCACACCACAATAAAGTAGTACCAACCCTAAGTAACGGATTCGATTTCAAGTTGAATCATCCATGTGTGGGAAGTATATTTATGATCTTAACAAGATATGGAAATTAGGTTTTCATGTAATCAAAATGTTATTTAACTTGACGGTAATGTCTAATGTTACTTACTGCACTTAAGTCTAACTTAAGTTACGTTTAAGTAGAAATCAAGTTAATCGCAATTTTTGATTTACATGTGTTCACCTACTGATTTTACTGTAGTGCTTCATAGGTTAATTTTATCCATACTAATATTATAAATGTGAAAGTAACTTAGTCTGTTACGTTTTTGCTCCTAAACCGCTGAACCAATTTTGATGAATTCGGTATTGCGGTAGATTGGTTCTTGGAGAAGGACATAGGCTACTTTTTGTCGCGAAAGTTAAACTAGAATTGAGTGATATACAGGTGAACGTAAGTAAGTTTTAAGTAGTTTAGTAGTTTTAAGACTAGCCTGGCATGGCCATATAATGCGAAGGAAAAACGTCATATAAAAAGGAAAATGGGAAAAAAGGTGCGAATGTTCAGATGCCAACTAATGGAGAATGGAAGGAGCTAAGATGTGTCAACCCCATATAGTTAGCATAAAGGCAGAAAGAAAACCTGTCTGTTGACTAGGACAACGTTGGGTACCTTAGGCACTTGTGAGTTATTAGGGACGAAATGTGGTCTATTTCTCAACTAAGACGTTTATCTAAAGCGTATTTTACTTTGCAGGATCTTTGAAAAACCAAGCTGACAAATGGACCAGGATAATTATTTTTTGTCTAAAATAACCTAAAAGTGTCAACAAAACTCTTAGACATTTTTATTAATTGCCAATAAAATAAATGAACTAAATGTTTGTAAAGATTTAAAAATAAATATAGTACGATTATTCCCACAGAGGCGTGAAATTCCAAAGAAAGTAATATAACACTTGTTTTATGGGTACTAGATTAGATTATTTTCTAAATAAATACATATTATACATAAACACCCAGACACCAAACGAGAATCAAACCCGTGACATTACGTTACACCACGAAGGTCGTTGTGAATATAACGATATGCCTAATCACGTTAAAAATATTTAGAAATTCTGGTTTGATTGTTTCATTATACTTTTTAGTTAGTCATCTAATCGCTAATAGATATATAATGAGCTATTTTATTTTAATGTAACTAAATAAACTGTTTTCCAAATAAATAAGTGATTCCTGTCGTCAGTGGATGTTTGAAAACGGAATAGTCAGTGCTGCTGTTTTGAAGTAATTTTATTTTTCTCTTAATAAAGAAAAAAAATTAAGATAAAGCTTGAATTCATACTCGTATACATATCAAATTCCCGATATAATTTTAATAATAACTAGCTGGAAAACGTTGTTCTGCCATATAAATAAAAAAATATAATTTAATTACGTTCATCCTTATTTAACTAAACTAACCCCATTCTAGTTTCGTTTTCGCGACAAAAAGTAGCATAAGTCCTTCTCTAAGGAGCCATCCATAAATTACGTCACACGAATTTTAAAAAATTTTAGCCCCTTCTCCCATCCTTGTCATAGGTTGTCACATTTTTAAATCCCCGTCACCCTGATGTGACGTCACACATTTTTCAATTTTATGCATCTTTGGATGCGTTCAAGTCATTAATAGCAATTTGACGTTGCGTTTACAATTACAGAAAAAGAAAAACTGGTTTTTAGGTTATTCCGTGCAATTTTTCTCTCCATAAAAACCTTCCTCAGAGTTCAAGGAATAAATTAAAAATTACCCAAATTGGTCCAGTCGTCTTCGAGTTTTGCGCTGAGCAAAACATATTTTATTTTATTTATTGTACTATTGTTAACTTTTTTTCTATAGCATCGATGAAGGTACTAGGATTGCAAAACTAGTAAAGAGGTGTACCTGTCTTGTTTTGATAAATATCTACAAGGTGATTAAATGTAACCTATTTTCTTTGAATTGTATTAACTACCCATCTCCACAAAGGCCCATAACTTATACCGGATCAAGATGTATTCAAATTCGCTTTTGCAAAACGGCTTTCCATTTCACCGCCGAAATGTTACACCACAAACAAACGTATTTTAAAAGTGTTAAGGTCGGTTATTGTATGCAAATGGTCGAAATTTTCGTTTCACATGCCCCACTTTTGCTTCCGACAATGCCAGTTTGTTGATTTTAAATATTTTTTGCACTGAATGAAGGAAATTTTGGAAATTACAGTTACAGTGTTAACAGTATGTCCCTGTGTGCTAAGGACCTATTTTATTTATTTTATGCGTGTTCCCCCGTAGGTTATATAGGGGAGACAATTAAAATTGAAAGTATGAAATACTGACCCTTAAAGACAATTAAAATTGAAAGTATGAATGAAATACTGTAAAATAACAGACTATGCTATGTGACCAGGAAGATGCTAGGTTGAACATAAAAGGAAGAGGTGCCAAAAGGATGGATGGATTGCGTAAAACATGATATAGATATTTGATGACCTCCAACGTCTAATATCATCGTCTATTCTGAGTGTATTTTTATTGCTGTAGGACCGCAGACAAGCAGCCCACTTAGAATTTCGCAGTTACCGTCGCCTATAGGTGTTTGCAACGCCAGTGGCATCGCGAACATGCTGCTGTAGCATAAGGGAACAGGAACTTGGGTCACTAATGCCGGAACACAACACAAAGTTATTATGGTGGTACACTTAAGACCAAAGGTGGTCGCCATCCAGACGTCCTTGGGGCCCTACTACGTAGCTAGGGTGGGTTGTTTTGTCGTCTTTTACGACAGGCCGACCCTGGCCGCAGAGGTCAGTAGACTTTCTCCGCCCCTGCACCGATAAAGTTACCGTTGCCTACGGATTTGCGACGCTAGGTGTATCATGAATTCCCTCGCATAAGACGAGCACAGTAGTGTCGCCATAATATTTAACGATTTGACAATCACAGATTATGGGTTCCCGTCCCGAGTCCAGGTGTTTATTTATGTACAATATATAAATTTATTTATGCTTGCTTGCTGTTCCTCAGTAATAAAAATAACACTTCTTCTCTTTTCTTCTCTTAAAAAGATTAAAGAAGCCAGAATTTAAAAACTAAAAATATTCAAAAAGGTTATATAGGTCATATGGCTTTGCCTGTTAGAAAGTTTTTATGAAAGGCTGAATCACTTTCCACGTGACTTCGCTCACGTTTTCCGTTATTTCATAATGTTTATAATAATTGTAACATTACAAGTTATAGTTTTGAAAATATTATCGTGGTTTTACATGTTGAGTTGGTTAACGGCTTAACTGACGTCAGACCCATGCTTTCAAAAAAGCTTAGAACTTAAGCTAACGTCTCTTGATAACTATATGAAATTTATATATAAAAATAACTTTTCTGTTAAACACTTCCGGTTTCGTCTAAATAACGCTCTTCGAAGCTGGATCAACTGTTGGACTGGCTATAGCCAGCTTTGTGAATCAACAGTTGATCCAGCTATAGCTAACAGGCTTTTTTCACCGGAGCCACCGGAAACGGTTCCCTGTCTAATAAAAACACAAAAAGAGTAATATGTATTGCTAAATTATATTATTACAGAAAAATAACTGAATATTTCTTTGGTGTTTGTGAATCTTACAAAAATACTAAGGTAGCCTTTTTCTCTCTTTTTCTCAAAAAGGACGATTTATATATTTTAATTATTTTTATTTTCTATACAACTACCGTTTGCTCGTCTTTGGTGTTCTATTAATATAAGTCTAATAAAACCTTACTTGCTTAATTGTACAATTTCACTATACAAATTAGTAAGTATATTACTAAGCTTACTAATTAAATTATTCATGTCATTATTTAAATATGCAATTATTAATTGCATTTAATTTGTAATGTAAACACCATCTATAAAAAATCCACAATAGGCCGGTCTAAATTTCATATCCGGATAAATAATATTATTATAAAAAAAAACAATTTAATACAGAGGTACTAGGAAATCAAAAACTGTAGGAGATGTAAAAGTTTTCTTTGGAATTTAAAATTTAAATAAATATAAGGCAATTGCACCATTTCTGTCCACCATAGTTTGATTTTTGTTATTTTGTGTGAAATTTTTAGAACACTTAAGTAATGTAATGAAATATTTCTCACGAAGTGAAAGTGTGCCAGGTCAATTAATCTTATAATGATTTATGTAAACTTTACATTTTTACAAGAATGAATGACATAGCATTTAAAGCAGTTTATTTACACTAAAATTGCAAAAAAAAAATTTGCATATCTTCAATATTTTTTTGCATAGTCATATATCATAAAATTACTAAAACCTGTGGAATTTAAGTTTATCATATAGATAGTTAATTTCTGTTTCATCGTTTACACTTGAAAAATGATATTTTTTAATTCAGTTAATAAAGAATCTTCATAACCTATGCATTTGTTAATACACTTCATGCAAATAATAAGGATCTTCTTCATGAGACATTTGCCTAAAATTTCTCTCAATAACGTGGCGTTGTGTTTCTTTTATATCGTGAATTGGCACTTGATGAAATGGCATACGATTTCATGGCAAACGTAAGTGCGGTGTGTGATTTGACTAACAATAACCGAATTGCGTAATTCAGCAATAAAAGAAACAGTTTTCTTTACGCGTGCGTTTATGTTCACACAACCACATTGGCTGGTTAGGGTTGTTTACATTTAATTAGTTGACCTTTAGCTTAGAGGGATGTAGTCCTTACGTTACATTTGTAAACTTGTAGTTTGATCAATAATATTATCAACATAGTTTGAGATATCAATTTTAAATACCTATTAAACACATCGAAATTACGATTTCAATTTCTGTTCGTGTATTTTATTTATTATTCAACATATACAATAGATCGATCTTGTCCTATTTTCCGCGCACTAGCAGCCCTACACCGCGCCGATGTGTTCCCGCGTCGCGTCGCCCACAATGAAATTTTGTCAATTGATTCAATGCACACTCACCTACGGTCAGAGCGTATGATCAGGCGCATGCGGAGCTCCGAGCTGCAACATCGAACGGCACAATTCAGTTATCTCCGGGTGGTTCAAATTTATCAGGTGTACATACATCTGTTTATGCAAACTCAACTCTCCCGACACAGCTTCCAACCTCTTTAGCAGCGCCTCCTTCTCCCTCAACAACGTTTTCACCTTCTCCTCAACTTCCCTGGAGCGGACTTTTGCTTTCTCGCGCGATTTTCTGACTGCGATATTGTTGCGCTCACGTCGCCTTCGGTACTCGTCCGTACCTTTGTCGATCACTTTGCCAGAAGAACGCCGCGAAGGTGGCTGTTTGTGCTTTAGCAACGGAGGAAGCAGCGGAGCCCCAAGAGGCGGAAGTGAAGTGAATCCTCCTCCGTACGGTCCATTGACTCCAACTGGGGGAGGCTGAGCGTTATACTGTCCTGTGTATTGAGCACACGTGACTGATCTCCTAAAATCATGCGGCTCCGGCGGCTCTTCCTTTATAGGGGGCGCTTGTTCGTGCCCTGAACTCGACTGAACTGGAGCATAAGAGGCTCCCGAATGCACTGGCTGCGGCATGTAGGCTAAGGTCGTTCTGTGGAATCTTTGTTGTGGGGATCTGGCACCGGGCAGTATCTCCTGGAAAAGGGCCATCGTTTCCTCGCCTCGGAACTGGTCCTCGATGAGGTGCTGCAAATCCAAGCTGATCTCTTGGTGGTTGAGCTCATCCAGTTCCGGGGGCGGGAAGGACGTGCGTTTATCCTCCCCAGCCTTCTTGAGGTCGGGCTGTGGTGGCGGCGGCGGTGCTGCCGCCGCATCGTACATTTGCGGGGACTCCATTCCGCCGCTCGGGCCGATCACGGGCCCAGCGGCGCCGGTGGCCCGAGCCTCCACGTCAAAGCAATGAGTAGCCGTCACTGAATCACATCCACCGTCGGCAAAATCCGAGTGAGCACCGTTGGCACAGTTCGTTCACGTGTTACGCACTGTTACAAAAATGACACACGTACGCTCGCGACGACGGACAGGCGCGGACTGGCGCGCCGGCCGACACGCTGCGAACGCAAGGTTGGCCGGAAGGAAGCGCTGAAGCACTGAAAGTTCGCTAGTAAAAGTTTGCCGCGTACGGGGTGATAATTGGCGGGCTTACCCTGCCTACCTGCCAGTGCCTTTGCCGTGGGCCCGCCAACTGTCATGAATTAGTATTGTAGAAAGATAGCAGCTAACTACACTTCAACTAAGTTGATTATTAAGAAAATATTTAAGGCGTATTATTTTAATAATTAATACGCCTCACAAAAATGTTTTGGTTTTACACCTTTTTGCTATATCAATTATAATAATTTATTATATTTGTTATTTATTATAATAATTTTTATAAGGAAAAATATTTTAACATTTTTATACCTTTTATTGAGTTGTGATATATTTAACTACTCTAAAGCTGTGTATGTAACTTGGTATAATTATTCATTTAAAATAATTATATATTAGATATTCTTCTTCTAAGTATTTTATTTCAGTTGCGTCCACATTTTAGTGCACCTTCTGTTTACCAATTTTTATCGTGTAAATAATTACAAAAATAGATGGAAAAATATTATTATTAATACATATTGCGACTGAATTAAAACATTTTTTTTTGCCTGAACTTCAACAAAAGAAGTAATTTATTTAATCATCATTTATGATTTCTTAAGAATTAAGAAAATATTAATCGTTTAAATTTTTAAGAAGAAAAAAACAACAGAACAAACTCTTCGCCTATATTTATTATTCTTTTTTATCCGTAGTGTATTTTTTATTGATATAGATCTGTAGACAGATTGACCGCTTACAATAGTAAGCAATTACCGTCACCTATGGATGTTTGCGACGCCAGGGGCACCGCGAACACGCTGCCGTCCGCGTAGGGGAACTGAAATCACTTATACCGGAATACAACGCAATGTTATTATGGTGACATGTTTACAGACTGTGGGGCTTGGAGCCATCCTATCTCTCCATGCAGAGGCATTCTAAGAATACTAACCCTGTTAACTGTGGCCGGGGTCGGTCGTAATAAGCGATAAAACAACGCACCTAGCTATGTAGTGTGCCGTAACCTTGTGTTGATTTCCGACATTATTGACCCAAGTTCTTGTATCCTTATGGGACAGCAGCGTGCCCCTCAGCAATAAAAAATGATCTATATTAACAATTTATATGTTCTAATAATATAAGAATACGGTATACAAGAATTTATAAAAACAATTGCCTGAATTCCCAGATTGTGGACGTGTAGGACATTCTCGCCTTGACGTTATTTAACAATTATTTTAACCTTATTTATTAATGAGCAATGCAATGAAAGCATTGGTAGGTACTTTATGGGATTCTGTAGTAAGAAGAATATCGAATTTTTATTATATTTATGGAGTCTAAAAGGTGTTCTAAATTGTACCATGTCATAATTAAACTTTTCATTAAAACGGACTAAGAGACGATAGTTAAATTATATGTCCCATCTCTACAAGGAGATAGAACCCACCAGTGGGAATATTCTGAATGACATTATTATCAATTTTTTAATATTATTAACAAATAACTTTTACAGGATGTCAGAGCAGACACACTCATACGACCAGACCACCAGACTATCACAACTTAAAATTATTTGACGATCTTCATGACGTAATGTTTAACGCACTTCGGTACGTTTGCGGAGGTTTCGGTTTCTATTCCCGTCTCGCGTTAGGGTTTTTATGTATAATATGTATTTATTAAAAAAAATACATCTAGTATATTAGTTATCTAGTACCCATAGCACAAATGCTAATGCGACTTTAGGATTCAATATATGTATTTATTTATTATATCAATATCTTGTGTCCAACGTGGATAATTCGAAGACCGTGTAAAGCCTACCGATCTATTAATTATTAATTAATAATCTTTATATATAATGTACTGTACGTACGTGTGTATGCGACAAAACTCTTCCTAAACAGCTGGACCAATGGTAATGAAATTATGTGTGTTCAAGTGGATTCGAGAAAGATTTGATTCACGACTCGATTCACATTATTTTATATTTTATGACAGAACAACGTTTGCCGGGACAGCTAGTCTATTATAATATCGTATATTTGTTGTTATTATATTATATAAATATAATTACATGTATAGTTATATATTATTATATACACACATCAAAAAAGTCTAAGCAACATATACTAATTTAAATTTTAGGATGGTGAATGAGCCGTTGTATGGATGAACTTCCTGAATGCACCTGAGCCTTTCAGTATTTCTGGACCGACGGTACACTCGCACCCTTCTTGTATCAGGCCTAAACCCGAATCGCGACTCATCAGAAAACATAATTTTATCCCATTGTTCCTGGGTCCATGTTCTGCGTTCTTTACACCATTCATTTCGACGAGCGCGATTCCCGTGACGTATCGGTGAGCACCTAATTGGGCGTCGAGCTCGTAGGCCGTACTCATGCAGTCAATTTCGCACAGTTTGGGGACTTACATCAACACCACTTGAATTTTGTAGCCTCAAACTTATCTCTCGAGCGGTTAACATCGGCTGGCGTCTTGCAGTCAGTTGTATGTACCGGTCTTGCCGAGTGGTTGTACTCCTTTTACGGCTTGGATGCTGTTCAGCGGGTTCCCTTGTATTATTGTAGCGCTGCCAAAAACGACAAATAACACTTCTATGAATGCCAAAATGCCGAGATACCTGAGATTGATTACTTCCCGCTTGCAACATCCCTACAGCTCTTTGCATTTCATCTGCCGTCAAATGACGTCGCTCCATGACGTAAAGAATATCTAACAATTCAATTTTGTCGCTAACTTTATTTAAATGGTTAGTAACATTATAAAATCAAGACTAAACGTAGCAATAAAAACGCACTTATATTCAAACAAATTCCCTTTCATTTAATTTTATGAAAAAACAAAACATAATCGAATTTTTTTACAACCAGCCAGTATGTCATCAATAACAGTAAAGTTTACATACCTACGCACTTTGAGTGAGTAAAGACTTAGAAATTAATTAGTATAAATGGTAAATTTGTAATATCATGCATGTTGCTTAGACTTTTTTGATGTGTATATTAGAGCAGTAACTTAAGACTGTCATTATTTAATAGCGATAATAAAAGCAAAATGTTCTTCGAGATTTTTAACCTAATTACCGAGAGATGGCCAAACCCGAAATGTAATTGTTATTGATCTCTTTCTGATATCACAATCATACGTGTGCCTTGAGGGTCGGCTCTGAGTAGGCACCTAGGCGCCGAATTGTGCTTACACAATTAGAGCTCGTAACTTCCCCCGCTGTATTTGGAACTCCTAACAGGCAGTATACCCATAACACCAGTCTTAGGTGTACAAATTTCAACACGATATTTCCCTTTACCAATAATAAACTCTCTAACCGATAAGTATCGAACTTGTGACCGAGGTTGCGCGTACAATTCCACTTAACTACAATCGATTATATGTAATATCGAATAATTTTCAATCTGTTGTAATATCTTTAAAATCGATTACGCACGTCTTCCCGTGACAGTTCCTGATGTAATTATCAATAATATGAATATTTATGAAACCGTCTTTATCGATAGAGCGTGATGATAGCGAGATGGCCGTGATAGGGCTCACGTGATATTTTCACGTGTAATCTATTAGTTAATTAGCGAACTTAGGAATTACGTCATAAGGCTTAGAACCGTGCAGGACCTTTGTCGGCCTTTGCAGGCCTGTCGTAAAAAGCGACAAAACAACCCCAGCTAGGTAAGTGTTAAGACCGAATGCCGTCTCGATTTTTTTCACAGCATCAGAGACAGAGCAGCATCGAGGACACGCTATTGGCCCATAAGGGTACAGGAACTTGGGTCACTAATGTCGGTACACAACACAAGGTTATTATGGCGGCATATTTAAGACCAAAAGTGGTTGCCATCCAGACTGGTTGGAGGCCCTACCACGTAGCTAGGGTGGGTTGTTTTATCGCCTTTTACGACAGGCCGACCCCGGCCGCAGAGGTCAGTCTCCGCCCCTGCACGGATAAAAACAAACAGCATACATACTCGTATATAAAATAAGACGAGCAAAAGTAAACAATATGCTGCTTAATGTGTAGCAGGTGGCCCACCACTTAGAACCTCGATAACCTTTGATTGGAATTGATGTGCAGATGTTGCAAAAGATATCCTATATTATTAAATTGAAACCATTAAAATCGGAGACACTAATACCGGGTAATATAGGTATACAACAAATTGAATAATTCAATAGTCCAATAAAGTCGGATGGAGATGTTCAGAACGTTCAGTTCTTCATCCTGTTTCTTAATAACTGTGGAGGTAAGAATACAGCAAAACCGCTTTAAGTCGAATCTCGATAAGCCGAAAACTTCCCAAACTTGTTAAATGTTCCCTCCATTCTATCTCCTAAACCTCTGTTACTCAAAATCTGAACCCTCTATAAGTCAAAATAATTAGTGAATTCCTTCCTACAAGCCATTTATTTTCCCTATATATGTAACTAAAAAAAAATTGAAACTGTATCTCAAACATACGAGTAGTAAAAGTTTGATTTAACAATCTTATTATTTGAAAACCGATTTTAATATCGATAATGTACATTATTGTTTCTTATAATTAGGATTATTATTTATTTCACCTCTAACTCAAAATTAGTTGGAATAAATCTTAACCTCCATAAGTCTAATGTTTCCTTACAAAATTCGCTTAGGTCGAAAACTCTATAACACGAATTGTTTGGCGTCTCCCCTCAAATTTGATTTACAGAGGTTCTACTATATAAAATCATACCCTATAAATTATTAGTTCATATTAGCATGATCCTCGTGCAAAATCAAAGTTCCGCAAAATATATATTTTACGGATTGGTAGATACCATTCAAACACAAATTACAGTCACTTTAGTATCCGACAATCCGATATGTAGATACTATTTTCCTGGCCAGTGTTGGAGCCCTAGTAACAATCTGTGTAGTGGGGGTTGTGGTGAGCGCGCTTGGCTTGCGGTGTGACGCAATACACTGCAAATACAGTCTGTGCTGTTCACATTAGCAAATCACGTAAACATTAATCTAGTCAGAATGCTACCGTTCTATGATATTTATTATTATATCTAGAACAATACAATAAAACTAGACAGTAAAATAAGTAATAACTAAACAATAATAAGGTAAAACAAAACTTTGCGTGTGTAGCAGGACCGCACTGTTCACATGTTTTCACTCCTCTAGAAAAGGATGATAGAGAAAGTCGCTTTATTGTATACAGACGGCGAGCGACGCACAACAGCTGCTTCTGTCTCGTTCACTCTTTTGAACTACTACCAAGAAACCTTCCGAAGAAGAATTCTTCCTCCAAGAACAAATCTATTGGAGGCCAGGAATCCCTGCGCCCCCAAACGTGCTTTCGCGCTGTTTTTTATTGTGGTTTTAGTGACATCAAATAAATAAATTCTAACGTAAAATAAAACATACTTTACATCACCCAATCGTCTTATTACTTGTCTTTTTTTTATAAAAGAACATTCTCTCTTAGACAGAAGAAACTTACCTTCATTTATTTTGAAAAAAGAGCTTGAATTTTCTCAGAAAATATACTGTCATAAAAATTGTAATAAAATAAAGCTAATTAATTTTACATAGCCTGCAAGAATAAATACTGGGGCCATTCACACAGCGTCATCTAGTCCTTATGTAAGTAGCATAGCACTTGTGTTAGGGCGCCTTCAAATTAGCCGCAAAATGTCGCGCTGCAGCAGCGGGGCTGCAGCGCTGCGGCCGCGCATCAGTTCATCGATCGACTAGTGACGGTACACACGTAATTTTTGTAACATGAACGAAAATCAGGTTGAAGAATTTTGTATTTTGTAATGTTGTATTTTGTATTCCAATATATTGTTCTAAACAGAGAAGTAATTCGTAGAATTGTTTTCTTGATAATCTTAAGTAATTCTGAAACTTTTTGTCACAGTAGTCCTTTACTTTATCAAATTCAGTTCGTTGACTTAAACAAAATAACGGCAAGGTTTTCTTATGTTTTCTTTTCTTTGTTGAACCTCCTTTTTCGTTTTAATAGTAACACTAAGAGCAGTGTTTCTTCGTCAGAGTCCATCGTGAAAATAAATATACGTACAACACTATGATACTCGAGTCAAGCGACAGCAGCGCGGCCGCAGCGCTGCAGCCGCGCTGCTGCGGCGCGACACTTTGCGGCTAATTTGAAGGCGTCCTTATGGTTACGTGAAAACTGATATACTATTTATAAACTTCTTTTTGTAAATAAATTCATAAATACCCAGATGCAGATGGGAATCCAAATAGCAAGAATACAGACGTGCGTTAGATGTAACAACACAGAGGTCATCGCAGAACGCTGCTTTTGATGATTATTCTGAATCAATGAATTCAAGAAGGTAGGTTTTTAGTAAAACAATTTAATTATTGAAATTATGCTTGTAAAATTATGGGAGTAAATTTTTTACGATGCGACATGATGAAATTAGCTGATAACTGTCACTTAAGTTTATGTGGATACTCGTGACTATCTTCACGGCAGTTTCTCCAATATTCATAAACTGATGTGTTTTATATCAGTGGAGATACAAAATTACATTTATTTTATTTTTATATTTATGTTTACAGAATTGGGTAATAGCATTGGAACGTACGTCTCAGTGAGTGGGTAAGTAGGCGAACGACAGCACAGAAAGTGGTCTTGTGATGCAATCGCGCCGGTAACCCACTCACCGTGCGACGACGACTGCGGCGACGGCGCTGCCCTAGTACAACTCTAGTGCTGGTGAAGAACTATGAACTGTGGATCTACATAGCCTTTTCATAAATCTTCAAGCCTTTTTTAACCTGTTAACCGGGTACGACGAAATATTTCGTCATACACGAAGTACTAATGCAATAGACACGACAACTTTTTTAATCATGGAAATTTGTGATATCATACTACGAAATAATTATTTAAATTCGTTCAATGTAAATATTAATGTTTCAGTGATTGTTATGCTGATCGGGAGAAATATGTTAAGTCAATATCCACAAGGGGTATACACACACACCCACACACACACACACACACACACACACACACACACATATATATATATATATATGTGTGTATATATATATATATATATATATATATATATATATATATATATATATATATATATATATATATATATATATATATATATATATATATATATAGTGTGTGTGTGTGTGTATATGTATATATATTAATCAAGTTACATATTATTGATACCAGGATAGCAAATTACAAAAGGATTAAAATCTAGAGCAGCAGTTGAGTACTAGGAATGTAATTAGGACAACATTTAGGTTTATTACTACCAGGGCAACATTGGGTTAAGGAGCAAAATCTAGTCTCCTTCCTTACAGTCTAAAGGAATCTATTCGATGTCATAGGTCCTGTATCTGAAACTACCAGGACAACAAATATTAAAGGAAGTTAACTTTAGACTAAGTTATTAGCACTATAATAGCTAATAAGGCCCCACAGTTGGGCTCGCACATTCCTCGACATTCTAGAAGAAACGAGAAAATCATCATATCGACGGCATTTAACAATTTTGAGGTAAAATTGTTGAAAACAATAGTTTAAATTAAAAATATAAACACTCAGTGTGTATGTAGAAAGAGATTTTAAGGCGGTGAATTATTGCACATTCCTTGACACTGTATAATCGAATAAAAATAATACACAAATAAAATTTTATTTTATTGTAATAAAGTTTTTGATGTGTGTATTTTTTATAGTTATTGCTGAGGAACAACAGGCTAACAGCAATGACCTCCAGCCGCCGTAGAAAGTGGCCCCTCGGGGGATGATCCGCCGCCCGCTCTATTGCCGCTAGGGAGAGGGCCGCATGCTGTTCTACGGCCCCCCTCAACTCCTGCAATACAGGAAAGCGCCTTACACCACTCCTGTATGAAAGAAATTTAGCATTTATTTCTTACTGTTAAAGCGTAATCGACAAGTGATGGTAGGCGGTGTCCCGTGGTTAATTGATAGATGCGCTATTAAAAGTTCGGGTTCAAAGCCCTGATTGCGTTCCCTTCCTGGCAAGATAGTCCCCTGACGTCATCGTCACTGCAGGAGGTCAGACGACGGCAGGAGTCGAACCGAAGAGCTGGATGTTGGTGCGCAGGTCATTCGACGAGAAGAAATGTCACGTTGAGAGTCTAACGACGAGAATTCCAAATTAAATAATTTCAATGGGGATTTATAGAACCCAAAATGTGGGTTCCAAAAAGTATACTCGTATTTAATAAGATTGATTGCTTTAGGGTGTCGAAAGCGGATGATCAGGATTTAAAATATCGTTACTAACGAATTAATAAAAGAACGAGTCTTTGACGTGTTCCCGAGTGTTGCAATGGCGGTGGCTGCGAGTGCGGGGCTGAAATATGGCCGATCTACGTCACGCGCAGCTCCACCAATCAGCGCAACACTCGATTGCTGCGGCAAAAGAGTGCGGTAAATTTAAATTTTATAAAATATTGTGTAACATTACATTACAGCGGTGACTCTTGGATAGAAAAGTGGAGAGGAAATGGCTTTTAGCAGTAGATATTGGATACGAGCAAGCAGGAAGGAAAACTTACTTCCACTTACATGCTTAGTCTTATTAATTAATCTAACTACTCGTAGTTTACGCTGGTTTACCAGCAAAATGCAATAGCAAAATTTTAACAATGGCTAACACAAGGATACACTGAAAAAAGTGTTTTTTTAGTTTTCTTTTAAACTATAATTTATTTTTAACTTTTTGGTTTGATTAATTTATTTGTTGTCAATACCCAATCGGTAAATGTTTTTATTAAATTAACGCCATCTTCTGGCAATGCTATCAATTAAACGCTAGATGACGTTTCGGTAGAATTTAGAATTTTTTTAAATGTTCAAAGTGTGTAAAGTTTTAAAGTTAGATTTGCTTCTTTTTTACACGCTTTATTAGCGTGTAAAAAGAGAGCAAAAAGCCAATGTCACGTTATGTTCCCAGGCGGTCACCCATCCAAGCAATGATCGCGCCCGACGCTGCTTAACTTCGGTTATCGGACGGTCCGAAAATTAATAAATCTGAGGATCCTGGTAAGGATAATGATACAAACTATACAAATTATTACATTGTCATCGGCCCTTGATAAGTGTGCAAAGTTTTAAATCAACCCGTTGTCGTTTTGAAGGGGGTGAAAATCACGTTCAAAGATTCCTTTAAACAGGTACGTAGATGCGTGGATGCGTACATACATAGATATGATAATATTTATGTAATGTATTGTAATAGTGTAGACTCGTAATAACTCTGTTATATTAAAAATATTCGCTCGAATGTTTTCAGCTAGATTAAATAAGGGAAACAAAATGTCTATGTGTAATGAATAGACCAGAACATTAAGCACTAACTTGGGTCCATTTCAGCAGCGGTATTCATCAAATTAGCAGTTCTTTTAATAAATAAATAAACTATTAACAGCTATCTAATCCCAAATTACTCTACATTTTGCTTGCGTTATGGGTTGTAAGCTACAAATATAATATACATCAAATTTTTAAACGGAACGGGAATTGAACGCCGTGACCCCACAACCGATATGACGTGAGCGTGACACAGTTGCGCCACGGAGGTTGTTTAATCTATATCTATATCTATACTACTATTATAAAGAGGAAAGATTTGATTGTATGTTTGTTTGTTTGTTTGTTTGTTTGTTTGTTTGTTTGTTTGCTTTGAATAGACTCCGAAACTACTGACCCGATTTAAAAAATTATTTCACTGTTGGGAAGCTACACTATCCCCGGGTGACATAGGCTATATTATATTTTCAAAAAAATTAGGGATCCTTACTAAAACTCCAATAATGTAACCCAAGGTGTAAAAAAATTACCTAAAATATTATTTAAATCGCGTGCGTTGCGAAAACTATTGATGATAGAATAAAATAATGTACTACGACTTTGCAGAACACATCATTATTTACAAAAAGTGTCGCGATAGCATATGTCTAACTATTATAGTTATGCCACAATAAGTGTTCTTTTATTTTAAAAATTTAATTGAAATGCCGCCCCTAGAAAAAGCTCTTTATTTGTATCTTAGTATTAATCCTTATCAAAATAAATTACTTCATATTCAAAACTGCTTCAATATCTTTATACAACTTTTTGAATTATTTAATTCGGATATTCCATTCGAAAGATATCACGAGTTTAAAAATGTAAATATTAGAAAAATGTTGCGTGGTAGCCGCTCACCCTGTTCGGCTAGCTAGGCAGCACCTTATGCAATGTAGGCGTGCGTCACTGGGGTTTTTACAAAAATTAGAAAAAAATACTTATTAAAAAATAATCAAAAATAAATAAAAAATAATAACAAAAAAATCATTAAAATAAAAGTTCATAGAAATAATAATATTCAAACTTTCTTTATAATTTTATTTTTTTAGTAACCTGACGCAAATAGAAGGGTTTATGTGTGTGTGTATATGTTACCGGCAATCTGTATAATTCAGGTATTCTATACAATACCTAGGTAATGTGTAGAATACCTAAAACGTTAAGGTAATGTATGAAATATTATGAATATTATTTTCCAGTATATACTTTACCTAGGTAATGTATACAATTCCTGCTGGTCCACGGGCAATGTGGAAAATAACTATATTTGGGCCTGTATTTATCAATGTTATGTAAGTAAGTAAGTAAGTAGAAGGGTATAAAATGACAGACAAAAATAACACATTAGATTTGCTTAAAATCAACTTAACAATTAGTAAGTTCTGATTAAAAACAATCTTTATTCAAATGTAGGTATTTATAGTAAAATCACAATCAAATAACATTGAACTTAAAATTCTTCTGGGTTAACTAACATAATCTAATTTACTCATAAGTAATCAGTTAAAAAACTTAGGCAACCAAACAATTCTGTAAAAATAGGAAGTAGATCTACTGGCTTCTCAGAATACATTAAGTAAAAAAATATTTATTTATTTTTACATGAAGAACTATTGTAGTGCATATGAATTTTGAAGTGCATAAAATCTTACTTTTAAGACATGAACACTTTTTAGTATTACAGAGTTGTTAACGTGTACATTTGACAAATCACTGACCTGTCCCCGTAGATTGCCGATTTGCAACTGTACGAAGCGTCGTTTCTTCATTAGGGACATCTTCTTTCTTAAGTAATTCTTGATAACAAACTGTAAACTGCTGTCTTGAATACAACGTCTTTATAATACCTTGCTTTATTCCAATTTTGTAAAGTTTGTGATCCGTTTTTTGTAAGACTACAGGCAATATTTTGCCGCGACCTCTGTCGACTTTCGAAACAGGGATTCTAACAGTAGTACCTATTGGCACAGGAGGAAATTTTCTTAAAAATGTATGCGGTTCCCTACAGCTAAGGTGTTTTTTACACATAAAGGACAAAAAACTTTAGAACCATAGCCTTCTGCAATATCTTTTCCGGAGCAGCACAAAAAGCATGGATGGGTTTATTGCATTTTCTACACGAATGAGCACCCGTAGTCTCCTCTGCTATCATCTTTTACACACATTGTCGACAGCGCATTCGGTATTGTATAGAATGCCTAGGCAAAGTATAAAATGAAAAATATTTCATACATTACCTTAACGTTTTAAGTATTCTATACATTGCCTAGGTATTGTATAGAATACCGTATTATACAGATTGCCGATAACATATATAATTTTTCATTTTGAAATTTTTGTTAAATACCCGTGCGAAGCTGGGGCGGGCTGCTAGTGATTAATAATTGTCGTGATAATTAACGATTTTTTTTATAATACTATCTTTTCTTCATGAGTTACAAAATTTTCCTTTACCCACTTTTGGAGTACAAAAACCTAATACTAAAAAAATAAGTGATACTATGTATTGGCTACCGTAGTTACTAGGAGAGTAAAAATAATTAGTTCAATACCTAATGGTTGTTAGGTGTTTCAGTACCAGGGCGTCACAGATAGAAGGCAATATCTCGTCTAGTGGCACCATCAGTGATCGTAAAATATTTTCTAAATGAATCAGTCGTCCGGCATTGACCTGGAGTTCTGTAATCATGAGTAAGTTTTAGAAATCATTACATGCAAGCGTTAGAATATTTGTGTATTATCCGTAAAATTAAATAAACCTACGTTTACTTTTGTACATATTGATAGTAATAACAGACTAGCGTGGTTTGGCCATGTAATGCGCAGGGAAGAATGGCATATAACAAGGAAAATGATAAAAATGTGAATGGATGGATACAGGAGTAGAGGTAGAGCAAAAAAGATGAAGAAGTATTTCGACTGTCACAGGTTTATTTCCCCCTGAGTTTATTTATACACACACGCAAACACAGACACACACGCAAACGCACGCACACGCACACACACACTATCTATATATATATATATATATATATATATATATATATATATATATATATATATATATATATATATATATATATATATATATATATATATATATATATATATATATATATATATACCTAGTCAGGTCATAAGTATTGTCACACAGTAAAAACTTTTCTTTTAGAATGGTGGCCACAAAAAAGTTTATTGAATTAGAATTTCGAATTGTTCATGAAAATAAAAATGTATAACTTTTAGAATTTTACTCATTTTTAAATATGGAGTGGACGCTTAAAGAAGACCGTGTTGCAGTTATTGCGTTGCATCGTTGCGGTTACGCGCCAATTCAAATTTTTAACATACTGAAAAATTTGAATATTACCAAAAGATTCGTTTATCGTACCATCAAACGATACAATGAAGACTCTAGTGTAGATGACAGGTCAAGAAGTGGTCGCCCTCGGTCTGTTAGGACTCCAGCAGTGATAAAAGCTGTGAAGGCACGAATTCAAAGAAATCCCAAACGTAAGCAGAAACTTTTGGCCCTTCAGATGGGGTTAAGCAGAACCACGGTGAAAAGGGTGTTAAATGAAGACTTAGGGCTTCGGGCATATCGAAGAAAAACAGGACATCGTTTGAATGCTCGTCTAATGGACCTGAGACTGAAGAGATGCCGCGCTTTGTTGAAGCGGTACGCGGGAAAAAAATATCGGGAAATTCTTTTTTCGGATGAAAAAATGTTTACCGTAGAAGAGAGATACAACAAACAAAATGATAAGGTGTACGCACACAGTAGTGAAGAAGCGAGCAACCGTATTCCGCGTGTCCAACGAGGTCATTTTCCATCCTCGCTCATGGTATGGTTGGGAGTTTCTTATTGGGGCTTAACAGAGGTACATTTTTGTGAGAAAGGTGTAAAAACGAATGCTGTTGTGTATCAAAATACAGTCCTGACGAACCTTGTGGAACCTGTTTCTCATACCATGTTCAATAACAGGCACTGGGTATTCCAACAAGATTCGGCGCCAGCTCATAGAGCGAAGAGCACACAAGACTGGCTGGCGGCGCGTGAAATCGACTTCATCCGGCACGAAGACTGGCCCTCCTCCAGTCCAGATTTGAATCCGTTAGATTACAAGATATGGCAACACTTGGAGGAAAAGGCGTGCTCAAAGCCTCATCCCAATTTGGAGTCACTCAAGACATCCTTGATTAAGGCAGCCGCCGATATTGACATGGACCTCGTTCGTGCTGCGATAGACAACTGGCCGCGCAGATTGAAGGCTTGTATTCAAAATCACGGAGGTCATTTTGAATAAACTTTAATGTCATAAGAATCTATGTTTTGTTAAGTTCATTTTGGTATATGAATGGTTACATAATTAATAAACTTGTTACAATTATTTTACATTAAACATGTGACAGAATTTATGACCTGACTAGGTATATATATATATATATATATATATATATATATATATATACTTATATTAACAGTTCTATATTTATTGACTATTTAATATTTAGTAATCAAATCCACCACCACTAGATGGCGCCCGTGGTAATATTTGCTCACGCTAACTTTTACAAACCCATATGGGAACTTAATAAAAGGTGTCGTTGAAATCGTGGGTCGTTGTGGTCGTGTGACGTGTGCTCGCTTTGAAATAATATTTACTTTTACAGAGGCCGTTGTTGTCGTTGTAATAATAGTAAGTAATCGCCGATCTGGTGGTCATTTTTAAATATTCGGCAGGCACTTGGTTGTTGTGGCCTTGTGCAAGTTAACGAGTTTGTTTACGAGTCCTGTAGTTTTGATTGCTTTAATCCTATATCTTTAAACGAGCAATTCTTGTATATATATACTTATATAATTGGAATCTCGGAATCGGTTCCAACAATTTTCATGAAATTTAGTATACGGGGGGTTTCGGGGGCGATAAATCGATCTAGCTAGGAATTATTTCTAGAAAATGTCATTTTATTCGCTTTTTTTTATTGGAAGAAAAATAACAAAAATGTGACTCTTCCTGACATCTATCGGCGAATAATAATACTATTTTTTTAAATTGCTTTAACGACACAACACTAAAGCTATTCCAGCAGATGGCGTTGTTTAGTAACAAGAAGTCAATGAGTGTTTGCTTTGAGGTTAGACTAAGAAAATCAATTGTTAATTTCCAAAAAACACAAAATAAAAAAATTAAATACCGAGCAAAGTTCGGTCATCCGGATATTAAAAATTAAACGGACAATTAGTTATTTGTATCTTTGTGAATACCCCACCAGTTCACTGGTACAACTACTACACACCCCCTAATCTGCGCAGTTGTATATCGTAAGTTAAAAATCCTGCGCACATGTTTTTGTATTCCTCTACAGGCTGTACATTTTGGAATTCATTACCTCTAAATATCCGCCAGGTGCAATTGTATTTAATCTACTTTCAATTAATTAGTCCGTGCAGGGTTGGAGCCGGCCTGTCGTAAAAGGCGATAAAACCAGCTACGTGGTAACCAGAGCCCGTCTGGATAACAACCACCCTTGGTCTGTAAACATGCCGCCATAATAAACTTGTGTTGTGTTTCGGCATTAGTGACCCAGGTTATTGTACCCCTATGGGACAGTACCGTGTTTGCGGAGCCCCTAGTGTCGCAAACATCTTTAAGCGACGATAACTGCTTACTATTAAGGCCGTTAGCCTGTCTGTTGTTCCTCAGAAATAAAAAAAAGTCACTTACATCGCAATGTATCTTTATTACCCCCAATTACATCTGGAAAATACTGTTTTAAGGAATATAATTTTTTTGTCTTGTTTATCAGTATTTTGTAATTATTATGACATACGATTATATATTATTACAAAATAATAACTAAATTTTTGCTAAACGTTTAAGTACCTAACTCCATGAATTTATGCATTTTTATTTATTTAGCTTAGAGCAACTTTAATAAAGCCAAGAGAAAAATAACAAAGAGCATAAAATTCTAACTTAATAAAACTGAATAAGGCTTGAATGTAGGTAACCACGCTGTGTACCAGGGCGTCACAAGCCACATAGAGTTACGCAACCAGCCCACTCTCACTTTCGCGCCGGCTGAGGCCGCTAGACTAAATAGTACAGAGGCTACATTTCTTACTAATTTGGTTAATTTACTTATTATGTAAGTATAAACGATCATCAATTCGATATTACTACTAACAGAGAAACATTGACGTTGCCTATTAATAAATAAAACTTATAATTTCTATCACATTAATCAGTAGTCTATATTTTTAAGCGATTCCTCCCAGTTGTTTAAGTAACTTTCAATTTAAGGTACAATAATACATATGACATCGCGATAGGTGGCACCTTATAAATCGAATTCGCATAAAACAGGGTAACATAAGTCGAGTATTACTGTACACCGTTTTAACACAGGGTAAAATTTTAGCTTCCTCTTTAATATTCCTTCCATGTATGATCTTTCTTTCAGGCTTAATGAAATATGGGATTTATATGTCTAGATCTGTTCTTTACAGACCCTGACCCCAAGCAGCAAATAGTGAATTTGCTTTGAAGTACCTTTGACCCTGTTCTACTCGTCGGCTGGAACCAAACTGTCAAATTAAAATACAATATAATACAAAAATAATAAACAAACACATTTAATACATATAAGAAGTCTTATAAGTTACTTTGTTACAGCTAGCACTGCAAGGATCCAATTGAGACTTCTGGTACTCAATGTTTAATAATAATTGGAACTAAGTGAACAACGGACAAGTCTTTGATGCAGGCATCTCTCTCTTCAAGTGCCTCTCTATCACTGAAGGTTGGCAGTCAGCTCCTTGAATCTCTTCTTGTCAAGCGCCAATCTGAACAGTTGCTCGACGGTTTTAATCCCTGTCCACTCCCTGATATTACGGAGCCAAGACATCTTACGTCTACCCGGTTTTCGCTTTCCGGGCACATTCCCCATCATGATGGTCTGCAGAAGGGAATACCGATCATGGCGCAGCACATGTCCGAGGTAGGCAATCTTTCTCCGTTTGACTGTCCGTACAAGTTCTAGGTTTTTTCCCATACGAAACAAAACTTCCACATTTGTAACTTTATCCGTCCAGCTGATGCGAAGCAGGATTGGTGCAGGCATGTTCTTTCTTTTCTGTTTCCGTAAATAGTAAAAAATCTACATAATTTGTCTGCAAGATGCCTACGTTAAGTTTTTCTAGATCCCTTGTTAGTAGGCCTCTTGTTGAATAAGATGCAAACTGACCCAATAATCAAAATATTATACAGCCATGGCAAAGTTTATTATCATAGAATGTGGAATTAAAAGTAGACAGTTCCGTTGTCATTTATATACCTACTCGTATATAAGCGAAATACCACTCATTGCGAGATCTCTAAAACTATACACCCGAATGACAATTAAATTACTATGAAATTCGTCATAGTTACTCAGTTTGTTATATGACACTCACGGATTTTACGCAAATCCTATTTAAAAAGATTTTTTTATATAATAAAACAATGTTTGCAATCAGCTGGTGTACCAGTAATAATAAAAACATAAAATTATACTGCAATTATTAGTTCAAAGAATATGTCCTTCCAGTTTTTGTATATAGTAAAATGATATTGCATATGAAGTGTACAGTCTGTTTTACACTTGATCACTCGATTAGCTACGAAGCTTCGTGCCTTCGCATCTTAACAACCATCAACATAACTTGCTAGTTGTTTCAAGTTATGTTGTCCTGGTAATTTTAGTTCGTCTGTAATAACATGTATTTAAAAAAGTAGGCTACAAAGCAATGCACTTTTATTTTTTTCATACGGCTTTACATGATGTGTCATGAAGTTAAGTTAAAAAATTTTTTTTAGGTTTTTGAGGGCACCACCAAGACCTCACAAAAATATAAAAACAATAACAACCCATAACATCCCGCTATTGGATTAGGACATTGCTCTAGACACAATGATAGCCAAGCTTGTCCAAGGCCGCAGTGTTTCAAAGCACCAAAAAATAATCCCTCTGCTGTTTACAGTGTTAATCGATCAAGGGGTGCATTTTAAATGCAAAAGTAAAACACCCACGTGTGTATATTTCAAATCCTTTTTTTATATAAAAAATAATAAAATATGAGTGCCTGTTTTATGAAAAAGTATAGGTTATTAAAACATCTTTGGGCGCAAGTTTTCCAATTTTTATTTTCGGAAAATTGCCTGTGGATACCGAGTAATTCTTTTTTTAGATTTTTGTTTTCTTTTTTTTTCTCCTTAAAACTTCAAAAATGGGACTTGTGACTAGCACTGTTAGATTGTTCGTAACACGGCGTATCATTGATAAAAACAAGTTCCATTATTGTGGCTTTTCGAAGTAAATCACTTTAAAAAATTGTTTTAGGGTTGTCACTCTATTTGACCTTTATGTATTTTATTTAGTTTTATCTATATTTTTTCTTATATTACTATAACTTATCTATCATTAAGACATTAAATCGAATTACATACTTGGTAAGCCTTTTAGTTTAGATTTTTCAATTATGGGTCACACGTAGCGCGGAAAGAGGTTAGTACCCTCGTAAGGCCTATGCTAAAACCCCGCGCTAATACATGTGACTTACAGAAACGGGGGTGGGGCGCCATGAAGCCGTTACAGACCCATAGCGCTACTTCGCTTCAGCAGAGGCTTACGCAACCTGCTGGGGGATGTCCATCCGGGCCCCAACCGGAGGAATTAATACAAGAGGGGCATGAGGGCGCCAACCCTTATGCTGGTACGCGAGTAGCAACGATAGTGTAGACTGCGCACACCCGGTACTTTTCAAACTCCGGAAGTATTCGCAAATGCGCAAGAAGGTTGTCCGCGCTTACGAATTTGAATTATCTTGGACAGTTAAGTTATAAGAATTTCTTTATTCAGGACATGACTGCCTCGCAGAAGGAGGCGACGGCCGTCCATCCAGGATCGCCCCGACCGATACCGACCATGGACAGAACCAGGGCCGGGAGCGACAGGTCGACGCCGATTTGGGCGACAAGGGCGCGGCGCTTTTCGCGCCACGTAGAGCACACGGCGACAGTATGGTCCACCGTGTCCTCCTCGTCGCCCGCGCCACAGTGGTGGCACCCCGACGTCATCTCCCGCCCTATGCGACACAGGTACCTCCCGAAGCAACCGTACCCCGAGAGGACCTGCGTCAGGCGGAAGGTCAGGGCGCCGTGGCGCCTTTCCACCCATTCGGCCAGGACGGGCCTCACCGCTTCGATGGTGGCGAGGCCTGCGCTGGGGTGCGCGAGGCGCTCATTCCACTCCACCATGAGCGCCTCGTCACGCAGCTCCGCCCGCTTAACCTGCACTTCACGAAGCGCGGGGCGAGAGCCACGCTCGGCCGCATCCCGTCGTCACTGGTACAATAGCGCCAGGACTCGGGCCTCGAGGTCCCATGGTGGGGATCCGGCCAGCAGGGAGGCCGCTTCGAAGGACACCGTGCGGTATCCCCTTATCGCCCTAACGGCCAGGACGCGCTGCGGCCTGCGAAGCAGCGCCGTCGTTTTGGCTGTCAGGCAACCACCCAGATCGGGGCCTCAAAGAGCATGCGGCACACTGCGCCTGGCCCGCCGATATTCAGCAGCAGACGGGAGAGTCCCGCCGCCGCCCAAACTAGCGTCGGCGCCAGGCGCTCGAAGTGCGCCGCAAAGTCCCATCACCCGTCGAGCACCAGTCCGAGATAATGCAAGGACGGCCCGACGGCGGCGGCCTCCTACCGTTATGCTCAGGCCCGGTGGCGGCCTCTGGCGGAGGCCATAGAATATAAGGTATCCGTCTCCGTCTTGTATAAGGCCACCTCCTGGCCTAGTAGCCGGATTCTAGCCACCGTTTGCGCCACCCCAGCCGTGCCCAGAAGGCACGCCTGGCGGGGGCTCCTCCCGCGCGCTATGACGAGCGTGTCGTCGGCGTAGCATATGACGCCGACGCCGGGGAGGAGCGCCCCCCTGAGGACCCAGTCGTATGCGATGTTCCACAGCAGGGGGCCCAGGACCGACCCCTGCGGAACAACACCGCACACGACGTCTCGCCGAGTTTTAAACCTGCACATATTTTTAGCTTGTTTAAATAATACGATTGTTTTAATTATTGTTTTTCAAGGATTATATTTTTATTTATATTTTAGTTAAATTTTTATTAAAACATAAACAAGATAATAAACTCATATTTTAAATAGCATTTAACGATTCGCTTAGCGAAAGTGTGTCACGCCCACGCCTGCTAGGGATGTAATATTCTCCAAAGTAACACAAAGTTATCTCATTCCAAAATTTTAAGAATTTACTGTTCTCTTTTCTTTTTTTTCTTTAATTGGATCATGTTATCCTCGATATAAGGCCAATAATTTCGAATCGACTAGTTTGTAAGCTCTAATTTCAATGTTCCTAATTTCCTTTTTGCCTGTTACGTCTACAAAGTGATTGGCATCTCAGTTTAAAGAAATTGTTTTAAGCAATTTCCTTTCATTTCCTTTCCTTATATCTATTCTGATATTATAAATGTAAAGCTAACTCTGTCTGTCTCTTAAGTTTCCACGCCTAAGCGGCTGAACCGTTTTTAATAAAATTCGGAATAGACCTTGGAGAAGGACGTAGATTACTTTTTGTCGCGAAAATGTTTTTTTGGCAGTTGACATTTTTGTTTGACGTCTGCCGGGGTAGGTAGTTTAAAAGTAATTTGATTTTTATATTTGTTGTTATCGGGACAACAAAAACTAGTATTGTTTATCAATTCGAAAGTGAAATTATGCTCGAGGAACTCAACAACAACGTTAGTGATACATTACGAATTTTGATTTATTCTTGATGTTTATGCGTCCCTGGTAACTCATGTACCTACTTCCACTCACTGAATATGATTTCCTAGTTTCAAGATTTACTCGAATGACGTCACTGTGTTACTCACTAGAAGAGCATAACTTAGAAGATGGTATCACCTTATATGCTGGGAAAATACAGCAATTTTTCAAGAGGTGACTCAAATAACAGCACCCCACATACAGTTCCACATCTGGGTCTCCCGTTAGCGGGAACAGACAGTAATTTGCCACGCTTGTCCAAAACGGATTAGCGGTTTACACATATCTCTGTATAAAGGGTTCCTCAAAAAATTTCCTTCACCATCTACCGATCACCTATGTACCCATAGCAATCGTGATATGATATGCACGTTAGGTCAGAAAAAGTGCCTGTGGTTCGTGCTATTGTGGGATTTGAATCCGGGATATTTACATAAGTCTCTGGGTGTAACACCACTGAGCTACCAGGTATCTAAAAATTACAAAATGACAATTCAATACAAAAAAAAATACAATACAACATCTTTGTATAGAAATCATAAAATCCGGTAATCATATGATACACCACACGCAATTCACAACTTGTAAAGAGTTGAATAACATTGAAGACTAGTAATATTTTTTTGAGGAACAGCACACAGGCTGACGGCCCACTTAAGTAATCAGCTATAGTCGCCTATTGATGTCGCGACGCTAGGGGCACCGCGAACACGCTGCTGTCCACATAGGAGTACTGGCATCTGGGTCCCTAATGCCGGAACACAAACACAAGATTAAGCATTTGCCATTCAGAAGGGCTTGAGCTCTACTACACAACAGACCGACTCCGGCAACAGAGGTCAGTATTCATACCGTACAGTAAAAACCTCTCTTGACGGGTTCCCCCGGCCCGGGGGGACCGAGGGATATGTGGTACTCCGGGAAAGATGTTCGACCATCCGACTACCCACTAAAAAACCCCGCTGTTCTCCTATCGCTTACGCCCGGGCCCACGAATATATGGCCTGCCGATCTCGTGGCCCGGGCCGGCGTCGGCCCGCCCTTTGTCTTAAGGCGGGCCTCTTCTAAAGTGTTGGCACCAGGGGGTCAGGGTTTCGTCCCCCCGACGCTCTCCTGTAACAACTCTAGGAGTTGAGGGGGGCCGCGGAACAGCACGCGGCCCTCTCCCTCGCGGCAATAGTGCGGGCGGTGGATCCTCCCCCGAGGGGCCGCCCGCGGCCGCTTTCTACAGCGGCCGGAGGTCGCTGTACGCCCTCCGGCGCCTATGACGCGGCCTACGTTGGCGGGAGGGGAGTGCGGTGGCGGACTCCCGCTCCCGCTCCACCGCCTCCTTTGCAGACACTACTGCCTCGTAAAAGGAGGTGACGGCCGTCCATCCAGGATCGCCCCCGACCATGGACAGAACCAGGGCCGGGAGCGACAGGTCCGCGGTCAATTCCGGATGGGACTCGCATCCCCGTCGCGTGCTAGTCAGGCGCGGGTACGACTACCAGACGACACTCCAGAAAAACTAGGGAGTCTCCTGACGTCGTAGCCGGCCCAGCAAGAACAACCGACAGCGAGGATGCGATTCCCGCTCCGGGAACACTCTGTGCAGGCGCAGTCGAAATGGGCATGGTTTCGACTACCAAATCAGGGCCCAGGGCAGAACCCGGGACCCCAATCAGTATTCGCAACCATACCACCGGGGACCACGCCACTAACAGAGAGCTAAGTTGGAAAGGATGTTGAAGGTAGACGGGAAGAAAGGTAGGACTCTGTCGCCTCGGACGGAGAGGGGAGTGAGGCGACGGATGCTCGGGCACCTCGGGTACGCACACCCGTGCATTCATCGGAATGAGGAGCGCCCCTGAGGGGTGTATATGATCATCTAGAATTAGTCGAAAGAAGAAAAAAATTAGAAAAGTCGTGCCATTTCTATTATTCCTTTTTTCCTTTTTATTTACAAATTAACATTTAATATATTACAAATAGCACTAAATTTAAAATATAATTTCCAGAAATCAATTATAATAAAAATTATACAGCTTTTTTTGTTTTGCTGACCATTTGGTGCCCGTTAGTGAGTAACGCCGGGGCATGATGCCCCCCCCCCCTCCCCTGCCCCGCCCTCGCTACACCACTGCGGAGATTTTTTTTTTTATTGCTGTAGAACAGCAGACAGGCTGACGGCCCGCTTAGGATTTAGCAGTTACCGTCGCCTATAGGTGTATGCAACGCCAGTGGCATCGCGAACACGCTGCTGTCCCATAAGGGTACAGGAACTTGGGTCACTAATGCCGGAACACAACACAAGGTTATTATGGCGGCATACTTAAGACCAAAGGTGTTCGCCATCCAGACGGGCTTCAGGCCCTACCACGTAGCTAGGGTGGGTTGTTTTGTCGCCTTTTACGACAGGCCGACCCCAGCCGCAGAGGTTAGTATTCTTTCTCCGCCCCTGCACAGATAAAAAGATTTAAAGATTAAAGAATTTAAAGATTTTCCCACAAAAAGTGAATAATGGAAAAATTCCTACAATGTACAAAACACTGAAATATTTAAAATCAGACGGCATACTATTAGCATACAATATGCACTGTAATAGAAATTAGTTGACCAATTCGGAGGCATAGTGACCCCGCGGCCTGTATTGTGGACGACCTTGAAATGGACTGTGCACCCAAATACTTGGATAGCACGCAATAACCCAGAGAATATTAGACGATGACTAATATTATGTAAAGGGCAATCATTACTTCCTTTGTCATACCTACTAACGATCTTTGTGATGCTTTCGCTATAATGACTACAAACTTTATTCTCGTTTTGACTCTAGACATTTATGTGTAATAAATACTAGTGATCGCCCAGGGGTCGAAATTCGACAATAATTTATTTTAAGTTTGAACTTTATTGGAATTCTTTTGTCTTCTGTTACTTTGTCTATAATCCAAGGTTTCATCATAGCTCACTCACTCAGTCAATTTGTTATTTTTCTACACCAGTTTGAACTGCGTCACTGTAAAACTTTAAAATGTTTCGCATTGTAAAAACTGCATTGTAAATCCGTTTCGTAACCATATATCCCAGTTTGTAAACAATATTCTCACACATAGGCAAGAGTAAATCAATTCTAATTACTTATACACCATTATCTTTATACTTGAGCAATATGTATTTCACAAATTATAAATAACTGTACAAATAAAAATAATTCCTGTTTCATTCTTAATCTCTTTGTTATTTTCTATTTTGACATTCAATAAGACCAATGAGGATATAATCACTTAAGCCTATAGACAATTAATGTTAATTTATTAAATATATATTATTAATAATTGTATAATATTATTATGAATTTAAATATTACTATTATAAAATTAACATTAATCGTCTTTACCACGCCATAAACTCTTATAAAAAAAAAACAAATGCGTAAGTAAAGTATGTGTATGCATGTGTGTGTATGTTGTGTATCATTCGACTAGTAATGTAATGTTTGTGTTAATTAATTTAATGTGTTTTTAATAGAATTTACTTAGGAAAAAAAATTGTTTTTTACACTTCTCCACATTAACAGTGCCAAATTTTGAAGTGATAGCTATTGGAGGAAAATAAGTGATTGAAGAAGATATACTCGTATATACTACCCAAACCATAATATGATGATGGTAAAAAGAACAGAAGAAATTATATTTTTTTAGCGACGGACTTCATACTGTTAGCTTGTGTTTCGTTTAAAAAATAAATTTGATAAGAAATATTTTAGTATTCAGTAACTGATCTGACTAGAGAACTTAAATTAATCTCCAATAAATCCAATAAAAATAACTAAAACTGCGCGCGCGCAACATACGCACACACGTACTACACTATCGTGTGAGTGAGCCCTATGTTGAAACCCTTAAATAGGTCGAGTAGACATTAATAGAAAGGCACAGGGCCGGCTTGAGACAGATAGTAATCGCTCTTTCACTTATTTGAATATATTTTTTGTTATGCATCAAGATATCTCACTTTCCCGGTATGAATGTTTCATGAATGTCTTTGAATGGAGCTGATGTGAAAATAACAGAAGCAAAGGTGAGATTCGTGATGCGCTTATGTTATTCTGTGCTCCTTTATTAATAAAATATGTAAAGTATTAACAGACTTACATTTTGATGAGTGAATACCACAAATGTATTATTATTGTTCTGTATTCTTACTTGCTTACTAACTTACTTACAATTAAAGGTACTAAGTTATATAATTTACTAGGTTAGGAACAAATATTTAGACAATACTACTGAATGTTTTAAGTGTTAAAAGAAAAAATTTATGAAAATACAATTAAATAATCGAAAGAAACTACAACATTTTCCATCATCTATTATTATTATGAACAATGCCGTTTCGTTTACAGTGGCTCTCGGCCGAGCAAAATGTCATCCGGAACTGAGCTGGACGGGCGCGATGCAATGAACCAAGATTCGGTCTTGTGATCATCCACGTAAGGCTAAGAACAGCGATCGGGGTTTTAGTGACATGCTGTTACAGCCTCCGCTGGCTATCACAACTTGGACAGCAGCACAAAGGCAGCCGCTGAAGGGTTGGAACGGTGACGTCGACATATCCACGTCAGCTTCTCCCTACGTGATACTATCAACAGTCCGTAATCTCCCATAAGTTCCCTCCCTTCTAAGAATAACTGTATACCCACCACGTCTGACCAAGGACACATGTCAGTAATCTAAACGAGAGGGATTCCTAACGATGTTTCTTTAACAACAGTATGCATCAATTATGTTATATGACTTAAACGAGAAAAATGCCTAAAAGATGCAATTCACTTTGCTACCACTACCTATCAGGATTTTTTCTGAGGAAAACTCTGATGGACGAGTGCCTCCGACCCGAGGGGAGCGGAGCGTATGTGGAACTCCGGGTAATATATACTAACCACTAAAAACCCCGCTATTCGCCTATTGCCTGGGCACACAGATAAATTTGGCCTCACGGTCGCGTGGTCCAGGCCAGAACCGGCCTGCCTCTTCTGTCAGATCAGGCCTCTTCCAGTCTATTGGAATTTATGTTAAGTTTTATAAATAATACTTTGGAATTGAGGACCTCCATGGAGTAACGACTAACGTTACGTTTGCGGAGGTCACAACAGAAAATTATAGATGTAAATATATTAGTTATCTAGTACCAACATTACCAACAAGTGCTATGCTTCTTACTGTGGGACTAGATGACTCTGTGAGAATTGTCCCAATATAATTAAATGAGCTTTGAGGTTTACAGCAAAATACTATAAAATTAACTTCCTTAACCTCTAGAGCTTACGTCAATTGCGTCCTACTACAAAACTTACAATCAAAGTGCCCGGCACTGCCCAGGCACACGACCTGTTTTTATAACCACTCATTTACTGTGCAAGCTGCTGTATTCTAGAAATCCCTTCCTGTAAATAGGCAAGCTAAATCTCACTACATTTTCAAGATATTGCTAAAGAAACATTACCTGTCCATGACATAATTATGATGATGGTCATCTATAATGTTTATATTTTTGTGAACATAACAATATATATATAACATGGTAGGTGTGTATGGATGTATATATGTACGTGTGTGTATATATAGCGCAGGACCGATCATCGTGGAGATCTTTGGGGGAGACCTTTGTCCAGCAGTGGGCGTCTTCCGGCTGAAATGATGATGTATATATCTGTATGTATTTATCTAATGTAAGAACACACATGTAATGTTTTTTTATTAAATTTAATGTGCCTCCTAGTGTTGTCAAGTGTTCAGGGGGTCAGGGTTGCGTCCCCTCTGGCGCCGACGACGTGGTCTGCGTTGGCGGAAGGGGAGTGTGGTGGTGGACTCCCGCTCCCGCTCCGCCGCCTCCTTTGCGGACATGACTGCCTTGCAAAGGAGGCGACGGCCGTCCATCCAGGATCACCCCCGACCGGATGGACAGAACCAGGGTTAGGAGCGACAGGTCCGCGTCGATTTGGGCGACAAAGGCGCTCCTCCACGTCGCCCGCGCCACAGTGGTGGCACCCCGACGTCATCTCCCGATCTCCAAGCCTGGGCTGTCTGGAAGAGATCGCTGTTTAGCGAAAGACCGTCCTTTGTGCTATCTAGTTTTATATATAATTTTTTATACCTGTTTTTCTTTTTTTGTACAATAAAGAGTTTTCTATCTATAATTATACAACGTCTTTAGTAATCGTTTCAATTTTGATATCTTCCATTTGTATAACACTAACTTATTGTAAAGCAAATTTACAGCTTCTTAGAACCACTTTCTCCTCATATATGTGGTTTGTGAGAGATTTGATAAGCCTCGGCTTTGGTGAGGACCTAAAGAGGCAAATAGATTTTAGCTTTTGATCTCATATCAGCTTGAGAGATTAATCTCTTCTATCGTTATTCCTTACTACGATTACTAGAATCTATTTAGGGAAAGAAATATTTTATTTATACCAAAATAATACGTATTATAAATTTAAAAAGTTCACATAAAATAATATTGTCCTAAACTGGACCTAATATAGCATTAATGTAAAACCAGTAAAACCAGTGCTCTTTTCTCTATTTGTTTCCTCTCCTTTCATCTGAAAGGATTCCCCTAATATCTGTCACATTAAAATTCAAATTATTTTTCACGCACTCTTTTTGACCTACCTTCCCTTGTCTACTTTTATTTTATCTATTATGTCACTTATAATAATACATATATTATATTTGTTAGAACTGACAAGACTGTCGTTGTTTTTCATTCTGGTTTTAAACGGCATTTTTAGAAAATCAAAAGTGATATAATGATGATAACTGAAATCATCAGTCGGATATTAGGCTGTAAAACTAAATTAAGTCAAATTTTCACAAGAAAATGCGTGAAAGTGAAAGAAAATCAATAAACAATATGGTATTAAAACCCAGTCCGTTGCCTAGAGAACCGATTAGTTGATTAATTTGGTCCTCTAACTTGATGGAACATTTTACGATCCCTATCATTAGAGTTATGAAGTTATTTGATCATCAACATTAGCCTATCAAACTCCGCTGCTGAATATGTCTCTCATCCTGCCACAGAGCTTATGTTGGGCTCGTTATTTGTTGTCCAAGTGGAAATGCTTGTAGCATACCCCGATGCTTTAGAGTGTGGGGAACCAATGTATGCTTAAGCTTTAGGGACTAATGGCACGTCACTGTATACCCACTTGAAGTGGCCTAAGTTTGACGTCATTTTTTTGTATTCCAGGTGGCTATGCCCATTGCATACGTCGCCGCATGGGGAATCGCGTAATGGAATACTGTGGAACCCTCGTACAATTCACTCTTGACAGGGGAAGCGCATTGCTGATGTACCATCTAGAATCACCCCGATTTTCCTTTTTATGAGTCTGGCCGCAGCTTAAGCATGATTAATAATATACTATAACTTAATTGCTCCTTAATGAACTTTGTTAGTAAACATTATTACATAATCCTCCCAAATTCGTGCCTGGTATCAAAACTTAAAAAGATTGTTTGCATCTTTTAGTTACAATTTTTAGGTCACACGCCCTTCGTTGTGTGTGTTTGCATGTGTGCGGCCTCTATACATTCTTTCACGATAAATCCATATGTTTTATAATGTAGTTTTCTATTATCTTGATAATAAATACATTCTTTAAATTATAGCGTAGTATTGAAGTGTTAGAAATGTAAACACGGGGTTCTTACCCGACACGCTGATATTTTGGTGAGTCTTTTCACGCCAGTTTTCCATCGCGATATTCTTCCTAAGCTATAAGGTAACCGTCTGACTTACAATCTAAAAAGGAAACAGACGGCTTTCTTTATTAGATCTGACTATCTGACTGGTGTTCTGCCCATGGTGCGCTTGCCTTCTATGCGACCCAAAAGTTTCTCTCTAATTCATGTCTGGGAGACCGCATGATATGTCCGAAGAAGCTCATAACACGTTCTTGGAAGATGACAGAGAGCCTTTTTGGGATGTTTAGCTGTATTAAAATGGAATCGTTAGTTCTCATGGCAGTCCATGGTATGCGGAGCATCTTCCACCACACTCATTCAACTTTCTTTACTTTACTGTTAATTGGAAGACTAACCGATTTGTTAACTTTTCAACTAAGGTAGTCCCAGTGACCCTCACACAATCAAGGATTGCTAGTCGGAGGACCAAGACTGTCCAGCTAAGGATTGCCTTAGGGTCTAGAGAGGTTTTGCACTTCCAAACTGTCGGAAAAATGTCAAGATAAGATAAGATAAGATACTTTTTATTGTCAGAACTGTGTACATACAGAGATGGTTTACATTTAGATTGTTTCAACAGTTTACCCCTTAGGGTGTACAATATTATTATACACGAACATATTATTTCATGAATTATAACATAAAACCATTAACTGTAATTATTTAAAACATTAGGTTATACATGGATTTAATGTCAAAAGATACCAAACAGAATACATGTCACCCAGGGCCCTCCTTTGAGATAATGCACAAGCTGCGGGCTCCTTCAGAAAAATAACCAAAATGGTTGGCTGACTGGTCAACAAGGATATTGCCAAAACAAAAACCGTGAAACTTGGCCTGAGTGTGTTTTATTCTTATATTTTACAGGATAAATTTTAATTGTTTTTTTTATTGCTGTAGGACAGCAGACAGGCTGACAGCCCGCTTAGGATTTAGCAGTTACCGTCGCTTAAAGGTGTTTGCAATGCCAGTGGCATCGCGAACACGCTGCCGTCCCATAAGGGTACAGGAACTTCGGTCACTAATGCCGGAACACAACATAAGGTTATTATGGCGGCATACTTAAGACTCATCATCATCATACACTCATCATCGAAGTATGTATAAATTATTGATGATATCAAAGTATACCAGGCTATCATAAACGTATTTATTTAATTATACTTTTATAAAAGTAATTATGAAATTACTGTAATAATGGCGTCATGTCTACTTGCGATTAAGACAGTGTTATAATAAAAGCGTAAACATGTGGAATGTAAAGTAACTTAATTTTTTTTATTTTCTCAACCACTTTAAACACAGTTTTTAGTCTTAAGTCTTCTTCTTTAAAAATTATTAGCTCCAATGCAAGTAGCATTGATTTGCCAAATTCAAAGTATGTAAAAAATTGCCAGGTATAAAGAAATTTACAAAAAGATAAATTTGGAATTCTGAGGAAAGATTCTGAGGACAACACAAAAAACTTAGATACATAGAAGAACATATGTATATCACATATACATAAAATTCCGCTAAAATGCCACATACTTATGAATGGTAAAAATTCCAGCGCTGTTCTGATTAGATATATCTATTAGATAACTCGTTTATACAGTGTTCGGAACCAACGCGTAATATTTCTATTATAACTGTTACGAAATTTATCTATAAAACCTTATTTTTGTTTTTATAATATGGATGTGATGTATTGACGTACTTTTACTAGTGGTCGCCCAGGGGTTGAAATTTGACCATAATTCATTGAATTTTAAGTTTGAACTTTATAATACAAGGTTTCATCATAGCTACTCTTGTATAATATTATAATTTTTTATTATTGTTAATTTATTTAATATTTAATAATGTATATTGTGCATTTAAATATTATATTATTATAAAATTAACCCTAACGGGCTGGCTCTACTAGGCCATAAATTCTTGTAAAAAAAAACAAAAGCTAAGGTATGTATGTGTGTGTATCATTCGAGCATTAGTGTGTGTAATGTTTATTTTAATTAATTTCATTAAATTTCTAATGGATATTAGGCAAAAAATAGCTTTCTACACTTCTCAACCACATAAAATGTAACTGTGCCAAATTTCATATTCCTCAGTCTGCGCAATTTTCGTAAAAGGGGGTACAAAGGTTTCACTTCACGTATTAATATGTAGATAAAGCTTTTCAGAAAATATTTTGTATAATGTTCCGTAATAATATCCACGTAAATCAGAAATTAAACAAAAAAATGTTTCTATGACATAACACAATATTTTTGTATAGCATAGCTTGTAATGTTACAAAACCTACACTTAACATTGTTTAATAGAATTTTCCTCTGCCCTTAATAGGATAACAAAGATTATTATTATCCATACTAATATTATAAATGCGAAAGTAACTCTGTCTGTCTGTCTGTCTGTCTGTCTGTTCCTCTTTCACGCCTAAACGGCTGAACGGATTTTGATGAAATTTGGTATGGTGATAAATGATAACCTAGAAATGGTCATAGGCTATAAATAATCACGCCATCGTTCTTAGGGGGTAGGCAGTAGGCAGATAACTAAATTGAGTTAGTAATTTTTTGTGCTTATCCGGTATCTATGAGAATCGGCCAACATCTATTTTTCATCCCCCTAAATGTTAGGGGTGACCCACCCCCAAAAATTTTTTTTTAATTTTTTGACATTTTATTATTTATATGGCAGAACAACGTTTGCCGGGTCAGCTAGTCAGTAATAAATACAACAAATCACGTTATTTTTATACATACATACGACAAGACTTGGAAGATGATGAACATTATTGACCCAGGAATTACCTGAAGGACCTTGGGGCCAATAGATATTATTTTCTGAACAACAAATCGTCACCGGGTTCCACTTTCCTATTCTATTTCAACTACTTATGGTCTTCAGCATGTTTAATAGTAGCATATATCTATGGTCCTCTAAGTGGGCCTGGGAAATTCCTTCAGTTGTCATGGTCCACAACGGCTTATTAACGGCGCTGCATTCTCAATCTACTAGCAACGGTGATCTTACATAATTAAACTGATAGTAGTTTTACGTGTGCCGAGGTGGGCACCCTATTAAAGGACACTCCTTCTTTCACTCTCTGCTTGAAGACAGACTTGACAGAGCCTCTGCCATCAGCATGCTATCTCTGGTAAGTTATACTGAGGATTTTATACTGATTCCTATTATGGCGTCCTCCGTAGTGTAATCACTATCGCACGTCATTACGTTTATGTACAATACGTATTTATTTTCAAAAGAAAATTATATATACCTAGTCAGGTCATAAATTCTGTCACATGTTTAATGTAAAATAATTGTAACAAGTTTATTAATTATGTAACCATTCATATACCAAAATGAACTTAACAAAACATAGATTCTTATGACATTAAAGTTTATTCAAAATGACCTCCGTGATTTTTTGAATACAAGCCTTCAATCTGCGCGGCCAGTTGTCTATCGCAGCACGAACGAGGTCCATGTCAATATCGGCGGCTGCCTTAATCAAGGATGTCTTGAGTGACTCCAAATTGGGATGAGGCTTTGAGCACGCCTTTTCCTCCAAGTGTTGCCATATCTTGTAATCTAACGGATTCAAATCTGGACTGGAGGAGGGCCAGTCTTCGTGCCGGATGAAGTCGATTTCACGCGCCGCCAGCCAGTCTTGTGTGCTCTTCGCTCTATGAGCTGGCGCCGAATCTTGTTGGAATACCCAGTGCCTGTTATTGAACATGGTATGAGAAACAGGTTCCACAAGGTTCGTCAGGACTGTATTTTGATACACAACAGCATTCGTTTTTACACCTTTCTCACAAAAATGTACCTCTGTTAAGCCCCAATAAGAAACTCCCAACCATACCATGAGCGAGGATGGAAAATGACCTCGTTGGACACGCGGAATACGGTTGCTCGCTTCTTCACTACTGTGTGCGTACACCTTATCATTTTGTTTGTTGTAGCTCTCTTCTACGGTAAACATTTTTTCATCCGAAAAAAGAATTTCCCGATATTTTTTTCCCGCGTACCGCTTCAACAAAGCGCGGCATCTCTTCAGTCTCAGGTCCATTAGACGAGCATTCAAACGATGTCCTGTTTTTCTTCGATATGCCCGAAGCCCTAAGTCTTCATTTAACACCCTTTTCACCGTGGTTCTGCTTAACCCCATCTGAAGGGCCAACAGTTTCTGCTTACGTTTGGGATTTCTTTGAATTCGTGCCTTCACAGCTTTTATCACTGCTGGAGTCCTAACAGACCGAGGGCGACCACTTCTTGACCTGTCATCTACACTAGAGTCTTCATTGTATGGTTTGATGGTACGATAAACGAATCTTTTGGTAATATTCAAATTTTTCAGTATGTTAAAAATTTGAATTGGCGCGTAACTGTAACGATGCAACGCAATAACTGCAACACGGTCTTCTTTAAGCGTCCACTCCATATTTAAAAATGAGTAAAATTCTAAAAGTTATACATTTTTATTTTCATGAACAATTCTAAATTCGAATTCAATAAACTTTTTTATGGCCAGCATTCTAAAAGAAAAGTTTTTACTGTGTGACAATACTTATGACCTGACTAGGTATATATATATATATATATATATACCTAGTCAGGTCATAAATTCTGTCACATGTTTAATGTAAAATAATTGTAACAAGTTTATTCATTATGTAACCATTTATATACCAAAATGAACTTAACAAAACATAGATTCTTATGACATTAAAGTTTATTCAAAATGACCTCCGTGATTTTGAATACAGGCCTTCAATCTGCGCGGCCAGTCGTCTATCGCAGCACGAACGAGGTCCATGTCAATATCGGCGGCTGCCTTAATCAAGGATGTCTTGAGTGACTCCAAATTGGGATGAGGCTTTGAGCACGCCTTTTCCTCCAAGTGTTGCCATATCTTGTAATCTAACGGATTCAAATCTGGACTGGAGGAGGGCCAGTCTTCGTGCCGGATGAAGTCGATTTCACGCGCCGCCAGCCAGTCTTGTGTGCCCTTCGCTCTATGAGCTGGCGCCGAATCTTGTTGGAATACCCAGTGCCTGTTATTGAACATGGTATGAGAAACAGGTTCCACAAGGTTCGTCAGGACTGTATTTTGATACACAACAGCATTCGTTTTTACACCTTTCTCACAAAAATGTACCTCTGTTAAGCCCCAATAAGAAACTCCCAACCATACCATGAGCGAGGATGGAAAATGACCTCGTTGGACACGCGGAATACGGTTGCTCGCTTCTTCACTACTGTGTGCGTACACCTTATCATTTTGTTTGTTGTAGCTCTCTTCTACGGTAAACATTTTTTCATCCGAAAAAAGAATTTCCCGATATTTTTTTCCCGCGTACCGCTTCAACAAAGCGCGGCATCTCTTCAGTCTCAGGTCCATTAGACGAGCATTCAAACGATGTCCTGTTTTTCTTCGATATGCCCGAAGCCCTAAGTCTTCATTTAACACCCTTTTCACCGTGGTTCTGCTTAACCCCATCTGAAGGGCCAACAATTTCTGCTTACGTTTGGGATTTCTTTGAATTCGTGCCTTCACAGCTTTTATCACTGCTGGAGTCCTAACAGACCGAGGGCGACCACTTCTTGACCTGTCATCTACACTAGAGTCTTCATTGTATCGTTTGATGGTACGATAAATGAATATTTTGGCTATATTCAAATTTTTTCAGTATGTTAAAAATTTGAATTGGCGCGTAACCGCAACGATGCAACGCAATAACTGCAACACGGTCTTCTTTAAGCGTCCACTCCATATTTAAAAAATGAGTAAAATTCTAAAAGTATACATTTTTATTTTCATGAACAATTCGAGATTCGAATTCAATAAACTTTTTTGTGGCCAGCATTCTAAAAGAAAAGTTTTTACTGTGTGACAATACTTATGACCTGACTAGGTATATATATATATATATATATATATATATATATATATATATATATATATATATATATATATATATATATATATATATATATAGTAAATTAGTTGTCCACTGGTTGGTGCTGGAGGCGCATGCTCCGAATACCCCTGGACAGCTTTCCGAACCAATGTGTCCATACTCCAGAAACTAAAGATAGGGACGAGGCTTTCCACCATCTGTCTCAAGCGGATACTGGAGTACTTCGGCCACATTGCCCGAAAAGACAATGACAACTTGGAAAAGTTAGTTGTAACCGGTAAAGTCGAGGGCAGCCGATCGCGTGGCCGTAGTCCGACGCGTTGGTCGGATGAAGTTCGCACCGCGCTAGACACATCCGTCTACGAGGCGCTGCACGGTGCTGAGAATAGGAAGCAGTGGAAAACTACCATAAGTGATAGACTGGAGGGTGTTGGTCACGACCCTCAGACATGAGGACTACGACTCGAGGAGGAGGAGTTGTCTACTAGTACCCATAGCGCAGGTGCTATGCTACTTCCAGCGCGCCCGCAGAGCCGTCCACCGGTACCGACACCGGAATCCGCAGCCGGACGAGGAAGAACTCCGGAGGATTAAGGGGGAGCAAAATGCTGCCAAGAAAGCCCTTCAGCGGGCAATTAGCCAAGCGAAGGCCCGGGCTTACGAGGAGCTCCTCGAGGGCCTTGACAGGGATCCTTGGGGGCGTCCGTACAAGTCAGCGCGCAAGAAGATGCGTGCTGCGGGCGCCCCGGTAACGGCGACCCTATCGGAGGAGGCCCTCAATCGCATAATTGAGGGGCTCTTCCCGAGCCCGGGAGCATTCACTCCCCCGTCTATGGCCGTCCCTCTGCTTAGAGTGGAGAACGTTGATCCTCCCCCCACAACAGAGGAAGAAATAGAAGATGCCCTGCGACACCTTCAGGGCACCAAAAAGGCACCTGGACCCGACGGGATTCCGGGCAGAGTGCTCCTCCAAGCCGCCACTCACCTTGGCGGCTGGCTTCGGGAGCTGTTCGATAAGTGCTTCAGCACCGGACAGTTCCCGGCCCAGTGGAGGGAGGGCAGGCTTTGCCTGATTCCCAAAGAGGGCCGTTCCCCAGATGATCCCTCCGGCTACCGCCCGATCGTCCTATTGGACGAGACGGCGAAGACCTTTGAGAGGGTAGTTGCGAGCCGTCTCGTCCAGCACCTGGACACGGCAGAGCCGGGACTCTCCGCCGCCCAGTACGGATTCAGGGCGGGGCGCTCCACGTTGGATGCGCTAACCGCTCTGAAGGGCATATCACAAGAGGCGGAGAGTCAGGGAGAAGTGGTCCTGGCGGTATCGCTTGATATAGCGAACGCCTTTAACAGCCTCCCGTTCGAGACGATACTGGAGGCGCTCCGGTTCCATGGAGTGCCTCTGTATCTGCGGAGGCTGTTGGAGGCATATCTCCGGGACCGTTTCATAGTCTGGGAGGATGGCTACGGTCGGGTCCGAAGGAGGCGCGTTGCGTGCGGCGTTCCGCAGGGGTCGGTACTGGGACCACTTCTGTGGAATATCGGGTATGACTGGGTCCTACGATGCCCAGTCCCGCCCGATACGAGGGTGTTGTGTTATGCGGATGACACCCTCGTCGCAACTCGGGGTGAGTCTTACGAAGATGCAGTCCGGAGATCCACCATCAGCACCTCGCTGGTGGTGGACCGAATTGAGTCGTGCGGTCTGAGGGTCTCCGTAGAAAAGACGGAGGCCCTCTTTTTGCATGGACGACGCAGGAGAAGACCACCCCGAGAAGCACGCATCGTGCTCCGGGGCGCAGCGGTCGAAGTGAAGCCCCAGATGAAATACCTGGGGCTCACACTAGACCCTAGGTGGAGCTTCGGGCCACATCTTGCCCAATTGTGCCCGAGGCTGGTCTCGGCCGCTGCCGCCCTGGGCAGACTCCTGCCCAATGTGGGGGGGCCGGGCACAGCCGTGAGAAGATTGTACACTGGCGTTGTGCGGAGCATGGCAATGTATGGTGCGCCTGTCTGGGCAGACCACCTCACGTCTCGTAGCAGGGCCCTCTTGAGAAGGTCTCAGAGGGTCATAGACGTGAGGGCCATTCGGGCGTACCGTACAGTGTCCTGGCGGGCGGCTGCACTCCTGGCAGCCGACCCGCCCTGGGAGCTGCAGGCGGTTGTCCTCTCAGAGACGTACCGCCTGCGCCACGACGCCAGGGAGAGGGGACTCCGGCTGTGCCCGGAAGAGTCGCGACGGGTCAGGGATCTCGCCCAGGAGGCCTTGACCCAGTCTTGGTTAAGGATCCTGGGGCCTCCCGAGCCGGGCCGGGTTACTGTTGAGGCAATCCGCCCCTACTTGTCGGAATGGGTCTCGCGATCAAGCGGGACCCTGACATACAGACTGGTGCAGGTGCTGACCGGCCATGGCTGTTTCGGCAAGTACCTGCACCAGATTGCGGGGCGGGAGCCGAACCCGGCCTGTTGGGAATGCGGCGCGCCAGTAGACACCGTAGAACATACGGTGTCCGAGTGCGCCGCTTGGGGGCCCCAGCGGTTTAATTTGCAGGGTGTGGTGGGAGGTGACCTCTCGCTGCGGGCAATCGTAGGTCAAATGCTCCGCAGCGAGAGGAACTGGAACGCGGTGGTCTCCTTCGCTGAAAGTGTCATGCGGCAGAAGGAGGCCATCGAGCGTGCGAGGGAGGAGGACGCGGCGGCTCCACCGATTCGTCGGCGTAGGACGAATCGGGGAAGGAGACGCTATGCGCACCTCATCCCACCCTGAGAAGGGGTTGCCGGTCGCTCTCTTGTAAGAGCGGCCAGCCGGGAGTTCCGGGGGAAGCTCCCGGCGAAGGCAATGAGACGGAGGGTGCCCTACCCCGACTGGACACTCTGTGTCTGGTCACCGGCAGGTCTAGTGTGACCGCCGGCAGCGGGAACTGTCACTCGGGGTACCCTCATTGGAGACGTCTGGCTGGGGGCCTAGCAGAGTAATGCCAAAAGGCGATCCTGCGAAGCCCCCTCTAAGGCCAAGAGTGGCGACCGGGGTTTTTAGTGGGTAGGACCGGCGGCCTTGGCCCCCGGTCCGCCCGAGGGGAGTAGGCAGCCCCCTCGGGAGGTAATCCCACATACCCCACCGGCCTTCCCCCGGAGGCTGGTGGAAACTGTAACAGTTTTCCTCGGTATAAAAAAAAAAAAAAAAAAAAAAAAAAAAGGTGCTATGCTACTTACTTTGGGGCTAGATGGCGTTGTGTGAAATGTCGTTTTATATATTTTATATATTTATATACATTTTTTATTTATTCTCTATGGATATCCTCTTTATCCATATTCTCCGTCCAGGGGCATAGTAAGAATATTAATATCTGCAGTCGGGGTCGGTCTGTCGTAAAAGACGACATAACAACCCTAGCTACGTGGTAGGACCTCAAGCCCGTCTGGTTGGCAAACCCACCCTTGATTATAAGTATGACGCCATAATAACCTTGTGTTATGTTCCCGCATTGGTACCTAATTTCTAGTACTCCTATACGGATAGCATGTTCGTGGTACCCTTAGCGTCGCAATGAATAGGCGACGGTAACTGCTTACTGCGTGAATTGTCACTGTTGTTCGTCAGCAATAAAAATATATATATGTATGAAAGGAATATTCTGCGTTTTTTCGCGGAGTGATTTGAAATTTACGTACTCGCTGTCATGTCACCGCTAAGTAGAGGTTCCGTAGGTCGCAAAAACACAACACACTTTCATTTTTATAATACTTAGGATGTAATCTCGCGAACTGTCCGAACGAACGACAGCCAGCCGTATCGAGATCAGTTATGTAATTGATAATTTACTTGGCTAATGGTATTTAAGTTATGGAGAGGTTTATGCGGAAAACAACCATTAAATTAAATTTGACACTGTTGGCTCAACGATTGTTCAAATAGATAATAAAAATTGTTTTTTTTTCATCTCGCTAAAAATGATGACCTCCTGGCGTAACCGCTAAGTCGGTACGCTTGTGGAGGACACGGGTTTAATTTCCGTCCAGCGTCTAGGTGTTTCATGTATAATATAAATCTATTTACAAAAGAAAAATATATATGTAGAATATCACTTATCTAGTACCCATAACACATAGCAACCTAGTTTAGGACTAGATGGCGTTGTGTTAATTGTCCCTTATATATTTATTATTATTTAAAATACCAATGTGTATTTAAGAATAAAGTTATGTGTGTCGCGTCCACGAATGGAAATATGATGTAAGATGACCATCTTACAAAGGAGCTCGACAAAGGAGACCTCCTTTGTCGAGCTTACTGGAAGGTAACATGTCTATATGTTAAAAAGGAGGACCCTTAGATTCAAGTTTACAACGATTTCCTGAATATAGAATACTAGCTGATACCAGCGACCTCGTCCGCGTTGCTTTCGTCATCAGCACAGGTAGAGATTTCCCTTCTCCTACGCATGCGCGCCACACCGCCTGCCCCATTTCTGTTTAGAAGAATCGTTGTTTCTTAAAACTTTATATTGAATGAAGATATCGCAATATTTTTTTTAGATAAGGGCCAAATGTTTATGAAATAAAACTTAGAAAATTTAATTGGAATATATCCAGTAGGTTTCTCGTGATGCGGCGCACAACTGCAAACTTCTATCATTTTATTTATATTTTATTCCATTACTTCACATTTTTTTTATATTTTTTACAATACCTTATATATTTTTCTTTATAAAAACAGTACCATAGTATATAAAAAAACTATAATATAATAGCCTAAAAAATAGAAAAAATCGTCTTCCAACAGCAGCGGTCCTTGCAGTTCCAAACTACCGGTGGTCAGGCAACTTATATAGATTATTATGGAATGGCACGAAAGGAATATACACACAACACGTTTTCTCCTTCTACTCTCCTCGAGTATTTGTTAATTATTTAAAATCCAAATTGAAAAAAGTTCATAGTCAAAATTAAATAGCAGTTACATAAACAGCAAGATAACAACTCGTTTATTCAATATCTACCTACAGTTACAATACAGCAGGAAAAAATTATTAACAAATATAATAAGAATATAAAACTCAATTAGTTCATGCATGAAACCATCCCAACAATAATGTGCAACATTTTTACATAATCCGATTGGCTTAGAACAAAAATACAGCACCGTTACACTCTATTTACTACATTTATTAATTCCCACCTCAAAACATTTGTGTACCCACAAAAACATATTTATTATACAAAGAGCATTAATTTTTTGTAGAATATATATATATCATCATCATCATCATCATCATCCTAGCGTTAGTCCCGGTTGCCACCCAAACTTTCATTTCGGTGCCCGGGGTCCGCTTTCCGACTTTTTCTACTCCACTTCGCGCGATCTTCAGCATCCCTGGTAGTGAGCCCATTGGCACGCATATCACCCTTTACGACGTCAAGCCAGCACTTTTTGGGTCTACCCCTCCTGCCGGGGCCCGGCGGAGGCGGCATGGCCAGACATTTGTTTCCCACGTAAGCATCCGGTTGCCGTAAAACATGGCCATACCAACGGAGCCGACACTCCTGCAATTTATCTGCAATGTCACGGACACGAAGACTACCGCGAATGCGGGAGTTCCTGACGCGGTCCTTCCGCGTCACTCCACACATCCACCGCAGCATATTCATCTCCGTGACACGCAGTTCTTGCTTGTGTCGCTCTAACACTGGCCACGCTTCACAGCCGTATAAAAGGACAGGCCTAATGATGGTCTTATAGACCTGTCCCTTCAACTTTACCGGCATCTTGGGGTCACAAATGACACCAGTTACCTCACGCCACTTGGCCCACGCGGCAGCAATGCGTGCCTTGACGTCGCAATCGATGTCACCAGACGCATGAAACACAGATCCCAGGTATTTCACATGGTCCGTGCGCTCGACCGTGTTGCCGTCTATACGTACGGGTGTGGGATCTGTGGAGTTACAGGCCAAGTACTCGGTCTTCGCCACATTGAGCTTCAGACCACCGTTCTCAAGCGACTCCTTCCACACCTTCACACGTCGCACCAGCCTACCCCTGTCCGAATCTGCTAGCGCGATATCATCAGCATACATGAGCAGCCACGGGGGCTGCTCATGTGAGTTTCTGATGCTGTTTGACAATACGTCTAATACCACGCTAAACAGAAACGGACTAAGGACGGATCCTTGGTGCACACCGACGGTGATGGGGAAAGGTTTTGTGTCGCCAACAGCGGTCCGAACTACGGAATCGGAATCACGGTACATGTCTCGGATGATCGCAATATAGGCCTCTGGAATCCCTTTGGACCGCAATGCCCACCAGATTATCGCGCGAGGAATACAGTCGAAGGCCTTCTGCAAGTCAAGAAACAGACAATGCAGAGGCGTATTCTTCGCCCTGTATTTCTCCGCGACAGTCCTTAGGGCAAAAATAGGGTCCATTGTCCCGTGACCAGGGCGAAACCCATACTGACATTCCGAGACAGTGCACTCCTGTCGAATCCGAGAGTCGATAACCCTCTCGAAGAGCTTCATGGTGTGGGATATGACCTTTATACCACGGTAGTTACCGCACTCCTGCACCGATCCCTTGCCTTTGAAGACTGGAGTAATGATACTCAGCCTCCATTGGTTCGGGAGCGTACCGGTGAGGAGTGTCCGGTTAAAAAGGTCTGTTAAAGTGCCCACACCACGAGAGCCCATCGCCTTCCAGGCTTCGATGGGGACTCCATCGGATCCAACAGCTTTCCGATTCTTCATGCGGCGAAGACAATTCTGGACTTCTGCAGGCGTTATCAGTGGCACTAGTCCTTGGTTCGGAGGAAGATCTGGCGGCTGCACCTCTTTATGCTGCTTGTTCAGCAGCTCGTGGAAATAATAATATATATATATATATATATATATATATATATATATATATATATATATATATATATATATATATATATATATATATATATATATATATATATATATATATATATATATATATATATATATATATATATCTCATGCTTAATCATAAACTGACCTAACTCAAAAAACCTGTTTTTTGGGAAATCGCAAAAAACGTTTTTGTCATTTACTACTTATCCCATATATTGACTTATAACTAAATAGCGGTAACTCAGCGTGGGAAAGAGATATCGAAATAAATCTTAGTTTGGCCGATAGAGGGCGTCGATACAATGCTGCCGGTTATATTATCTCACTTTAGACCTAAATCGTAATCGGCCAGTTTATGATTAAGCATGCGATATATATTAGCTGATAAGATTTTAATTATAAACTTAAAAAATAACATATTGAAGTCCATATGGATGAAGGGACGAAAATTGACTTACGCGTATGTCGCCATTGTATTTTTAAATAATTGAAAACATGTTCAAATTGTCGATGGTCTCAAAAGTCATGAATTAGCTTCATTGGAGTGTTTGTTATATTTACGATGGTGATGAACGATTGGCGAAAAAAGTGTATAAGGCGAGTGTGAATGGAAGTGTTGGAAGGGGTAGCCCTAGGCGGACGTTTCGAGACCAGATCAGGGACGTCTTGAAAAAAGGCCAGGAGTACCCTAAACCGAATGGCATGTATGAAGGGAATAATGAAAGTGGACGAAGCGAAACAAGTAAGGATCGTAGCAAGTGGAAAGAAGTGGTCTCTGCCTACCCCTACGGGAAAGAGGCGTGATTATATGTATGTATGTTATATTTATCTTAACTACATTTTAAAAGCGATATTTCTGAAAATGATTAAAACACATCTTTTTTACTTGAAGCAAGCAAGTTTTTTTGCTGAGTTTGAGTTGACCAAAAGTAGATCATTGCCACATAAGACTCAAGGTGGCGAATAGGATTTTAGTCGGCATGTGGTCAAGGTCAAATTACACTGTTGTTCATCACCATCAATGACCTGCAGAACAGAAGAGCAGCTGCCGTAGAGTAGATAAGGCAGTAGATAGATAACCACGTCAGCTTCGGTTTTCCAGAGTTCCGACACACAGACGTGGTGTTAACGATGTAGTACCTTTAGGATAAAAAGCGACCAGTTCATAGCTCATAAATGGATATACTATTTAATGAAAATCGCTCTGTCACTAATATTATACGATAGTATTAAAGAAATCTGATTAATCCCAAAAGGCTCATGAGAAATGGATTCTTGTTTAGACCCATTGGCCAGAATCTGAACCCTCGACCTTTTGATGGAGAGATCAAAGAGTTTAAGCAACACACATCATTTTCAGAAATTAAAAATATTTTTTTGTTTTCGTCGGTTATATAGTGGTTGATTTACAAAAACGGAATTCTCTCAATGTTTTATTGTTTCAAAATAATAATTACTATTTTTTGACGTCATGATAATTATGATTTAACGACAATTAATGTTGCAGGTTTTTGAAAAGTTGATATTGTATGAGATTTTTACAACAGAACGACATTTGATTACTGATGAAATACAAAGAACTAAAAGGATGGTATAAGTGGGATCAAATCAGCTCTAAATGTCTTCGAAAATTATATGAAATTTACAAATGCAAAAATACGTACAATGAAGATGTAGGTACCTAAATAAAGATAATTAATTATTGTTACTCTGCCATCTATTGTCAAATAGATAAAAAATAATTTTTTGTGTCATCTAGTGTCGAATAGCATTAAACTTTCATTTTCGAAAGTATCTACTAGATGGCACTGTAAGTAAATTGTATTCTGTTACCATACTGCGTGTTATTAATATTACCTATATATTAATATTGTGTTTAACTAACATTATAATGAATACGAAGTTTATTTTTAGATTTTCAGACATGATCAACAAAATTAAGAATTTAAATAATTGTAGATATCGCTTTTTTCGTTTATAAAACAGAAAATAAAACACTATTTTATTTTCCAAAGTATTTTGATATTCTTTTGATATAGGCCACCAGGGCGTCAGCACTACTGCTCTTTTCTGTTACGTATTCACTATTAGAAATATTTTCTTCTGCTTTCATTTCATTTGTTACTACATACAATGCCAAAGTCCTCAAGAGTTGCTCGGATTCGGGATATTCATTTTCTACACCAATAATCCTATCGTGTATCAAGTTCGACAAATTTATTTCATCTATCGTCTCGTCATCCAGTAGGCTGGGATTAATGTCTTCGATTTCTGCTCTCCTGGTATTGAATCCTTCTTCATTAAGTTTCTTCTTTGCCAGTTCGATGAATGTAGGCGATTTTAAAGTTTCGCGTAACCACGTTTTCAGTTTATTCTTCTCATTTTCCACTTGTGCTTTAAATCTGGGTAATGTGAACGGTTAGTTATTTATTCCTTTCTGTCCTTTTTAAAGGCTGTGAAACGTGGCCGGTTGTGGAGCGTCACAGGTGGGAACTACGAGTTACGAACAGCGTTAGGAACTCCCGCATTCGCGGCAACCTACATATCCGTGACATTGAGGATTAATTGCAGGAGTGTCGCCTTCGCTGGCATTTCACGTTTTACAGCAACCGGCAACTTACATGGGGCCCAAATTATTACCTGGATCTAGCGATGCCACCTCAGCAGGGTCTTGGCACGAGCACAATGGTGTGCTTGAAAATACCGAAGCGAAAATTTGTGTTGCAACCGGGATTTGACGATAAGATGATGATTATTCATTTATTCAAATTATTACTACGTGTTTAATGCCAGTTGCATTTGAATATTAGAAATCCTCTGTAGTCTGCTATCTGGTTCTCGAACCGCGAAAAAAGAAACCCCTGCATCAGGGCTTCGTCTGTTTTTTGACCACGAAGACCTCCGTGGCGCAAAGACTTACCATAATGGGACGCTTGCCCGCGTCACGGATCCTTTCCAACCAGTCTCGGTGTCTAGGCATAATTATTAAGATACAAAAGAAAAGTCTATAATTATTATTGATTAGAACTCAAAACACAAGCGTTGTACTAAGCGCTCACTTTGGGACTTTTTTTAATTGCTGTAGAACAACAGACAGGCTGACGGCCCGCTTTGAATTTAGCGGCTACTATCGCCTATGGGTGTTTGCAACGCCAGTGACATCGCCATCGACATCGCACTGCCGGAACAAGACACAAGGTTATTTACTTGCATACTTAAAACTAAAGGTGGTCGCCATCCAAACGGGCTTGGGGCTTTACCACGTAGCTGGGGTGGGTGGTTTTGTCGCCTTTTACGACAGGCCGACCCCGGCCGCAGAAGTTAATATTCTTTCTCCGCCCTTGCACGGATAGAAGACTAGGTGGCACTGTTTGGATTTTCATAGTATAATTATTTATACTTTAAAACTTAATATACAAGTTATTAGAGCATAAATCAAGTAGGCCATGTCAATAAAGCTTCAGCAGAAATCTTACTCTTTCAGCTTTTTCTCCCTTTCTCTAGCTTCGTTGATCTTCGGCTGCAACTCCGGCACAGTGTAAGCCTCGTTCGAAGTGATGGTCTCTTCTACCCAGTCAGTGATTTCGGAAACTCTGCTGTATACGCCGGGAGAATGCGGATCACCGCACTGTTTCCCCCCAAATGAAACTATCCCTAGTAGGACACCGTCCCGTGCCGCTGGACCCCCTGAATCATGCTACAAAATAATTGAGTTTTATGTATTTGAATATTTAGTATACTTATAAATATACTAATAACAATATGCTAATCCTATATCTTTAAACGAGCAATTCTTGTATATATATATATATATATACTAATATAATTGGAATCTCGGAATCGGCTCCAACAATTTTCATGAAATTTAGTATACGGGGGGTTTCGGGGGCGATAAATTGATCTAGCTAGGAATAATTTCTAGAAAATGTCATTTTATTCGCTTTTTTTATTTTTTTATTGCAAGAAAAATAACAAAAATGTGACTCTTCCTGACATCTATCGGCGAATAATAATACTATTTTTTTTAATTGCTTTAACGACACAACACTAAAGCTATTCCAGCAGATGGCTTGTTAAGTAACAAGAAGTCAATGAGTGTTTGCTTTGAGGTTAGACTAAGAAAATCAATTGTTAATTTCCAAAAAACACAATTTATAAAAAAAAATACCGAGTAAAGCTCGGTCATTCGGATATTAATATATAAAGAGAAACAAAGGCAGTTACCGAAGATGGGAGGATGATATCAAGGAGGTGGTAGGACCATGTTGGATGAGGATAGCAAGGGATGGATTGTTGTGGAAAACACTTGGGGCCTATGTCAAAGAGCAAGACAATCACGGAACCGGTGTCTAATATAAATAATAACATTTAATTACGTTACTTTCATAAACCCGTGTTTAATATTATAATAGTAGTACATATTCACAAGTAGTTTTTAACATTTAAGATTGTTAGTAAAAGCTTTTATTATTATTGTTCCTCAAAATGTTGGTAGCATTTCAGTTAACGAGACATCACGTGCCTAGGCCAAGTGATGTTTATTTTCTGTGTCCAAAGATGTAGCTTGCAAAAATTTTCTAACTATTCTGCAGGTGTTTAAAATGCCAGCCTTTTGCATAGTGATGTAAGTGTTTTTGTGTTTTTTGGAACGTTCAGTAGTTTGAAAGAATGGTGAAGATAGCAAGGTTTCTGTCCATCTTCCATACTCTGATTATTTCTTCTCTGAGTTCTGTCTATTATTTTTATTATTACTCGTATACTTAAAAATATTGCTTTCTAATTTTATCAGGCGTTTATACATAATTCAAGATCATTAATTTTGTCGCAAAGTACACTGATAAGGCTGCATAAATCAAGTCTTTTACCTGTCATTATGAAATTTTTTTACAATTATTTTCCTGTGATGTGGTATTGCCTAGTGCCGCTCGGGTACTAGCTGATATTAGGGAAGATATATTTTTAGTGGAAACGTCCGAAGATTCTCACATAGTCTCTGACTTATTTGCGATCGGAACATTCTAACAAAAATATAATTCTACAAATAAAGGTATATAAGGATAATGGTAGTACTTTTACTTTTAACTTAGTTAAGTTGACTAAAGTTTTGAGATCAAAACTTTATACAAGTGTTCTCATACATATGTGAGTACCATTATCTCTCAAGCGAGCAGCTATGTAATGGAAAATCTACCCATAGTGATGTACCCGTCATTAGTGATGAAAATTCTTAATCAATTGTTTTAAAGAAAATCTTTGGATGAAACCCAGATGTTATATATAGGTGGGCTGAAAAGTTCGTAGGCTGACATATAGATGGCGCTACTAGTATTAAATTAATATAATTTTTAGTTAGCCCTAACTTTCAAAAGACATGTGTATAAATTTGACAACTGTCGTACTATTAGCACATGAGTAATTAAACGTACAGAGACCAAGCTTCTAAAGAGCGAGCAAAATTGTCATCTATTCTGATAGGGTTGGCACAGGAGGATTAAAATAAATACACAAAACGTTTGTCAGCTATGTATGTATATTTTTTTACAAATAGCTTACTATAAATAGTTTTTTTTGTAATTTATGTTTTTTAATAATTTGTTATACCTCTTAATCGAATGATAAATTCTAAATCTAATATAAATTTTTTTTAAATAATCAATGGGAAAGCACTTAAATGGCCTATCAAATTTACAATCTTGTACACGTTTTAATATATCACTACCAATATTATCAATATTTATTTGTAGATCGAAATATTTCGAAATTTTAAACTTAATACAGGATTTTTCGAAGTGATCTTCACATGCTGCCTTACTTGCATCTCTTCGGGATAATTAAAAACATATGTTTTTTTTATTGTTGTTCATGCACACAGTACAATAAACCATATTTACACTCTTTCTAATTAATTCAAATTTAAAAAAACACGCACGACGCGACGCACAGCGAGCGGTGAGTAAGCCCTTTGTTTGAGCACTGGCCGAACCAGTATAAACAGGTTTCGTTCCGTACGTGACGAGCCGCCAGTGCTCACACACACACGCGCATCATACTTGTAATGATGTACCTACAGTGGCGCGGTTGTTGAATCTTTGTCTCTGTACGTTTAATTACTCATTTGCTATTAGTTTGTGAAATATAGTATTATCAGCGAATTTTGTTTGTTTAAAAAAATGGATGAACAGAAAATACTTGATAAGCCAAACCTTGGTTCAATAACAAACATTATTCGGATTCTGCACCAGGAAACTCAACCATTGAGAAGTGGTTTGCTGAATTTAAAAGAGAGGAAATGGACGATGCACGATGCATGGAGTTAATTAAGATAGTTCAGACCCTAAAAATATCAAAGGAACATGTTGGACATATCCTAAATAAAAATTTGAATATGCGAAAGCTCTGTGCAAAGTGGGTGCCGCGCAAGCTCACAATCAACCAAATACAACAACGACTTGATGATTCTGAGTAATGTTTGAAACTGTTCAGTCATAATAAATCTGAATTTTTGCGTCGATATGTGACAATGGATGAAACATGGCTCCATCATTTCACATCAGAGTCCAATCGACAGTCAGCCGAGTGGCCTGCACGTGATGAACCGACTCCAAAGCATGGAAAGACACAAAAGTCAGCTGACAAAGTTATGGCATCAATGTTTTGGGATGCGCATGGTATTCATATTCATTGACTATCTTAAAAAGAGAAAAACCATCAACAGCGACTATTACGTAGCGTTATTGGAGGGCTTGAAGGACAAAATCGCGGAAAAACGGCCCCATTTGAAGAAGAAGAAAGTGTTGTTTCATCAAAAGAATGCACCGTGTCACAAATCAGTAAAAACAATGGCAAAATTCCATGAATTGGGCTTCGAATTGCTTCCGCATCCACCGTATTCTTCAGATTTGGCCCCCAGCGACTTTTTCCTGTTCTCAGACCTCAAGAGAACTCTCGCTGGACAGAAATTTTGCGCTAATGAAGAGGTAATCGCCGAAAATGAAGCCAATTTTAAGGCTAAAGACAAATCGTATTACAAAAATGGTTGAAAATTTATATGACCGCTATAATCGTTGTATCGCTCTCGAAGGCAACTTATATTGAACAATCAAATGTAATTGTACCAAAAATTTTTTTTTCTATATTAGCCTACGAACTTTTCAGTCCACCTATTAGAAGAAGTTCTACATCTTGGATGTCTTGGAGTCCATCTCCGAATCCAATAACCGAACAACAAGGTGAAAGTTGCAGGAGTTCTCAATTAGCAACAAAGATAAATTAATGTTACAACTCATTTCCGGCTAACTAGACTAACAACAAGTACCGATATTTCTCCTATCGAAGCTAGGAGCCGTAAGTCGACAGCCTTGCGTAGAAAGAGTTACTAGGTAGCAGGACGCAATTCGCTGAGCTGTGATTCCATCCTGTGATTCCAAGAGCAAATGCATAGAGAAAACAGACCATAACTTACGTTACAAGCATCTTTGCCCCCCGTGGCATATCCAGCACATATCATCCTATCCGTGATATAGAACCCGTACAATTGTTGGCAGTCCTTCACTTTCATCACCGGCACGGGCACAAATCTTAGCCGGTCCGGAATGTGGCCGGAACCTGATGGCTAAAACAAGCACAACCATGCACAGACTTCTGAATAAATAAATACTGTGACAATTCATACAGCGTCATCTAGTGTAAAAGTAAAGCCCTCGTAAAGCCCTCTGTGGATTCAAGTGAACGTTAAAAGTAACAATTTATTGTCCACTGTGAGATTGACTTGACTTTTATAAAAAACTTTGAGACTCTGGACTTGTCTGACCTTCTCGATGTGGTCCTACATAACCAGGTGAGTCAACGTATTTACCAGACGTCGTAAAAAGTGATAAATGTATTACTCTTTCTGCTAACCCATGTGCAGCGAAAATGCATCATTACAGTGGTTCAGGCGAAATCACACCTTTACAGTGATGGATCGTTAAATGGAAAGCAGAAGTTAAAATTTTGCTTGATCGCAGAATAGATCCTGTGATCATACTTATTAGTGAAAGTTATCCGGAATGATCAATATAACTCTTGGAAGAAAAACCAATAAGGTCTACTAGGTAGAACTTACATCTGTACTTCCCCATCCTGTGACAATGAGGATATCGTCCTGTTTTATCATATAATCCTTAGACGGGAGATTCAGTACAGCAATATTCCTACCCATCGGTAGGGGTCGGTCTAGTCTTACTAGGGAGTAGTCGTAATCTATGTTTCCTGGGGCGTATTTCCTTGGAAAGAAGACCTGGAAATCCTCACAATTTTAAATACAAATATGTAATCTGGATAATGCCGTCATCTTCAGACAATCGTTGACCATCGTTGGACAAGTAGCAACTGGTTTTTACTTTGTAGACCCTGGTCTGCTGAGTCTTATAGAATACAACTTCTGCGAGTCCTTTTTGGCCTTCAGTGTCATTCTGTACATTTCTGTCTTCTCCTTGCAATGAAACACTAGAAAGACAGAAATGACCGTATGGCGATTTTCTCTTGCTATCTGTAGGTAGTACAAGAATGAGACGAATAATTCTTTTTTTTTTGGTCTTGGAGAAAAACCCTAGGGTTCCCCCGGCCCGGAAGGACCGAGGGATATGTGGGACTTCAGAATAGATGATCAGCCTTCGACCCACTAAAAAACCCCGCTGTTTTCCTATCACCTACGCCCGGGCCCACGGATATGTGGCCTGCCGATCTCCTGGCCCTGACCGCAGATTATACATTCCTAGGCTGTGCGCTGTATATTTTAGCTAGTAGAACATTTTGCAACATGCAGAAGTTTTCCTCGGGAAAACTTTTTTTTTATAGCTGGAGAATAGCTCTTTCTTTCTTTCTATAAGTAGGCGACGCTAAGGGCACCGTAAACTGGCTGCTGTCCTATAGAGGTACAGGAACCTGGGTCACTAATGCTAGAACACAACACAAGGTTATTATGGCGGCATACTTAAGACCAACAGTGATTGCCATTTAAGCGGGCTTGAGAACCAATCACATAGCTAAGGTGTGTTGTTCTGTCGCCTTTTAAGACAGGCCGACCTCGGCCGCAGGGACCGGGCCACGAGATCGACAGGCCGCATATTCGTGGGCCTGGGCGTAGGCGATAGGAGAACAGCGGGGTTTTTAGTAGGTAGTCGGATGGCTAAACATTATTCCCGGAGTCCCACATATACCTCGGTCCCCCCGGGCCGGAGGTACCCGTTAAGAATAGGGTTTTCTCCGAGACAAGAATGGATTGGTATTCTTACTCCGCCCCTGCATGGAGAATAGCTTTTCCTACGTTCGTGTTATTTGTGTTTTAAAGGTTACACACAAAGTTAGCGCTGGACAACAACATTCACAGGTAGGATCGTCTGCGGATACCACGGGTTAGATTCCCGGCCCAAGTCCAACTGTTTATGTATTAACTAGTAGACCAGATGGCGCTGTGTCTATTGTCACAGCCCCTAATATCCCACTGCTGGGCTCGAACAGACAGTCATACCCGCCACTTGTGTAAGGCGGATTGGCGAGTTACATATACCGGTGATTTTGGTATGCAGGTTTCTTCACTATGTTTTCCTTTACCGTCGATAGATTTTTTTTTATTGCTGTAGAACAGCAGACAGGCTGACGGCCCGCTTAGGATTTAGCAGTTACAGTCGCCTATAGGTGTATGCAACGCCAGTGGCATCGCGAACACGCTGCTGTCCCATAAGGGTACAGGAACTTGGGTCACTAATGCCGGAACACAACACAAGGTTATTATGGCGGCATACTTAAGACCAAAGGTGGTCGCCATCCAGACGGGCTTGGGCCCTACCACGTAGCTAGGGTGGGTTGTTTTGTCGCCTTTTACGACAGGCCGACCCCGGCCACAGAGGTTAGTATTCTTTCTCCGCCCCTGCACGGATAAGATGGCAATTATGCTATAATACGCACATCAGGTGAGAAAAACTGCCTAAGCGGTGCATGTTACCGTGGGATTATTACCGGGAGCTACCAGGTACCTTTGTCACAGTGTACCTATTTCCATTACCTTACTTACTCTGGCCTGGTACCCTCCTCGGTTGTGAAAAGAGCTACCAGCTCTTATTGTGAATGACTGGATTTTACTTCTAGCTCCATCGTAAACTCTGGAAAAACCCATTATTAAAAAAATAAAAATAAAAAATACAGATTTTATAAAAATTGTTTTTAAGGTAGTAACGCCTTCGCTTACGAGTTAACGTTAAATCGCGGTAACAAGGGATAGGGACACTCTCTTCTTCTTTCATCACAGATTATGTGGAGTTGGTACAACATGTTCTTTTGGTTTATTGTGTGACCAGAAATAAAATTGCTGTTTATATTTCGGATCGCAAAGCCGTATTGTTCGATAAAAGTTCCCGACTCCCTACGTCGTCGCACGCGCATCGCCTCAATATTAGTGAGCGGCGGCGTTCGGAACATAAACGGCAAGCGATTTTATTTATTTATAATAGTCTAGTCATTACGTCTGAAAAAACGGCTTAGAAATGCAAATGTACCGAGAAAGCTGAATTTTGGATATGACGTGGGGGTGGGGGCTAGAAAAACTTAAGTTCAAATTGTCGACCAAGATTTCCTATGTGCATTTTCATGCAGTTGCATTCAGGTTTTTTACAATAACTCGGTTCTCCATTGAGATACGAAAATTTTTGTTTCTCTTTTTACGCTCTACAATTAAGTTCTATACTTTTTTACCTATCGTTCATCGTTATTGAGATATCGATCGAAAAACTCAAAAATTTAGGTAGTCAAATTTGTTTTTTGCTATTTTCTCTTTTCTCGTGATAAATATCGAAAAATCATTTGTTACTAAATATCGCCAGTACTAATGATCTAATCTTAATATAGTGCTATCCCTCTCTAACACTGGAATGTTTATATGGATTGTTTAAAAAGGTCAAAGATTATATATAAATAACCTCTGTAAGTCGAATTTGTAGGGAGACGTCATTCGACTTGTAGAATTTAAGATTTATTCCAATTATATTTGCGTTAGAGACTTGAATTAAGTAAAAATCCTAGTTAAAGAGGTAAAAAACATTTTCATTCGCAAGTTAACATTATTTATTTTCTAAAAAATGTGTACATTATGTATTTTAATGTTTTATATACAGAGGTCTAATTTATTCCATCGAGTTATAAAAAGAAAATAAGTACTTAATTTGCTTACGAAGGCCTATTAATTATTTTGACTTAAGAAGGTTGGGATTTCGAGTAACGGAAGTTTAGGGGATTGAAGTGAAGGGAACACAACATTTTTTCCAATTTGAGAGGTTTTCGCCTGTAGTTATTAGATTTCTAAAATGAAGAAGGACACTCACGATTCCATACAATGCCCAGCAGTGAGGACCCATTGCTCATCGATGATAGACCCTCCACACCAGTGCTTCCCGTTGATGGACATGGCAATGGTGTATGGATACATGTTTATACTGGTCTCCATGCCTCCAACTATGCGACGCTCAGCATAGGATCTGAATGTCCATATGTCGCGGTCATCTTGTTTACTCGGATATACTAGGGTAGCATAAAATTAAAAAAGTATATAATAGTATTGCCCGAAATTTAATTCTCTTATCAACTGGCTTAATTTAAAATTTGTAAATGATAATTGGACAAATGTTTCTATACAATGAAATAAAATTCGAATATAAAAATGACAAGACTAATAAATAAATCTAATTAAACTTAAAATGTATATTATTATAAATAAATAATGTTTTAAGTGTAACATCTTAACTACCTATATTCTGTAAATAAATAAATATCATAAGATTACCTAATTAATCTACAATTAGAAATAGAGAAGGTAGAAGACGTTAGAACAAAACGAGTTATCATATTATTACGAGGCACGAACATTGAAAATGAATATTTGAAGAAATACAGTACTAGGAAAACATAAAACAATAATATTGTGAGCTTACGTTGTGAATATACGTACATTTACGATTAAATAATACATTTTAAATACGATTAAATCTATTATTTTTCTACGTGGTAGAGCTCCAAACTCGTCTGGATGGTAGCCACCCTTGTTCAGTATGCCGCCATAATAACTCTATGTTGTTTTCCCGCATTAGTGCCCTTAGCGTTACAAACATATATAGGCGATGGTAACTACTTACTAATATTAAGTGAGCCATTTGAATTTTCACGACTTCTAATGCTGCGGGACAGCAGAGAGATAAAGGCCATTTAGTAGTTGGCGGTTACCGTTGCCTACCCATTACGACGCCAAGAGCAACGTTAACACACTGCTGTCCGCAGAGGGGTACTGAAACTTGGTCACTTATGATAAAACTCAACACAAGGTTATTATGGGGGCATACTTAAAGACCAAAGCTGGTCGCCATCTAAACGGACTTGGGGCCCTACCATGTAAAATATACAGGGTGACTTTGACAAACCCGTTCAAATTCACACAAAAGAATCTTTAATAAAAGTTATGAGAAATATGTATTTTAGTTTTGTATCATAAAGTACAAAAATGTTGAGTAATCAGCATCACAAAGTCATTCAAAGAACTCGCAATTTACATAATACGGCGCTAGAGTGTCAATGACCTCTCCCTCTGACCTAGTAAAAGGCCGAGGACGGCGGCATTGCACCGGGCGAGCGAATACGCACTACTCATTTACGCGGGAGAGACTGAGACAGGTAATAATAGGTTAACGTACGAAGGTTGCACCATAGCACTATTCTGTACGATTGAATTAATGATCATATATGAAATATTTTATGGTAAAAATTTGACATACAATTTTTTTTGCAAAAATGGGTTCCTTAAATTATGTTTAGTGCGTAAAAAAATTTGGACGGTTTTGTCAAAGTCAGCCTGTATATTGGTAGAAGTTCATATTTTTAAATAATTTTATCATGCGAATATGTGTCATTAGCGAATAGCTTTTTTTTTTATCATTGCTGTAGGACAACAGACAGGCTGACGGCCCGCTTAGAATTTAGCAGTTACCATCGTCTATGGATGTTTGCAACGCCAGTGGCATCGCGAATACGCTGCTGTCCTATAAAGGTACAGGAACTTGGGTCACTAATGCCGGAACACAACACAAGGTTGTTAAGGCCGCATACTAAGACCAAAGGTGGTCGCCATCCAGACGGGCTTCGGGCCCTACCATGTAGCTAGGGTTGGTTGTTTTGTCGCCTTTTACGACAGGCCGACCCTGGCCGCAGAGGTTAGTATTCTTTCTCCGCCCCTGCACGGATAATTTTACCCGTTTTTTCAGGTGGACATGCTGTTTGTACACCCCGCAGTTTTGGGGAAACCCGTATTGAGTAGTGATGGTCCTGTGCAATGCCACTAAAACCACCAAGACCCAATATTCCTTCGTACGGCTGGAGTTCTGCTTGCTTGGTGGCTTCTGCTCACTTTGGACACGTGTTCAAAAAGAGCAGAAGCCCGTCCTATGGAACTCTTGGCCTCTTCTCTCTTCTCGTTGTGTATGTGTATGTGTTTGTGCGGGTGTAGAAAAAAAATTTTACCGAAATATTGCTGATCTGCAACTCTAAATCTAGTTGACATTTCATTTTTAAACTTATACTTCTCCTCCAAAAGAGTTTTTACATCATAAACGTGATCTTTCGTCACTTCATCACTATCTGATTTACTCCGTCCAGAAACCTCTTCACCTGAAGCGGTTCCGTCAAAACCTGAACTGCCACCGTAAGCGAGAACACTGTTTATAGATAAAAAAGTAAAAATATTCATTTTCAAAATTGCATTTTGTCGCCAAATGCGTTTTATTCAATAAAACGATAAATTTTATGGCTCATTTTTACTATTGTCGTAAAATGGATTTATTTATAAAAATTTGTTGTGACGTTTTATGTAATTATTTTAGCAGACAAACAAAAACTGTTGTAACTATTTGTAATTTTATTATTGTATTTTTAGTTCAAATCTATTATTTCTAAATGTCTTATACTTATGATGATTGACATAATACATGTCTATACATATTATTTTTAAGATAGTATACACGTATTTAAAATATACCTAAATTGTGATTGTGGAGATAGGTACTGAAAACCAGCGCTGTGTTGAGATTTCGACACAGCTCTATACTGAGCGCTTAACCTCACTGGCTGAGAAGAGACGTGAAATTTGTAATAACTATTATTATATCTTAATATATATAAATTACGTGTTACGTTGTTTGTCCGCTATGGACTCCTAAAGTACTGAACCGATTTGAAAAAAAATTTGCACACTGTGTGCAGTTTTATCCAACTTAAAAGATAGGATAGCTTCTATCTCAATTTATAATCTCAATATGGTTTTATTGCGAATTATTTGTTTATTATCTGACAAAGATTCATAATTATTAGTTAGTTCGATAATATTCTAACAGATGGCGGTATAAGGCAATTAGTTGAGACTGGATACTTGATTGAGAATATCTAATAGATGGGGCTGTTTTTTTAAATTTATATGACAGAACAACGTCTGCCGGGTCAGCCAGTATTATCTTATATCTTTAAAAGAGCAATTCTTGTATATATACTTGGAATCTCGGAATCGGCTCCAACAATTTTCATGAAATTTAGTATCGGGGGCGATAAATCGATTTAGCTAGGAATCATTTCTAGAAAATGTCATTTTATTCGCTTTTTTTTTATTGGAGGAAAAATAACAAAAATGTGACTCTTCCTGACATCTATCGGCGAATAATAATACTATTTTTTTTAATTGCTTTAACGACACAACACTAAAGCTATTCCAGCAGATGGCGTTGTTAAGTAACAAGAAGTCAATGAGTGTTTGCTTTGAGGTTAGACTAAGAAAATCAATTGTTAATTTCCGAAAAACACAATTTATAAAAAAAAATACCGAGCAAAGCTCGGTCATCCGGATATTTATATATTATCGACACTATTATCAAAGCTTTATTTATCTAAATCCTAGTTGTCTCCACAGCTTTTGCATTGGAACCTAAAGTCTATTGTTCAGTCTAAAGTTTGTTGTTTTGCATCGGTTAGTTCGGACACAAAATTTTATTATGCTTAGATAATCAGTATAGAAAGACTGGAAAGGTTGCTTGCACCTATCATTATCAAGTCTTTGACCACAAATGGCTAAGGTCAAGTGGGCAAAAATGATTTGCATTATTATAACACCAAAATGTTCTAGGCCTGGACCTTTCACATGATTGGGACGTATGAGCAGCGCGCAAATGCCACGTGAACAAATCACAGAAGTTTGTATTTTGGCAATGCATTTGTAAATACTGATCTAAGGATATTTTTTTTTTCGTTATTCTGTTATGTTGTTATTTTTAGGAATACATTTTTTAATATAAAAACTCTACTAATACTTCATCCAAAATGGATACAGGCTCAGTATAATGATTGTCGTTTAACCTGTTAACCGCAGATTAAATTTTGTTCAAGTCGCTGCACATTCTATCCGTGCAGGGGCTGAGAAAGAATACTAACCTCTGCGGCTGGGGTCGGCCTGTCGTAAAAGGCGACAAAACAACCCACCCTAGCTACGTGGTAGGGCCCCAAGCCCGTCTGGATGGCGACCACCTTTGGTCTTAGTATGCGGCCATAATAACTTTGTGTTAGTAACCCAAGTTCCTGTACTATTATGCGACAGCAGCGTGTTCGCGATGCCACTGGTGTTGCAAACACCCATAGGCGATGGCAACTGTTAAATTCTAAGTGGGCCGTCAACCTGTCTGCTGTCCTACAGCAATAAAAAAACAATGGGGAGTTTTTTTTCATAATTATAAGTAATATCATCACACCCTAAGTAATAAAAGGAAATGGTATTTAAGTTATCGATAAAATATTTTATAACGTACACAACAACTTTCAGAATTTTTTTTAAAGGATTTACGATTGACGAAAAATGTAGTCATGCACATTGCAGTAAGACTTTGTGTATGACGAAATATTTCGTCGTATCTGGTTAACAGGCTCTTTTCCTTCGAAATTGCTAACTTTATATGTTAATCACTACTATTTTACCGTACTCTTTCACATTTGAAACTAGCAAATATCGATATTAATGAATAAATACAACATATGCTCAAGAAAAAGAAATATGTCATCAGTGAATATGATTTTGTCAGTATTGACAATTACGATAAATTAAAATTAATATATTTGGTCAAAATAATTTGTATGCTTGCATAATTATGATAATTTTCATTTTCCCTCAATTAAGTGATATTTTTCATCGTTATGACCAATACTCTTGCACTACTAATAGCATTTAGTATTCTTATAAATGATTGCCATCTAATTTTCGACAGTAAGTTATATATCTATATATATATTTATTTATAAAAGGAAAACGGAGCAGCGTCACAACAAAACTCTATTATTCTCCCAGCGATACGGGCAGGGGCAGCTAATAACTTTGTATGAGTAGGATGAATTCAATACAATTTAATAAAGTTACCTTAATACGTACACTGTCGAGGATATTTTATCAATCTGTGTCGACCTGGCATTGCATATAGTACAAAGTTATGTACAGATACCTATTGTTATTAGGTTAGCAGACAATTTTAGGTCTAATATAGTTATTTAAAGATGCAAATCGCGACGTTGTTTTATGAACCGTCTACATTACATGTAAATATTTGTGATTGACCACTCTTTGATATCAAATACGTATGTCCGAATAAACTCTTGGTTATTTACACGTGTGTGATTGATCGACCGTCTGGGTCCGCTCTGGACCTAGCTAGGCGGTGAACCATGCTACACAGATATAATTTTTAATTGATTTCAAGATATAACGGGTTTTATCGTACTTACGGAAAGTAATTAAATTTTTCTGCATTTTCTACTTAATTAGGAATAAACAGTCAAATCCAGCTATAAGCAATGTAGAGGAGCGTTCAAGTATTATTTAGCGCAATTATTGGAGATTTTTGAAATGTAACGCGTCGTAAATTTTTTCTATACTCTCTTTTTCTGTAATCTCCATTGCGCAGTGGCCTTCACACATCTGAACACGAGGTTGTTCGTTCGACTACCGTCTCGAATTTGTATTTTTGGGTACTTATTCACAAAAAAGTATTTTTATTTCTGTAGGACAGCTGATAGCTTGAGGGCCCGCTTAGAATTTAGCAGTTACCGTCGCCTATAGATGTTAGCACACTGCTGTCCAATAAGGGTACAGCAACTCGGGTCTTTAATGCCGGAACACAACACAAAGTTATTATGGTAGCATATTTAAGACCAAAGGTGGTAGCCATCCAGACGGGCTTGGGGCCCTACCACATAGGTGGGTTGTTTTGTCGCCTTTTATGACAGGCTGACCCCGGCTGCAGAGGTCAGTATTCTTTCACCGCCCGTGCACAGATAGCAGTTTATTATTTGTCTAATATCCATAGCAGAACCAGGGGTGTCGCAGAGTAATGACTAAGGCCGACTTGTACATACAATGTTGTCACATTGACAACATTTGACAGGGACAGAATGACGATTTAAATAAGTTTAGCGCTAAATCAGTTTAGTGATTGGTTGTGCAAGTCGGCCTAAAATTCGATCCTGCAATGCTCCCATACATGGCTGTGGGTGGCGACCGGGGTCTTAGTATGGTAGCTACCACTCGCTATCGCATGCTAGTCAGACGAGTTTAGAAAGACGGTGACCCACATAACCTCGCCGGCTTCCCCTTGGAGCTAGCGTGGTACCTGTTATCGGGTTTCAGGATAAAAAAAAAGTATCCATAGCAAAAGAGTGTTGTACTTTAAAGTAGAGGGCGCTGTGTGAATTACAGTATATTCTATATTTATTTAGATTTATAATAATTACTTGGATACCTGTTACCCGAAGAATTTGCAAATTTAAAAAAAAATAATGACCTCGTATATTCCTATATTTATAGCGCCATCTTCTCGTAAGATATTTTATTCAAATTCCTTAGGCGACTGGTTGGAAAGGCGCCACAGCGCCCTGACCTTCCGCCTGACGCAGGTCCTCTCGGGGCACGGTTGCTTCGGGAGGTACCTGTGTCGCATAAGGCGGGAGATGACGTCAGGGTGCCACCACTGTGGCGCGGGCGACGAGGAGGACACGGTGAACCACACAGTCGCCGTGTGCCCTGCGTGGCGCGAGGAGCGCCGCGCCCTCGTCGCCCAAATCGGCGTGGACCTGTCGCTCCCGGCCCTGGTTCTGTCCATGGTCGGGGGCGATCTTGGATGGACGGCCGTCGCCTCCTTCTGCGAGGCAGTCATGTCCGCAAAGGAGGCGGCGGAGCGGGAGCGGGAGTCGACCACCACACTCCCCTCCCGCCAACGCAGGCCACGCCGGCGGCGCCGGAGGGCCAATAACGACCTCCGGCCGCCGTAAAAAGCGGCCGCGGGCGGCCCCTCGGGGGAGGACCCGCCGCCCGCACTATTGCCGCGAGGATGAGGGCTGCGTGCTGTTCCGCGGCCCCCTCAACTCCTAGAGTTGTTAGGAGAGCGCCGGGGGGACGAAACCCTGACCCCCTGGCGCCAACACTTTAGAAGGGGCCCGCCTCAAGACAAAGGGCGGGCCGGCGCCGGCCCGGGCCACGAGATCGGCAGGCCATATATCCGTGGGCCCGGGCGTAGGCGATAGGAGAACAGCGGGGTTTTTTAGTGGGTAGTCGGAAAAATCCCGGAGTCCCACATATCCCTCGGTCCCCCCGGGCCGGGGGAACCCGTCAAGAGAGGTTTTTCCCCGAGACCAAAAAAAAAAAAAAAAAAAAAAAAAAAAAAAAAGGAGTAGGTCGCCTGGATGAGATCGTTGTAAGCGATAAAAGCCGCGGAATTTTCATCGTCAATTTAATGTATACTTGCGTTGTAGTTTGTAATTTTGGTGATAAATAAAGCGTTATCTATCTGTTTATTTCTTTACAGGTGACATACTAAAAAATAAATATTTTTCGTATAACGTCGTTTATCTTATTAGCACTTGTTTATTTTTAAAAAATATTTGCATACTACCCTGGTATATTAGAAGAAATTTTTCATTACTTTGCATTTTAATCGAGGTAAAAATATTTTACTTGTATTTTATTTATTATTTACTAGCTGACCTGGCAAACGTTGTTCTGCCATAAACTCGTAAATAAAAAAAAAAATAACTTAATTACATTCACCCGTTTCACCCCTTTCAAGTATTTTTTTTCAGATACCATTATCAATGGCTGTCCTTGAATTATCCTTACACCATATATGGAAACCATTACAAGACAGTCTACTTCTTTTCTCCAATGAGCTCTTACTACATCTTACAGAAGACAAAGATTTTGATTGGCTTGTCTGCAGAATGTGTTACGGACAAAGGAATTGTTTTGATGTTTTTGCAGAATTGATACTTAAGATGTCATGTTTCGCATTTTTGATTTCCATGTATTGTGTCAGAAAATATCGAGCTTAAGACGGAATGCCTTTTTCATTTTTAAATACTTCATTATTCTTAAAAAAATAGCTTAAAAAAAACTAAAAAAATGCTCTTTTATAGTTAATCAAATTAAAAAGTAAAAATATTTCTTAACGAAAGAGTAAAATTATTGACGAGTAAATTAATGACACTCTTCTAAAACTGTGGGGTGTTTTGTGCGATATTTTTAAACAAATTCCGCATTTCGAAAATTAAAAACAAAATTATAACGGTTGATATCGAGTACCACACGCTTTTAAGACCAGTGACATTAATTTTCTCATCAGTATTATTCTTGTATGTTAAGAATATTTTTTAGTTTTTTAAAAATAAAAGCTAAAACAAAAAAGTTTCTTTAGTTTTTTTAACTATAATTTATTTGTTGTTAATTCAAAATCGGTAAATGTTTTAATTGTAATAGTTAATTTAATATATAATTTGGCATATAAATGTAATCCAATATTACTTAGTTGTTCTTTTACTTAACTTAATTTACTTGTTCTTTTAGTGAACTTTTATAATTAAATGCTAAAACTGTAAATTTGATTTCATCAATAAAGGCTTTTTGAAATTGAAATTGAGCTAAACGCCACGAGGCTCAGCGATGCCATCAAGCGGTTTTTTATTACATTTACGGAACTCAATAATTTGAATTTCCGGTTTGGTCCTCCCCTGTAAGGGACGGGAACGGACTTACCTGCCACGCTTGACTAAAGCGAAATAACTTACATTTATCCGTGCAGGAGCGGAGAAAGAATACTGACCTCTGCGGCCGGGGTTGGCCTGTCGTAAAAGGCGACATAACAACCCACCCTAGCTACGTGGTAGGGCCTCAAGCCCGCCTGGATGGCGACCACCTTTGGTCTTAAGTATGCCGCAATAATAACCTTGTGTTGTGTTCCGGCATTAGTGACCCAAGTTCCTGTACCCTTATGGGACAGCAGCGTGTTCGCAATGCCACTGCGTTGCAAAACACTCATAGGCGACGGCAACTGCTAAATTCTAAGCGGGTCTGCCTGCTGTCCTACAGTACTAAAAAAAGGGTTGCAATGTTTTTTAGCTTGTGGTCAATGTAATGGACAAGTGTGTCTGCTGTCCACATAGCGGCAGGACTCTTGGTCTCTATTGCCGGGACCCAACACAAGGTTATTATGGCAGCATACTTATAAACCAAGGGAAGTTGCCATCCACACGGTCTATGTGGGGCCCTACCACGTAGGTTAGTATTCTTAATCCGCCCCTGCACGGATAAAACATTTTAGTTGATAAAAATGGCTGCTGAAATAGTTGGCAGTTCGCTACAATGATTGCTTCAGCTTATATGACAGTGTATGTGTGTTCGTGTTAAAGTTAGTTAAACTTTTACAAATATACTGTCCAATAAACAATATGTATTTTAAAAATATCTTGCCCAACATGGGGATCGAACACGAGTCCATCGTATCAGACTTGGCACTGAATCATTTCAACAATAATTTTAATAAATTCTATGAAAATTGCTTTTTCCCCTGATAGCCCATAGTTATTAAAGTAATAGGATAATTGTATTTACTGAAGGTAACAGAGTAACACAATTCCCGCGGGCAAGGCCGGACCTTTCGCTAAATACCAATTAGTTTAATGGGATTCATACAAGGAAACGTAAACGTAGCTCTACCGTTGTTTTGTAATCCTGGTACTTTTTATATAAACTTACAACCATTTTAGTTAGTATTACGACAATCACGTCTCTCATTTTTTATTGCTTTGGAACAAACAACAGCAGACAGGCAGGCTCACGGCCCACTAGTAGTAAGCAGTCACCGTTGCCTATGGATGTTTGCGGTGCCAGGAACACCGCTAACACGCTACTGTTCGCATAGGGGAACCGAAACCTGGGTCACAAAGTAATTATGGGGGCATATTTAAAAACCAAGGTTTGTTGCCATCTAGATGGGCTTGAAGCCTTGTCACCAAGCTGGGTTTGTTTTGTCGCCTCTTACAACAGGCCGACCTTGGCTGCAGGGCTCAGTATACCCCTCCACCCCTGCACAAAGAAAAAATATAATCTATACTACTCTTATAAAGAGGAAAGATTTGTTTGTTTGTTTGTTTGTTTGCATTGAATAGGCTCCGTAACTACTAACCCGATTTAAAAAATTCTTTCATTGTTGGAAAGCTACACTATCTCCGGGTGACATAGGCTATATTATATTTTCAAAAAAAATTAGGGATCCTTACTAAAACTCCAATAATGTAATCCAAGGTGTATAAAAATTACCTAAAATATTATTTAAATCGCGTCCGCTGCGAAAACTATTGATGATACAATAAAATAATGTATAACAACTTTACAGAACACACATCATTATTTACAAAAAGTGTCGCGACAGCATATGTCTAACTATTATAGTTATGCCACAATAAGTGTTCTTTTATTTTAAAAATTTAATTGAAATGCCGCCCCTAGAAAAGGCTCTTTATTTGTATATTGGTATTAATCCTTATCAAAATACATTACTTCATATTTAAAACTGCTTCAATACCTTTATATAACTTTTTAAATTATTCAATTCGGATATTCCATTCGAAAGATATCACGAGTTTAAAATGTAAGTATTGAAAAATGTTGCGTGGTAGCCGCTCACCCTGTTCGGCTAGCTAGGCAGCACCTTATGCAATGTAGGCGTGCGTCACTGGGGTTTTTACAAAAATTTGTAAAAAAATACTTATTAAAAAATAAAGAAAAATAAATAAAAAATAATAACAAAAAAATCATTAATATAAAAGTTCATAGAAATAATAATATTCAAACTTTCTTTATAATTTTATTTTTTTAGTAACCTGGCGCAAATAGAAGGGTTTATGTGTGTGTATATAATTTTTAATTTTGACATTTTTGTTAAATACCCGTGCGAAGTTGGGGCGGGCCGCTAGTAATAAAATAAATAACATTAATAAATATTATATATTTTTTATTTTTTTGTTTATATTATATTTATTTATTAAAATAAGAAATTAATGTAATATACATATATTCATCTACAAAAGAACAGTATATAAGTAGTGTAAAAGTTTCCATAACACAAGTGCTCGGTTACTTATTTCGATACTAGATTGCGCACTGACAATTGTTGCTGATGGGTCTTCTTTACCTTACCATTTCCTTGGGGAGGTTGGGGGCCTTGTATTGGTGACCCCAGCATGAACTTAGAGGGCAACGACCCCCCCGTGAATCTCACTTCCACATGATTGGTGTGGCTTCACCGCAATTCTACGTTGATGTTGGCTTGATGGGCTAATCTCGGCTGTTGTTGGCCATCAGTGGATTCTGTTGGCCTAACTGTGGATTGGTAGTTATGCGACCTCACCTCAGTTGCTCATCTTTCAGGTCCAACGAGCGTAAAATTAAATCTCTGGGAGTCGTTAGCCAAATGCCGCAGTGATCTGGTGACCGGGCGTGCAGAGGGGCGATGCCATGGAGGTGTACACACGGAGGTGTGGGGGCCAATATCTGCGCGGTCGAACATCCGCCATGCCGACATCGCCACAAAGTTCTCAACACGGGGGACAATTGTTGTCGGGTCCTATGCGTAGATGTTATTTGCTAAACATCTATTGCAAAAGAAGTACGAAGACGAGGCCAGCCCTGGAAGGATTTGCTTAAGATTGAAATGTCGGTTACACAGAAGATATTAATCTGTCTAAATGTATACGCCAGTTCTTTGGACGTTTCTAGAAAACCATAATGGGTTTCAATTAGGGTGAGGAACTGCAATAAAAAATAAAATGTCAGTATTCTAAGATCAATAAACATCTCATATAAATTCGTCAATAGCGACCTCATGACAAAATAAAGCCTTTGAAATTCGAATTACAAAAAAAACAAACATCAATCAACTTTTTAAAACTCCAATTAGACGAATATGGATCATAATTTCACCCACGTTACAAATATACACAATTCAAGTCTTATCCCCCCGCACTAAGAACCATATTCCCTTGAATGTAGTGTAAAAATAAATTTGCAAAATCCAGCATCCAAAGTAACTCTGTTAAGTTGGAATGGTGTGCGTCACAGCGTAATTAATGTAAGTTAGACTGACAACTCAAGTTGGCTGGGTTTTTACGTGCTTTTTCCGAGGAAACGTTTAGTGTTGCCAAGTAAGTGGTTTTATTTTGTGGATTTTTATTAACTAAGTTATATGATTAACATCATCTGTTTAATCGGGAGAGGTTCTTATTTTATTCAAAACTAGTTTTCTGTGTTAATCATATAAAAAAAATTGTGCGATCGGGAGACTCCCGTCAGGAACGAAGTTCTTCAGATATTTTTTTTAACTCAAAACATATTTTAAAATGTAGATTTTTATTGATGTTATTACTGTATTTTTATCACATCAAAATGTGCAGTCCTCCTTTATTTAACGCTCTCTAATTCATCATGTTTTCGATAAAATAATTTTAAGTAAGGAGTTAAATTAATAAATTTCATTGAATATTTGAGATAAATAGTAATTTACACAAAATAAAAAGAAAAAATAGCGAATTATAAGTTATAGAAAAAAAAATCGGAACGCGGACCCCGGGTGCCGAAACGAGAGTTTGTGCTGCAACCGGGATTCATCGCTAAGATGATGATGATGACCGAATTATAAGTTATAATCAAAATAAGTCCCGCGTTAATTAAAATGATAACAAAAACAATTATATTGTTCACCATACACAATGCTTACTGTCAAATCTTATCTCACACATTGTCACACACACCTATATAGGTACATCGCTTGATTGCATTGGTCGCTCGGAGGGTGTTTAACAATTTTTCGTTACGTGACGATTTCTGTTCACTCTACTGTAAGCCGCATAAAAGAACTACGTTCCAAAAATAAAATTTAGCATTCAGTAATTTATATTATTTGATCCAACAACCCATGAATCAGCTGTAAATTTAAGGTTAATTGACTTATGTGATAATTCGTCTTAATCATCATCATTATTTCAGCCGGAAGATGCCCACTGCTGGACAAAGGCCTCCCCCAAAGATCTCCACGATGATCGGTCCTGCACTGCCCTCATCCAACCTATTCCGGCGATCTTGACCAGATCATCGGTCCATCTTGTGGGGGGCCTACCAACATTGCGTCTTCCGGCACGCGGTCGCCATTCGAGGACTTTTCTGCCCCAACGGCCATCAGTCCTTCGAGCTATGTGACCAGCCCACTGCCACTTCAGTTTTGCAATCATTCTTAATGAGTTGGGATAAAGGAATAGAACAAACTTTTTACAAAAAATTTTAAACATTTACAATCGATTTTAATTATAAAAATAAAATAATTATTAAATAATATTTTTAGTATAGCAGTTTAGGTTCTGTAATTTTGAATATGATAAATGTGGCAAAATTTGGATCAATGCAAGTCACGTGTGCGCAGCAGCCCACCCAAAGTTGAATGCCGAAGAGAGTCACAATCTACTTCTTGCCCTTATCCCAAAATATGTGGGGCCGTCCCAACATGTCCTTTTCTTCCACTCTCCTCTATTAGTCGTCATCTGAACATTGACACCTTTTTTGCCATTTCATCTTTTACACAATCCATCCATATTTTCTTTGGTCTACCTCTCCTTTTGATGATTCATGGAGGTCCATCCATTCTTATTTCCTGCATTTTCATTGTTATATGACAATCTTCTCTCTACGTTTTATGGTCATACCAGGCTATCCTATTTCTTTCAGCTTCTCAATCACTGACGCTACTTTCAAACTTCCTCTGATTTCTAATTTTTTCCATTTTTGTAACTCCACTGTTACCGATTACATCACCAATAAAGCGGCCCATCACTACGTGTGTTCCGCCATCTTGTGGAACGATTATCATAAAAGAGTTCATGAAAAACAAATGTATCTAATAGATAATAAACATTGGTGACCCCGACGTGATTTGAAAAATGTTATAAGGCTCACACAAAATATTTCGAGCCTAATTATACAAATTTCTTCGATTGCGCAAAGAGGATACGCAGAAGACAAATCAGTCTGCTATATACAAAATATATGCCATATAAAAATGGAAAACGAAGACTAACGACGACTATTTAAGGGAGTATGATCACTCAAAAGGGAAGTACGCCCAAATTATTATACGTTTTATCCAAATTTCGGCATATTATTTACTTTCAATTTTCATGATTGCTTCTTCTGTGTCCTTTCACTATTGGAGTCAGATACTTAGTTTAGCAAGGCAAGTTTCTAAGGCTTACATACTTTAAGCCCTAGGTTGTCTTCTTGTAATTTACAAGCAACCTACCAAAATTTGCCTAAGCCCTTTTCTACATTTTATTTGACAAGTGAAACATTCTTGTGTTATACAATAATACAAAAACACAATATAAATACTAATTTTCTTCATTGACGAACTATCTTTAATTTTCCAGCACATAACCAACCCAAGTGGATCCCATTGAAGTACTGGTGCTGTTAACTAACAATCTATGTGCTATCCCGCTTGTCTGCAAAGACTTGTCTTCGTTGCGTGCACATAGCTGATCTGGTTAGATTTTCATTTTATTTATACAAACTGTTCAATTCATTTCAAACTACAAAGAAATATTATTTAAATAATTTACAAGTTAGAATTAGTTACATCTTTTTTTTTAAATTACAATTCAAATCATAATGTCCGAAGATTTGAAAACATTGGTTCGCCAGCGTGGTACTATTAAGTCAAGGGTAACGTTATTTGAAAAATATATAGAAACTACTAAACTTATACCACAAAGCAGTTTCTCAAAGCAAGCTTTTAGTGAACTACAATTAAAATCCACTAGATTTCAAGGATTATTAAATGAATTTGATATAATACAAAATAAAATTGAAAATCTATGTGGTGATGACTTACATGAACAATTGTTAGAAAGAGAGAACATAGAAAATTCATTTATTAAATTAATATCAGCCTCGCAACAATTAATCGAGTCCCATCAACCATGTGTAGAAAATGATAATTTGTCCATAGGCTCGGGACATATAAAATCTGCATCTGCAACATCCTCACATTTAAATTGTAACATCAAATTACCCACGATTCAATTGCCCACATTTGATGGCAATTACTTAAAATGGATGGAATTTCGGGATACCTTTGATTCCTTAATAAACAAAAATGATTCCATTCCTGCAATAAATAAATTCCATTACTTACGTTCTTCTTTAGAGGGTGGAGCTTCGGTGGTAATAAAATCTATAGAATTTACATCGGATAATTATCAGGTAGCATGGGACCTTTTATGTGAGCGTTACAATAATGATAGAATTTTAATCAATAACCATATTAAATCTATGTTCAACTTTGAACCTATAACAAAGGAATCTTATAAATCTATTAGATACATGATTGATTATTACTCCAAAAATTTACGTGCCTTAAGCACACTTAAAGAGCCCACTCAGCATTGGGACACTTTAGTCATTTACATGATGTCGTCAAAACTAGACAGCACCACTAGTAGAAAATGGGAAGAAAGTAAAAGCAATTTTAAAACTTCACCTCGTCTTGATGATTTTTTACATTTTTTACGTAATCGTGCTGACATTCTAGAAACCTTAACACACAGTACGCATAAAACAGATAGAAATGCAAACGGCAGAGATTTACGTCACAAATACGTTAAAACTTTAGTTACTGCCACAAATGACAGACCGCAAAACTCTACACATGAAAGGTCACGAAATGTTGTCAATTGTACGTTCTGTGAGCAAAATCATTTAAACCATCAGTGTGAGAAATTTAAAGAGTTGTCAGTAGAAAATAGACAAAACGAAGTTTTGAAGCACAAGCTATGTAAAAATTGCTTACGTCCTGGCCATCATCACTCTCGTTGTAAGCTAGGCCCATGTAACTTCTGTAGGAAAAAACATAATTCACTATTACATGTTCAAGAACATTATACTCAGCCCAAACCATCTGTTGGTGTTGATAATATTTCTAGTAATCATACTACTACAGCTCCAGTATCATTAGTATCATCCACACAATGTCAAGTATTGCTTTGCACTGCTGAAGTAGAGGTTATAAATCCCATTAACAATAAAACCTGTCGTGCAAGGGCTTTATTAGATAGTGGCAGTCAATCATCTTTCTTGATAACAAATTTAAAACAAAGGTTAAATCTTAATACTCAGCAAAAAAATCTTGTATCAATATGTGGCATAAATGATTCTAAATCTAATAGCACAGAAACGTGCAATATACACATAAAATCTTGCATCAATTCCTACACAATAGATATAACATGCCTCGTCATACCTAAAATAACTTCAATGCTACCTAACGTTGAGATTGATACATCGCAATTCAATATACCAAATACTATACAATTAGCAGATCCCAGCTTTTTCCAGCCCTCCGAAGTACAATTATTATTAGGGGCGGATATATTTTGGGATATTATCAAATCAAAGCAAATTAAATTAGGACGAAACAAACCCTTACTACAAGAATCTAAGTTAGGTTGGCTTGTGGCGGGCCCAACCAGCGGTAGTTTTAATCCTACCAGCAATTGTCATTTCTCACAAGAAATTCGAGACACATTAAAAGAATTTTGGAAAATTGAAGATATTCCATCACAACAAAAAATGCTTACTGATAATGAAGAATTTTGTGAAAATCATTTTGTTCAAACAACTAAGCGTTTGCCTTATGGGAGATTTTCAGTAATGCTGCCATTACGTGAGTCTCCTCAGCTTGTCTTAGGCGAATCGTTCAATATAGCTAAAAAACGTTTTTACAAATTAGAACAAAAGTTAACAAAGGATAATATAAAGAGTGAATATGCTGAATTCATTCATGAATATGAACGTCTAGGACATCTCACTGAGATTCAAAAGCCACATTTTGGCTACTACATGCCGCACCATGCCGTACTACGGTTAAATAACGAGACGACTAAACTGCGAGTAGTCTTTGACGCGTCTTGTAAGACAAGTACAAATGTTTCTTATAATGACATACAGGTAGTGGGTCCAGTGGTCCAGGATGACTTGATGTCCATATTATTACGTTTTCGACAACACACATACGTAGTTACAGGGGATATTGAAAAAATGTACCGTCAGATTATGGTCGACAAATCTCAGCGTCACCTACAATTACTATTATGGAGGGACGAAAAAACTGAGCCCCTTAAAATTTTACAATTGAATACAGTCACGTACGGTACCGCAGCGGCAGCATTCTTGAGTACAAGATGTTTAATCCATCTGGCTGATGAGTGCACGGATGAAATAATCGCTGATACAATTAGGCATGATTTTTACGTAGACGACCTTAATACGGGCTCTGATTCTAAAACTGCCCTCAGGTCTACAATCAAAGGAGTAATAGCCAAATTAAATGAAGCATGTTTTCCATTAAGGAAATTTCGTACAAACGCTACTGATATTTTTGACGATATATCCTCCACGAACGAAACACGAGACTTTTGTAAACAATCAACTGTGTTAGGTTTAAATTGGTCTCCTACAAATGATACTTTACAATTTATATCAGAATTTAAAAATATTTCAAAAATTACCAAACGAAGCATTTTGTCAAATTCATGTAAAATCTTTGATCCTTTAGGTATTTTATCTGCCTGTACAATATTTCATAAGATAATTTTACAAAAATTATGGCTTACAAAGCTAGACTGGGATGATGCTGTGCCTGACAACATCGCTACTTCGTGGTGTGAATTCATTAACGATTCAAAGCATTTTACCAAATTGGTAGTACCACGTCATGCAATTTGTCAATCGCCCGAAAATATTCAAATTCATTGCTTCACTGATGCATCAAAGGATGCTTACGCTGCATGTATTTATTTAAAATCATCTAATCAACCAGGGAACGTTTCAGTTCATCTTTTATGTGCAAAATCTAAGGTTGCTCCTCTTAAGCCAGAAATGACTATTCCAAGACTAGAATTAATGGGAGCCTTATTAGGAGCTCGATTATATACAAAGGTAAAGCAAGCCCTAAGAATTACTGTTCAAAAATCTATTTTTTGGACAGATTCAACCATTGTATTGGGCTGGTTAAAGACCCAACCAAAAACTTTAAAAACTTTTGTTTGTAATCGCATTAACGAAGTTAGACAAATGACAGATAAAAATGCTTGGCGGCATGTGCCGACAAATTTAAATCCAGCTGATTTAGCTTCCAGAGGGGTTAAGCCTTCTCATATAATTAATAATGAATTATGGTGGAAAGGACCCTGTTTTTTACAAAACCCAGAATCTGAGTGGCCTACCACCAAAACAGGTGAGGTTTCTTTACCAGAAGCTATCACTCGTAGTCTTAACGTGTATTGTAATACAAATTCTGTGCCATTCTACAAGTTTTCTAAATTACACATTCTACAACGTGTATTTGCGTACGTTCTGCGTTTTATAAATAATTGTAAAAAGAACAATATCAAATCTTATGATGCCTTAAGTGTTAATGAATTAACAAACAGTTTAACTATATTAGCTAAGATTGCACAAAAAGAATCATATGAAAATGATATAGCTTCTCTTAAAACTAATAATGTTCTCCATCGTAAATCCAAATTAATTAGCCTTAATCCATTTTTTGATCATCAAGGTATAGTTCGTGTAGGCGGACGCATTAATAATGCGCCACATTGCTCTTATGATCAAAAACATCCCATTTTGATAGACGGTAAACATATATTGTCCAAACTTATTTTTGAAGCAGAGCATCAGCGTCTGCTGCACTGTGGTCCTCAACTTCTATTAAATACCGTGCGCCAACGCTTTTGGGTTACTGGCGGTCGAGCGCTTGCCTCAAGCACCGTAAATAGATGCATAAGATGTCAGCGTTTCAAACCTAAATTAAAACAACCTTTAATGGGTGAATTACCCGCTGATCGCGTTACACCAGCTCTACCCTTTATAACATGTGGAACAGATTTTGCAGGTCCTTTTCAAATTTTAAATAAAAAGGGGCGCGGGGCCAAAACGTCAAAATGCTATTTGTGCGTCTTTGTTTGCTTTTCGACAAAGGCTGTACATCTTGAAGTAGTGAGTGACCTCAGTACTAATGGCTTTATTATGTGTTTACGGAGGTTTATCGCTCGTCGTGGAAAGCCACATAGTATATATTGTGACAATGGCAAAAACTTTGTAGGTGCCCGAAATGAATTGAACAAAATGTTTAAAACTTGTAAACGACAGATCACTGAATTTGCGTGTACCGAAGGTATAGTCTTTAATTTTTCACCAGCATACGCCCCAAACTTTGGTGGAATCTGGGAGGCTTGTGTAAAATCTGCAAAGCATCACTTAAAACGAATTGCTGGTAACAGTAGTTTGACATTCGAAGAATTAACCACGCTTTTCACACAAATAGAAGCAGTTATGAATTCGCGTCCTTTAACACCACTTTCGGCTAATCCTTCCGATTTGAATCCACTTACACCAGGGCACTTTCTAATTGGGCGTTCATTAACATCTTTACCATCACCTGTTATCGCAAAGGTCACGGTTAATAGATACGAGCTCATACAACGTCTCAAACAGCACTTTTGGTCACGGTGGACAAAGGATTACCTCAACAACTTGCAACAACGTGTAAAATGGAAAGTCAATCAAGCCAAACTTAAACTGGATGACATTGTCTTAGTTATAGACGAACAACTACCACCTATGAAATGGAGACTGGGGCGAGTTATTAAATTATATCCCGGCAAAGACGGAATTACAAGAGTTGTGGATTTGCAAACTCAAAATGGAGTGATAAAGAGAGCTGTTTCCAAGTTATCACCATTAGAAGGCATCAATTAGAATCCAATCCGTCTTGAAAGTTACCCTTTCAAGGGGGGGGAATATGTTACCGATTACATCACCAATAAAGCGGCCCATCACTACGTGTGTTCCGCCATCTTGTGCAACTATTATCGTAAAAGAGTTCATGAAGAAAAAATGTATCTAATAGATAATAAACACCACTCATACATCTTAACATTCGCATATCTGCTGCATGCAATAACTTTTCATTCTTCCCCTATATAGCCCAGTATTCTGATCCATATAATATAACAGATCTCATTACAGTTTTATAAATTTTATATTTATGTCTAAATTGCATTTGTAGATCGCAAATTGTTCCTGAGACCTGTTGTCATTTCATTTATCCCGCATTCACTCTGTTTTTCACATCTCGACCGATCTCACCATCGTTCTGGATTAATGATCCGAGGTACCGAAAGTTGGAGCAGACACACTTCCTAAGGTGATTGGGGTGAAGGCGGATATTCCACCAAAGTCGAACAGAGCCACAATGTTTAAAGAAAAGATACTGAGGGATAGCTGGAGATGGAAATGAGAAAGGAGAATATATGTTCGGTCACCTTGACTTATATTCACTCACCTATATGTTCCTTTAGAGAAGTACTCCTAAGGACTCCTCTCGGTGGCGCCTAGAGAATGCTTCATCATGGCGTCATTCTTACATAGATATACATTATAATATTTTTATAAAATGCTCTTTAATATTTAGGAATGTATTTAAAACAGACAACACAAGTAAAAAGCTCTATGTAATAATATTTTTTCATAAGGTAACATTTAAAACTGTTGCTGGGCGGGCGGGAGAAAGACGCGGGGGATGCGCGGCCAATCGCGCGGGGTGTCGACTAACACCTACATATATATGAAGCTGTCGACACCACTGAAGATATTTTAAATTTATATTTTCTAGACTTGTGTACCAATTGACAATATCTATGGCTAAAGCTAAACGGCTTTCGCACGTCATAATTTTGGTGACAGGTTCGATTTCTGACCCGAGTCTGGGTGTTTTTGTGTAAATATGTACTTACTAGCTGACCGTTATTCTGACATAGAAATAAAAAATAAATTTTGGACAGTATTTCCGTAAAATTCAATAATTATATTATGTAAGTAGTGCAGTTGTCTACTATCTAAAACACAGCACTTTGCTACTTACTTTGGGTCTAGATGGCGTTGTGTTGTTACAATGTATTTATAGATTTATTTTTGGACGAATAGTTTTTTTTAATTGTGGTAAATTTACTATAGTTACAGTTATTGTTCAATTATAAGTTTACCAACTTAATTTATTTACAGTTTTTAAATAATAAATGATTTAAATGTTCCGCACTATCTAGTTTAATTTTGTGCTGGTTTACAAAAAGGTTTTGTTCTAGAATATCAAGAAATTTATGTTACTATATTTTAATCTTTATAGAAAATGTAATAGTTTATTTTATAATCAGCGGTAATAACAACTCTATATAAATTAAAAGCACCCCTATACAGCCAACAGGCGTCAGTATAAGCTCAACCGTGAAGGTGTGTTCACGCCGGTGGACGCAGGAGATGCAAAGGTACGAGCATTAACAAATCAATCAATCGTGAATTAATCCGTGTACGATGTACATTAGTCTAGGAGTACTAGGCGCCCACAAACGTAAAGAGTTCTATTTAATTCAAGACAAATTCAAATGAATGACGCGACGGGCGCTTCGTCTCCTTAAGATACGTTCTTTCCGCTAATGCTCTCCTAGTTAAGTGTCGGATAATTTATTTTCTTTTCTTAAGGATCGCTGGTGTGACCATTGTTTCAACCTCGTAGATCCTCTGGAAATGCTTACTCATCAATATTTTGTTTTAGGTAGTTTATATGATTCATCAATCTTTATAAGATTAAAAAGTATATTTTTGTGCTTTATGAATTCTTGCTAAGAGATTTTTTTATAAAAACTAGAAAAATAGGTTTAATATTAATTGTAAAAATAATAATGTAATTTAAACAAATTGAATTGTCATTAAACAATAAAAATAACAACGTCGACCCATTTTAATATTATTATAAATTTTATTATATCATAAATCTAATAAAAATCATTCGTATTTTATAATATTACAGCAATAATACAACCAAGTCGTATCTTAATTAAATTTCTACGGTGTCATCTTTACATAAGACCAAAGGTAGTCGCCATCAATATTCTTTCTCCGCCGGATAAAAAATAGTAAAGAAAACAATTGAAAACATCATAAGGAAATTTGAACATCGCAGTGTTTGTATAATGCCAATCCACTCTGTGTTAGGTGTACTGATCGTTCTTTCTAGAAATAGGCTCCACGAGAAAAGAAAAATAAATTAAGGGCGAGATTTAAATGATAATTAAGTTAGTGAAGTTGTAAGAAATTGAAGTGGACGGATACAAAAACATGGATAGATAAAAATGGATATATTAACTAATAGATATTTTGAAATAGTGGAAGATAAAAGACAACTTGTACCACTTGTAATAAGAGTAGAAGATGATAATATTAAGATATTTTTTTTTTTTGGTGTCGGGGAAAACCCTCTCTTGACGGGTTCCCCCGGCCTGGGGTGACCGAGGGATATGTAGGACTCCGGGAAAGATGTTTGGCCATCCGACTACCCACTAAAAATCCCCGCTGTTCCCCTATCGCCTACGCCCGGGCCCACGGATATATGGCCTGCCGATCTCGTGTCCCGGGCCGGCGCCGGCCCGCCCTTTGTCTTGAGGCGGGCCCCTTCTAAAGTGTTGGCGCCAGGGGGTCAGGGTTTCGTCCCTCCGGCGCTCTCCTAACAACTCTAGGAGTTGAGGGGGGCCGCGGAACAGCACGCAGCCCTCACCCTCGCGGCAATGGTGCGGGCGGTGGATCCTCCCCCGAGGGGCCGCCCGTGGCCGCTTTTTACGGCGGCCGGAGGTCGTTATTTGACCTCCGGCGCCGACGACGTGGCCTGCGTTGGCGGGAGGGGAGTGTGGTGGTCGACTCCCGCTCCCGCTCCGCCGCCTCCTTTGCGGACATGACTGCCTCGCAGAAGGAGGCGACGGCCGTCCATCCAGGATCGCTCCCGACCATGGACAGAACCAGGGCCGGGAGCGACAGGTTCACCGTGTCCTCCTCGTCGCCCGCGCCACAGTGGTGGCACCCCGACGTCATCTCCAGCCCTATGCGACACAGGTACGTCCCGAAGCAACCGTGCCCCGAGAGGACCTGCGTCAGGCGGAAGGTCAGGGCGCCGTGGCGCCTTCACGTAAGATCTTGATTTTACGTGAAGTATGTTAGATGAGACCATTTTTTTGTAAGTTAACATAACTTTTTATTTATTTTTAATAGGCAAATATTTACAAGTTTGACACGTTTAATGTAATCGTGTACTAAGAGTAAAAACTCCAATTCGGTGACTCCATTAAATCACATAATTATGTCAAATCGACAGAATTATTCGACTTTTCCTTCCAATGGCCCTCGTCAATGTTCAACACAGATCGCAGCAATATATTCCTGCATGAACGTTAGCGAGGGCAGGTCGATTTAGCCTTTGATGCCAGTGCTTTTTAGCTAATTTATAATACTAACATTTTGTCAGCTACGTGATAAATGGATGATATTATTATTATTATACTGTTGCAGGTAACTTATTGTATTATTATATATTTAGCTATGTAGACTTCTCCCGACTTTCATCATTTTTAACTTAATATTATAATTTATAACTGTGTATTTAACTCGTTACTATTATTATTAATGTATATGTTTTATAAATTTAGTTATTAATTAAATTGGATATGTTTTAAAATAATAACTAATTTTGTTTTAATTTTTTTTTAATTAACGATACATTTTGTAACATGGCGTCATTTCCGGATTCTAGCGGAAGACCAATGCTAGTTTTTTTCTAATCAGTTTGTGCTGAGTTAGAAACCTTTTTAGGGCTAATTCTAAGTTTAGTTGTTTTTTGTATTTTTTTATTTTGTAGTCCTAAATATTTTTTCTTTAATATCTTACGCGATACTCGGCTCCCTAATATCTGAATTAGTTACGTATATAGTGCCTTATTTGTATTAGTAAAATAGTCACTGAAATGGAACGATGCTAATAAGTGTGCAGCCGCTGCAGCTCTCTCTCAACCAAATATCTCTTATTCTCTTCCATATACTCTCAGCTTCTAAATAAATGTTTGAACACTAACACTGGACTATAAAACTAGCGAGAAGATGATTTATAAATATAAAGATGTATTTGATACACCAGAGCGTAGTTAGTGCATAAATACAGTTTAAATCTTAGAAAATGCATAAAATTATATTTATAACTATTTTATGCAGTGTGGGTAACATTTTTTTGTACTACCCTCATCGCATTTTCTACCGTACTTGACAAGGTATGATTAAAAATGTATTAAAAACATGTCATGATAAATTGAGTGCAGAATGGAAATATATTTATTATCCTTTTTGTTGCCTAAAGTCAGGAAGTGTTTTCTTGTAGATGGGACTTGAACGATACCTTGTTCTTTCGCCCATATAAAAAAAGGAAACTTTTAATATAAAAATTTAAACCAATCTATTCCATCCATTTTTATTATCAATTTTAGAAAGAAAACTTTTGATATTAAATTTAAAAAAATATATTAGGTATTTGTGAACAAAAGTTCCAACAGCCCCTATATTTGGGTTTCATATAATGTATAACATAACAAAAGGCTTTTGATGCGTGCAAAATATTTGAGATTCCAAACCACAACGCGGGCTTCGTTAAATATTAGCAAGATTAAAAGGAACAATTAACAGCTTTCGTCTTTATGTTTTAAGTTACAACTCGTTAACAGAAATTACGTTATTGTATTATATTTTTGATAGTGTTAATTTCCTTTATCGAGCAAAATGTTAATATAAATTTTATGTATATAATTTTAAAATTAATAAAATAGAAAGAGTTAGGAAATGTAATTTTATTAAATTATTAAGCTTTTTATCGGTGCAGGGGCAGAGAAAGAATACTGACCTCTGTGGCCCGGCTCGGCTTGTCGTAAAAGGCGAAAAAAAACCCCACCCCAGCTACGTGGTAGGGCCCCGAGTCCATCTAAATGGCGACCACTTTTGGCCCTAGGTACGTCGCTATAATAATCTTGTGTTGTGTACCGGCATTAGTAACCCAAGTTCCAATGGCGTTGTAAACGGGCTGAAAGCCTGTCTTCTGTCCCACAGCAATTTAAAAAAAGTGCGTGCGTACAAAGTACACATGTCAGTAGTGAAACTTCTTTGGCAAACTAATTTTTAAATCTTCTAACAAATTTAGAAAAGAGAATTTATGAAATATAATAATTTTATATCTTATTAAATAAAACTCAATTTTTTTGAAATGCAGTCGCAGTTCGAAAGTTCGAATAGATATGTATAAATTCCTGGATGGACGGCCGTCGCCTCCTTCTGCGAGGCAGTCATGTCCGCAAAGGAGGCGGCGGAGCGGGAGCGGGAGTCAACCACCACACTCCCCTCCCGCCAACGCAGGCCACGCCGGCGGCGCCGGAGGGCCAGTAACGACCTCCGGCCGCCGTAAAAAGCGGCCGCGGGCGGCCCCTCGGGGGAGGACCCGCCGCCCGCACTATTACCGCGAGGGTGAGGGCTGCGTGCTGTTCCGCGGCCCCCCTCAACTCCTAGAGTTGTTAGGAGAGCGCCGGGGGGACGAAACCCTGACCCCCTGGCGCCAACACTTTAGAAGGGGCCCGCCTCAAGACAAAGGGCGGGCCGGCGCCGGCCCGGGCCACGAGATCGGCAGGCCATATATCCGTGGGCCCGGGCGTAGGCGATAGGAGAACAGCGGGATTTTTTTAGTGGGTAGTCGGAAAAATCCCGGAGTCCCACATATCCCTCGGTCCCCCCGGGCCGGGGGAACCCGTCAAGAGAGGTTTTTCCCCGAGACCAAAAAAAAAAAAAAAAAAAAAGATATGTATAAATAAGTAATGCAATGCTATCATTCTAAAATTACATTATTGAACACTTCAATAATCCTTAAGCCATTATTAGTAAGGTTAGTATTACTAGAGCAAAAAAATTCAAGTGTATTTCATTGTAATAAAGTCGTAATTCGAACAGATATGTATAAGTCATGCAATCATTTAAAAATTACATTACAGAATAAGCCTTAAGCCATTATTAATAAGGTTAGTATTACTGGAGCAAAAAAAAAAGATTTCATATCTTCCTGACGCTAATATTGTGTTTGATCCGTAAAAATTTTACCCTCATGCGCGCAACGAAGTTTCACTAAAAAAAAGCTCCAGTAGATATATCACAATTACAACGTTCAAAAATCCAATCGAAATTTTCTTTTAAAGAATTAAACTTAAAACGAAATTCACCTTGACCTGATGTAAAAAATATTTTCACATATATCACAACACTATAAATAACTAGATTTTCATGGTTTAAATTTGGCAACACCAGTACTGGCAAACGTACAAGCGTCGGAAATGTTAGATAATTTTACTTTGAAAGCGTGATGTAACCATGTTAGTCATCTAAGTAACTCAAAATTTTAAGTTAAATTTCACTTTCCATAAACCTGCATTTGTATTCTTTTAAAAGAGCTTATTAATAATCCTATATCTTTAAACGAGCAATTCTTGTATATATATGTATATATAATTGGAATCTCGGAATCGGCTCCAACAATTTTCATGAAATTTAGTATACGGGGGGTTTCGGGGGCGATAAATCGATCTAGCTAGGAATCATTTCCAGAAAATGTCAAAAGGTGGCGTTTGCGTAGTCCCAATTTAAACTGAAAAATGACTCTTCCTGACATCTATCGGCGAACTGCCATGACGATAATGACATGCCTTATGTTGTGTTGCAGCACTAGCGGGATCGTTTATCTGCCTGTCAAGCTCAGCTTAAAAAAACATTTAATATAATCTATTTACTTTATAAATTTAAATATGTAACTAGAAGTCGCCGCCATTTTACTATTAGTGACAAAAGCAATATTTTTCAAGAGCCCATTGTTATACTACGAGTTCAAGTACCAGGCTTTCAAGAATCTAGAAGAGCTCGTATGTTACGGCGGTGTCGAGACGTGTTTAAAAAGGGCAGGCGTTTTTGTGCTATTTGCCGCTATATAAAGCTGTATGAGAAATAGATTTTTGTATTCCTAATACATAGATATAGAATTTGCTGGAGATTAAATTATTTTTGTATCATAAATAACAATTAAAATATTTACTAATTTTACTATTAAGACATTTTCAACAACAGATAGGCAGACTCAATAGTAAGCAGATATCATCACCTATGGATGTTTGCGACTCTAAGGGCACCGCGATCATGCTGCTGTCCCATAGGGGTACAGGAACCTGGGTCACTAATGCAGGAACATAACATAAGGTTATTATAGCAGTATCTTATGGACAAAGGATGGTTGTCATCCAGGAGGCCCTGCCACCTAGCTAGTGGTTGTTTTCACCAATAGAAAAATAGTTCTTTAGTTCAACAATAAGATACCGTAGTGTACACCCAGACCGTAAAAAACTATTATCTTATCCTACATATACGAGTATTTCAACTTCTGAGGGAATCAAATGTACAGACACGACCGTACAACGCTACTCACGTAGCCACTGAAGTCTGCCGTGTCTGGAATATTTGATTTTGATGCCGTTGCAGTAAGTTCTTCTTTTTCTTTTTAACATTCTTTGCATTACTGTAGCGTGTCAGTGCCTTCTGCATCCAACTCTTCAGCCGCTAACCAAGCGTGATCCTTTAGAAATGTTGATCAAGGCTCTTCGCTTTTAATCCGTTCACCGACACACCTATTGGTACAATGATTGTACTATCCAGCTTCGACATGGAAATAATCTTCTGCGCAAGGTGCAGAAGTTTATTCGGATTAATTATTAGCGACAAAAACTTAAGATTAGCGACTCTTTTTCGGCTTAAAAAATTACCATCATGTCGAATTACGATATCTGCAATCATAGCTCCATAGATTCATCTATCACGTTATCGGATTTATTGGCGGAAATACTTGTGTATAATAGAAATACATAATTTATCGATCCCAGATAGATATAAACCATTACCAAAAACTGTCTCAGGCCTGTATTGATTATAGGGCTCCTCTAAGCCAACAATACCGTATTTAAGAGCAAGCAATAATACGTGCAAGTACTCACCAATCAAGACGGTATCATCAACAATAATAAATTAAACATTCCTAAAGCTTTACGCAAAATTCAATGCCTAAAAAATGTAGAAATATCGTACAAAAACAATATTTATCTTAGATTAACGGAATGAAATCCCTCGGCTGTATTAAATCTATTAACATGTCTGAAGCATACGTTTTCTCGGGCCGTCACGTTCTGCAGACGTGGCTTATCACGGCCATAACTATGAATTCAGTTTGGGTTATCTTCACATAAGGTTCATGGCTATGAACCCTAGCAGAGGCTTCTGCAATGCGATCTAGAAAGTTCTCTTATAATACGAAGATTCGTCCCTGCCCGGAAACCATTTTTTTCTCGTGTTCCAATTGGAAAGTGCAATAAAAAACTTATTAGAATTATTCAAATGGAACGTTTAAAAATATCCAATTAAGGAACTCATTTGAAATAAGAATTTTGTTTAAAAATTAAAAACATAACTTGTATTAGTTTTAATACGTTAAAATAACATTAATTAATTTTTTAAATATATTTTATAATTCACACACAACGCCATCTAGTCCCGCAGTAACCAGAATATTTGTGTTATGTTATACGAGACAATGACATACAACTTATAAACAACGGAGGTCGTCAATTCGACTACTTATAGTAGACAAGCGTGTTCAAGTTACCAGGAGCGCATATCACGTAGGACATGTGCCATTCGTCACGTTATATACGACATCAATAAAGTCACAATTCGCGTAGACATAGCCATATAATGTACAGTTTGCAGACAAATAACTTTATAGTTGTTTATATATGGCTAGTAATATGTACAGTCGTGTTTAAATTAATATAGACCTTTAACAAATTTTAGCTAACGCAAAATTTTTAATAACATGTTTTTTCCGTGCAGAGGCAGAGTGAGAATTACTACTACTAACCCCTGCGGCCGGGGTCGGCCTGTCGTAAAAGGCGACAAAACAACCCACCCTGGCTACGTGGTAGAGCTCCAATCCCGTCTGGGTGGCGACCTCCTTTAAGTATACCGCTATAATAACCTTGTGTTATATTTCGCATTAGAGACCCAAACTCCTATATATATGGGACAGCAGTTTGTTTGCGGTGTCCCTACCGTCGCAAACATCCATAAGCGACGGTAACTGCTTACAGTTAAGCGGGCCGTCAGCCTGTCTGATGTTCCTCAGCAATAAAAAAAAATAACTGTTTTATCCTTTTTTGTGGTGGAAATGCTTAATCCACGGCCCACTGTTTGGGGGCTCACGGGGAAGTTTGAGACTACTACGCAATGCGCCCGTATGCTTTCACAAAAAAGGGATTCATGTCGTTGGTAAAAACGTGCCTACTAAAATCTAGACTGAGATGGGAATCATATCCGTGACCCTCGTTGGCGTTCCGACTCGCGAACACCGTTGCCCTACGGAGGTCTAAGTTTAGTATCGACAATCGCAATTTGTTAATAATATCCTATATCAGATCTAACGACGGGAAAAATGGAATGTGGCCTCGCTTTCATTACATGTGAGAAAGAGGAATAAAGTAAAAAAAATATGAAATTTAAAAAAAAATTCTTTTTATGATGGCCTAGAACTAACAGGGTAGCTCAATTTTTTACTATGACTTCACATACTCGTAGATTGATAGATAATTATTTATTGTTTACCACACAATTTTACAGAAACAAAGATATATTCTAGAAAAAAAAGTACAACGTAGTGGACAAACGACGGGTCTTATCACTAAATAGCGATTTTTTCCAGACAACCTATCAGGCATATTTAAAGCAATTGTATAAGACGGTGTACAACACACACAAAAATCAAGATCAGTAAATATTATACAAAAAAAAAGAATTAAAATAATCTTGACTTTAGATAATGGTCATCAACCATGTTTTTAAAACTGGCAAGAGATTTTACTTTTCTCATATCCAGAGGGAGGGAATTTCAAGTTTGGACAGCCTGTACTGCAAAGAAATTGGAAAAGATTATCGAAGAGTGTACAGGGGTCTGTAAGAGCAAGTTTTCAATAGAGCGCAAAGAGCGGGAATGATTTGTATAAGGAAATTTAAAATAATCCTTAAGGTTAATTCCTTAAGGTTAGGAGGGGAAGAACAAGGAATAAACAGTATTCTATACAGTAAATTGAGAATATGAGCATTCCAGCGAAGCGGGATTGGCAACCATTAGAACTTTTGGATTATTCAGAAATATGGTCATATTTTCTTAAACCAAACATGAACTTACAAACATTTTGAAGACGTTCCAGCTTCAATAGTTGCTCTTGGGCAAAGTTAAGACAGCAGACATCGGTCTAGCCAAGGATAGGGAGTAATAGAGATTGAAAAAGTTTTATCTTAGTGGTAAATGCAAGAAAGTTTTTGAGTTTTTTAAGAGGCAAAGGCTTTTTTAATTATAAGAGGCAAAAATTCTACGACTTAATTTCATTCTGTAATGTGCGGCCGCCAACATAGTTCTTTGTCAAAAATTACACCAAGATGTTTTATCTTATCACTAATTGTAATCTGGATACCATCTCGTACATCCGAATGTAAATTTAAATTATATCCTGGCGTAACACAGCATGGCGCTTTTTAGTGTAGTTTTTATATCTTTGCTTACTACTCAGTCTCCAACGATCCCAACGCATCGCGATGTGTTAGACCCTCGTCATTGGAATAATACTTAAGTTGGTGAATGTGCAAAAAGAACGTTACACACATGTAAGTAATAAAAATATGTTATATATTATCACCTAAATTATGACTGTACCTGTAATATAAGTGTTAGTTCCCCAAAAAGATTATTAGAAATTAACATTTGACTTAATTGGTAGCGCGTCGACAATGTTATTCCAAACTACCTTCATATAAATAACACAACAGTTATTGAAAAGTTTGCATTTATTATAAACTAGCTGACCCGGCAAACGTTGTTCTGCCATATAAATAATAAAATGTCAAAAAATTAAAAAAAAATTTTTGGGGGTGGATCACCCCTAACATTTAGGGGGATGAAAAATAGATGTTGGCCGATTCTCATAGATACCGGATAAGCACAAAAAATCACTAACTCAATTTAGTTATCTGCCTACTGCCTACCCCCTAAGAACGATGGCGTGATTATTTATAGCCTATGACCATTTCTAGGTTATCATCTATCACCATACCAAATTTCATCAAAATCCGTTCAGCCGTTTAGGCGTGAAAGAGGAACAGACAGACAGACAGACAGACAGAGTTACTTTCGCATTTATAATATTAGTATGGATAACAAGACGACTTATTTTGTAAATTAAAAGATTAGTTGGCAAGCGGTTAAAGTACGGATACCGATATAAGTTCATTACAGCCTTCAGATCAGTGACGTAATAGATACATTCCAAGAGAACTAAAACCGACTTTATGGCTGGATTTGCGAAGATTGGAAAGTAAAAGAAAAGAATGCAAGAATAGTTTGGCGTTATAAGAGATAGTATTCATATCATATACGACGTTGCAGTGTGGAAGAAATAATTGAGAAGCGTGACCCAGGCTTCCAAAGATGCTGGGAATGTGATGGGGGTTCCACCAATGGGAAGTCCCGTTGCGTACATTCCATGTGTACAAAGGAACGCCATAGTTGCGTCAGTGGATAATCCACTGACTATATACGCCACTACGTAGGCTTCATTACCAAAAGTTGGGGAATAATTGCGTATTACATGGGAGTTCGAAAAAAGTAGCTAGTTGAGGTTTTTAGGTTATTACATTAATTATAATAATTATGTATCAAAATAAAAGTTTATCCGGACAGTTTTTAACTGATATGTAATATCCTTAAATCACATGTCAAAGGCCTTCCGGGTCCCCTTATTTGAAAAGTTTTTCCCTGATTAGGGAACTTTAGCGAGTGTTTCATTGTACGAGGGATGTGGACCTCGAATTTTTCATCCTAAAATTTTCTTCTTTTTTTCATCAACCATTTTTTTTCTTATAGTTTTATAACGCTTTTTTATAACGCTTTTTTTTAAGATCCAAAAGAAAAAAAAGTTCTGGTGGAATTAATGTTTCTACTATTTTTTTTTTGTGAACGATACACATTTATTACTCTAGATGATGACAGTACCACCAAATTCCTCGACCACTACAGAGTTAGGGCTACGACTATGAGGTAACTCTGAGACCTTGATCAGGGATACAATTAGTTTTCATTTTGCTTATTTTACTTTACAAAATGACCTAATTATTTTTAATGTGTTTCTTTCTTTTTCTTTGTCTTATTTTACGAATTTATGGGTAAAACATTTTCCTTTCTTCCACTGTCTTTTGGACAATATTTAGCCAAACAAACAGTATTAGTAAATACTAATCCTTATATACTAAAGTATATGAGGATTAATAGTCTTATTTTAAATGTTAATAGTAATACAAACCCAACAACTTTTGTCACAGGTTACACAAAAAAATGTTTTATGTGAATAAGAACCAGCAACAAAAGACCGATTTGATTCATAAATTATTAGATTTGGGTATTTAATAATAACAATAAGAAAAGAAATCCAAAATGTTAATAGCATAATGAAGATGGAAATGGAATAATATACATTACACATTATATTATGACACATTGTTCAGAGTAAGATATTTTTCGTAATTTTTTTTATGAAATCCACATATCTCTATCCGTTTAGGGGCGGAGAAAGAATACAGAGCTCTGCGGCCGCGGTCGGCCTATCGTAAAAGGCGACAAAACAACCCACCCTAGCAACGTGGTAGGGCCCCAAGCCCGTCTGGATGGCGAACACCTTTGGTCTTAAGTATGTCGCTATAGTAATTTTGTGTTGTGTTCCGGATTAGTGACCCAAGTTCCTGTACATGGGACAGAAGCGTGTTCACGATGCCACTGGCCTTGCAAATGCCGGTAGGCGACGGAATTGCTAAATTCTAAGTGGGCCGTCAGCCTGTCTGCTATTCTACATCTGCGTCTATTCATTCTTTCTATCATTTTTATTGTTACATGGCTTTTTCTTTACATTATATGGCCATACTCTGTTACTTTTTTAGTATGTTAATAATGGCACTATTGTAAAACTTGCCCTGATATACTTATTTTTAATTTTATACATTTGTCCATAAATCTAGAAGATAAAAAAAATTAAAGTAATTGCATTTACTTACTTTAAAAAAGTAAATATTCAAAAGAGAGACTTATGTTTTTGAGTTAAGAATCATAGTGTCTTGATTATTACGATTGAAAAGTGTAGTTAATAGTTGAAAGATGGTTTTGGGGCCCGGCGCCAACAATTTAGAAGGCCCGCCATATGACAAAGGGCGGGCCGGCGCCGGCCCGGGCCACGAGATTGGCAGGCCATATATCCGTGGGCCCAGGCGTAGGCGATAGGAGAACAGCGGGGTTTTTTAGTGGGTAGTCGGATGGTCGAACATCTTTCCCGGAGACCCACATATCCCTCGGTCCCCCCGGGCCGGGGGAACCCGTCAAGAGAGGTTTTTCCCCGAGACCAAAAAAAAAATGGTTTTGGGGAGTTACTTTTTTTTCAAGATCTCATACTGTATTTACATAAAGTCTGATATTTCGGAAAATAAATATCTAAATAAGTCATAATATACACTTAAGTAAATATTAAGAGATTTTAAATCATAACTTCCTAAATCTATTTGGTTATCCCGAAATTCGGAGTTTCGCTGTTATATATCGTTATAACAATTGCGGAATTTATTGCTTCAGTCTGAAATATATAAATTCGGATACGTTGAATTTAGGCAATTTATATCTGAGCATTCGGGAATAAGAAGGAATTGAAATATTTATATCATGACTTATCGTAAAATCAGTCAGTATTTTTAGTAAAAATATAATAATACAAATACATTGTTTTCAGATACAAATATCGTTTTGTTTTATGAATAAATAAAATATTTATAAAAAATAATAGATAAAGACGCTAGAAGAAGAATAAATGCGGGATGGCTGATATGGGGACAAGTAACTGGTGCAACTTGTTTTTACGCCATTTTAATTAAAAGGGCACATTTATAAATCTGTCATAAGGCCTGTTATACGATGTTGAATGTTGAGCCACTAAAGTGGAAGTCCAGAGGCGTCTCCATTCAGCTGAGATGAGAATGTTGAGATGGATATGTGGAATGACAAGAACGGATAAAGTGAGAAACGAGTATATAAGAGGAACTGTGATAGTTGCACATATAATTGGGTACCTATTTGAAAAAAAAATTCTTGAATTTTTTTATGTATTTTAAAACTTTATTATTAATAATATTGATATTTAATGCAAAAAACTTAAAAAAGTTTTTTTTTTCAATTAATTATAAACAATTCAAAATTGATGAAATTTAAATAAAAATCACGTGACTATAAACGCGCCATGATTGGTCACCATAGTTGTGACGTCGTAATGTTATAGCTATTCAATCAAACAGTACAGAGTTAAAGGCTATTAAACGTGATTAGACAATAACATTGAAAATTTATTTGTATATTTAGATAAATAATAATTAATAACAATGGTATTAAGAAATACTTACATCGAAATGATCTTCACAACAAAAAAAATTCGATTTTGTTTTGGGATTATCACGGTGCACTGCTCGAAACCATTTATTTCGACATTTGTCAATCTTGTCATTGATCCGGGCTATTAGGTTGAATCTTCTCAACAGATCAGAAAAAGATACGATTATAATAGCAAGCCACTGCTTTTAATTTCAGCGCTGAGCCCTGTTAAAGCACTGAGTCCACATGAACGAGAGATCACCCCATCGATTTTACCAATTGTTTCTGCCTTTCCCAGAGTCTCTGATATAACAAATATTGGTAAAATACAACTACTTGATAACTAGTGGTGAGCATTATCTTCAGCAATACTACCGAAAGAAATCACTTCTGTACAAAAACCGATGTATTTTGGTGCAAGCCATTGGCATTATTTAACAAACCACAGGCCATTTATAGATATAGCAAAATTTGCTCTAGATTGCTTAGTACTTCCCATGCTAATGCTCACTGTGAGAGAGTTTTCAGTAAACTGCAACACAATCAATAGACGCCATTTTGTTGTCTTGTGAAGCTATTAAAGACTGTAGCAACAGTGGGAATTGTGTTGATTATATTCCAACTGTGGATACTTAGTATGTTATTGAGATTAATTTATAAGATTTCTATGGATGAAAGTAATATTGAAGAACTAATAAAATTGGAAGAAGAATAAATTTTGTGTTAATGTTTTTTTTTTAACTATAGTCTTGTGCTTGACCGCCATCTCACCTGATGTTAAGTGATGTTTGGTCTTAAGTATGCCGCCATAATAACCTTGTGTTGTGTTTCGGCATTAGTGACACAAGTTTCTGTACCCTTATGGGACAGCAGCGTGTTCGCGATGTAACTAGCGTTGCAAACACCCATAGACGACAGTAGCTGCTAAATTCTAAGCGGGCCGTCAGCCTGTCTGGTGTCCTACAGCAATAAAAATGGTCACCATCCAGACGGACTTGGGGTTACTAAACTACATAGCTAGGGTGGGTTGTTTTGTCGCCTTTTATGACAGCCCGGTCGCAGAGGTCTGTATTTTTTCTCCGCCTCTGCACGGATAAAAAATTGTACGAAATTTGCCCCTTTTTATTTCTAAAAGTACTTTGGATGTCATTTTGTGACTTATTGAGGGTCACATCCGACCTATTTAAAAAAATCAGGCTATCAGTCATCCCCGAAGAACATATTTAACGGATCAATATTAGGGTCCGCAAGGGGTTGGATCCGGTAAAATATTTGCCACATTTACTTTATTTATTTTCTTGTGATCCCACATTCCGATATGTTGGATTCAAGTTTCATGTAAATAGTATTCTGTTATTGACATTTCTTAAAATTGATAATATCATTTTTAAATAACCTAAATGTAGGTTTCCTTAATATAAACTAACTTGAAGTTTGTAAATGTTTAAATACGCAATAACCAAAATTAGTAACAGTTTATATGACGAAATAATACGGGCATTAATTATTATAGAAATAATATAATAATTAATACATAAATAATCATATGTTTATATTTTTAAATTTAATATTATAATATAATAGATATTAACCAGCGGAATTGTTTCAGTTTCTGTTATAATATTATGGTAGACTAGCTGTGCCCGCGACTCCGTCCCCGTGGAATAGTGGGCATGCATAGTGGCAGCATTTTTTGGATATATCTTATGGTTTATTTTGGATTACAAACCCTATAAACCCTAAAATATAAATATATGAAATATGCAAACAGTGTTATCGAATGCAATTGTTACGCCATGCGCCTCCGGAATACGTGCGTTCGAACCTACAATATCAGCCTAAGTTAAACCCTACTTCATATGATTAATGATATAAATCTGAGGTCAACTTAAATTAGAATTGATAAAATTCCGAAATTGATCCTTTTTAACTAAAACTATTTTTTTTTTCTAATAGTTTAAAAGTAGCCTAAGTTACTCCTTGTTACATCAGCTATCTGCCAAAATCGGTCAAGCCATTTCAGAGTTTAGCCGGAACAAACAAACAGAAAGACACACAAAAATTTAAAAAAATGTTGTTTTGGTATATGTACCTACCGTGTATACATCCAAATGCACTTAGTAAAAAGCGGTTATTTTAATATTACAAACAGACACTCCTATTTTATTTATTTGTATAGATAATTAATTTTAGTTATTGGCAAGTATTGGCAGGAGTGGAAACACCTGTTGATGGATAGGGAAATTAGCAACAGAAAAACATAAAAGACGGTGGAATACTAAAAAATGGACAGTGTAAGAAATATAATTGATAAATGAAATATATTTGTGGTGATTAATGTTCACGTTGGTTTTAATTTCTAACTTTTATAAATAACGGAAGTAAGACTGAAATAAAAATATTATGTAAAAATTCGCACAGCGCCATTTCCCAAAGTACAGTAAGCTCTTGCGTCATAGTTAATAGGTAACTAATATACTTTCTTCTTATCTAAATTATTTAAATAAATCTGTCTAAATAAATTATCTTTCTTTTCTAAATAAATACATATTATAGATAAACATCCATATGTTAGACGGGAATCAAACCTCCAGATGACCTCCAGAAACGTACCGAAGTGTGTTAGCCGCCACGCCATGGAGATCATCAAAATGTATAACATATTTTTTTACAAAAGAACGATATATAAATAAATAACGGTATATAATACTCTAGTATATAAGTTGACTAATACCCATAACATAAGAGCTATGCTACTTTATGGCTAGATGGCACTGTGTGAATTTTTACAGTATACTAGCTGACCCGGCAAACGTTGTTCTGCCATATAAATAATAAAATGTCAAAAAATTAAAAAATAAATTTTGGGGGTGGGTCATCCCTAACATTTAGGGGGATGAAAAATAGATGTTGGCCGATTCTCAGATGATTCAATATGCTCACAAAATTTCATGAGAATCGGTCAAGCCGTTTCGGAGGAGTATGGCAACGAAAACTGTGACACGAGAATTTTATATATTAGAGAAGATTTATATTGCTTTTAAATACACCGTAAAATCGTCGCCTAGCCTAGTGACATTATTCATAAATATCGTCTAAAGAGTAAAATATTTCTAACCACATTTATTGTTAACTGTTTTTTTTTTAGTTTTTATTATATTAACTAAAAACTAAATGTTGTTATCAACATTTAGTTTTTAGTTAATATAATACACAACCATTCACAGGGAGTTTAATCTGTTACGTTCAATATATATCTTCAATATATACTATCTTCATATACTCTAACTAAATAAGTGCTCAAGCATAGTTTTGATATAGCTTCTGTGTCAATTTATTTTCGCTACGCTCGGCAATGTAACGATTTCCTCTGACGAACGGTTATAGACGGTTTGAATTTATGATCGCCTAGTACAACAGGGGATTGGGTTCGCCATGATTGTATGGAATGGGTGGTTGAGAGAGATGTAACGTGTTTACTATAGATAATATTACAAATATGATAGTATGGATGTATGTTTGTCAATTCGTCGCACTAAAATTGTGTGAAATAGAGCACAGATTATAATACTATGGTAAAAAAATGTTAATTATTATATTAAACACGAACGGAGTCGCGGGTAATAGCTTAAAATATTTCTAATAAATGTCGGTTTATAAACATTTATTAACCAAAACAATACATAATCGTATATTCACTCACAGAGAAATAATACACATACATACACATACATATAATCACGCCTCTTTCCCGTAGGGATAGGCAGAGACCACTTCTTTCCACTTGCTACGATCCTTACATACTTGTTTCGCTTCGTCCACTTTCATTATTCCCTTCATACATGCCCTTCGGTTTAGGGTACTCTTGACCTGGCCTTTTTTCAAGACGTCCCTGATCTGATCTCAAAACGTCCGCCTAGGTCTACCCCTTCCAACACTTCCATTCACACTCGCCTTATACACTTTTTTCGTCAATCGTTCTTCATTCATTCTCTCAACATGGCCAAACCATCTCAGCATACCTTTCTCAATTTTTGTCACTACATCTTCTTTCAGACCACAACGTTTCCTTATCTCACTATTTCTTATCCTCTCACTCAGTTTAACTCCTAGCATACTACTTAACGCTCTCATCGTAACTGCATTTATTCTGCTTTCATGTTTCTTCTGCCATACCCAACTTTCACTTCCGTACATGAGTGTCGGAACCAACACCCCCTCATGCACAGTCAGACGAGCCTTGTTAGACACCTTTCGACTATTCATAAAGGAGTGCAAAGCTCCATTCACCATGTTTCCTGCATTCACTCTTCTTTCAATATCACTCTCACACTTTCCACCTCTTGTAAACTTTGAACCCAGATACACAAACTCATTAACCTGTTCAATTTGTTCATCTCGAATCACAATATTGCAGTCTGTTACTGTTTCATCTCTTTCAAACACCATCACTTTCGTATTCTTTACATTCATCTTCATTCCCTTTCTAACAAAAGCTCCACTCATAACAGTTACCATCTCCTGCAACTCCTCGGCCGAAGACGCAAGTAATACTTGATCATCAGCATAGAGAAAACATTTGACGAGTAACTCATTCATTCTCAACCCACTTTCATTCGGAAATAATAAGAGAAAGTAATACCCGATTTTGTACAACTTACCGATTTGTTACATAGACCAAATAGGTATTTAAAATTAGGACTACCCTCAATTTGAAATATGTATTAATTTTTTGTACATTAAGTGGGCTTATTAAAGACTGATATTCTAATATTGTACAGCGTCATCAACTCAGACGCCATCTTTAATCTGTCAAACTCATACAACACACTCTCTTTCAGCAACGTGTTGTTCCTTCCAATAATTTTGACCTTACAGATGAGGAGCATCGGAACAAAAACCGATAAATCACATTTGTGTTTTTGTGGGAAAATGTAAAAATATGGCCTAGTTCATGGTTTTCTAATTTAGAGTTAAACGAAATCTATCAATTTATTGGTGTTAGCATCACTTTTTGGAAACCTAAATTCTGCATTCGTGACTGTGGTACCTGTTGAGTTATAAAAAAAAAGAAAATGGATTTATCGGTTTTTGACCAAACCAACTTGATATATCGGTTTTTGATAAAACGCTATAGGATATATCGGTATTTGATCAAATGCTAGTATGAATATGAGGGCTTGATAAAATGCGGCTGAACATGCATCAGTGTTTCTAAAGCCAGATTAGTGATTCCAAAGCAGTTCTGCGCTTGCCCTTCGTTTTTTTCGAGCTCCTTGATTAATGTCTGCTACAACAGGATTACCTATATCTTCTGACAAGTAACTGCGAAAATGTCAATGTCAAGCTGTCACTTATCAAATTTAAAAATAAGGCCGCTTTTTACACTAGTTTATCCTACAATTGTTTATGGTTTTGTCGTGAGAAACTCGAAATTATAGATATATCGGTTTTTGACAGAATCAAAAGAGTCAACAATAAAAAATGTTAGGGATTTATCGGTATCTGTTCCGATCGCCATCGTTATTTAGTACGATTGACGTAAATATCGGTTTATGTTCAGATCCGGATATTTCGCAGACGGATTTAGAGCAGATTTACCATTTTTTGACCAAGTTACATTAACCATAGAGCAAGATATGTACGAGAACAACCAATTGGCATCATAAAAAAAGAAAATGTCAAAATGTGATTTATCTGTTTTTGTTCTGACGCTCCTCACTGATATGGGATAAATTACGGTCATATCACAAATTTCATATTATCCTCTAAATAATATAATGTTAGTTTTACAAATCGAGCTTTCTTCCAATAAAACCATTTAGCTCGTATATCACAGTGTTAAGAAAGCACTCTTGTCAATAATTCATTAAATATTAATAAGGTTTTATTTTATTATCATCTCTGAAGGTTTCTCTTGTATGTATTCATGTAAATACGACTGCGATAGTATCAGTAATATTATATTTGTACACATTTATATGTTTACATTTATTTGCTACTTTTTTTTTAATAAATATATTCGCACATTTCACTTAACGCCATCTCGTCCCAAACTAAGTTGCATAGCACTTGTGTTATGAATACTAGACAACTCATATACTACATATTATGTTATATATCTCTCTTTTAAAAATAAATACATATTATAGATAAACACCCAGACGCTGGACGGCGTTATCAGTTACGCCAGGAGGTCATTTGTTTGTAGTAATTATGCTCATATTTGTATATTCCATGACATTTATCAATAATTCAACAATTCAGATTTGCCATTTAATATAGGAAACCGAATACCATTTAATATAAATGATATCTGCAATATAGTTTGATTATCCAGCATCAGTTTTGACAACGTCATTCGAAATTATCGCGGCTTTTTATAAAATAAAATAAAATATACCCGGGTTGCTCAGAGTGGACTTTCAGTTGCCTAAGATTTTTTTTTTTAATTTTTACATCTTTTAATTGTAAAAGAAGTAAACATTTGCATTGATAAAACGCTGCATGGAAAAGAAACCGCGGAAAATTCTACAGCGACTTTTTTAGTCTTATTTTTTTTTCTTTTTATAATAGGTTCCACTCATCATGAGATATCTAAAACCATACACCTGATTGACTTGAAATTTAGCATATTTACTCATTTCGTAATGTGAATGCTCACCGGTTTTACAGAAATCTCATAATGCAATATTCATCAATAATTTATATGGCAGAACAATTATATTCAAAAAAATATTATATATTGGAAAAAATATAAATGAACTACAATTTCTTGAGCGATGAAAGGACAAAGGAAACGTATGATAACGAATGCGTTACCCGAAGCTAGAATCGGCTTATTTATGGCTGAACCAGGTGTCGATGAATAAGTTATGTCCTCGATCGATATCCATACCTGACTTATGATACTATATTTTTGGGGTTATATGAAAATCTTACGTCATTCGCCTTAGGCGATTGAAAAGCAACGGGCCTTATCTCGCTTTGAAATAAATATACTGAGGAAATTTAGACGACCTCCGTGCTCCGACTTCGTTGAGTGACAATCGATTAACGAACAAGGATGCTGAAGACCGAGCGAAAAAGGAAAACGTTCCCCGGGCACCGAAGCGAAAATTGGGATTGAATGGATTTAAGGCTAGGATGGTGATTAATTTAGACGACCTCCATGTCCCAACGGTAAACGCTCGTCAATACGCTTACAGAGGTCACCAATTCCAATTTGGGTGATTAATAATAAACATACTGTGATAATTCACATGACGCCCTCAAGTCCCAAAGTAAGCATTAGAGCTCTTCTGGTATAGATAGTAGAAAACTGACAAATTTCCTTTTTTTTTCTAAATAAATTCATATTATACATAAACCAGACTCTAGACTCGTATTTACGCGTAAAATACACATATTTACGAAAAAATATCTGAGTATATTAGTAGACAACAGTTCTTCTTCTTACTTTGGAAGTAGTTGGCACGGTGTAAATGAATTTATTTATTTAATAGAAGTACAAAACCTGTTACAATCATATATACAACTTTTAATATATAATGATACATGCTATATCCTATATCTTTAAACGAGCAATTCTTGTATATACTTATATAATTGGAATCTCGGAATCGGCTCCAACAATTTTCATGAAATTTAGTATACGGGGGGTTTCGGGGGCGATAAATCGATCTAGCTAGGAATCATTTCTAGAAAATGTCATTTTACTCGTTTTTTTTTTATTGGAAGAAAAATAACAAAAATGTGACTCTTCCTGGCATCTATCGGCGAATAATAATACTATTTTTTTAAATTGCTTTAACGACACAACACTGAAGCTATTCCAGCAGATGGCGTTGTTAAGTAACAAGAAGTCAACGAGTGTTTGCTTTGAGGTTAGACAAAGAAAATCAATTGTTAATTTCCAAAAAACACAATTTATAAAAAAAATACCAAGCAAAGCTCGGTCATCCCGATATTTGTAATTATTTAAGCATTACTCTCTTTTTATGGGATTGGTCTCTAATGTCTGAGGATCGTGGTCAGCATGAAGGTTGCATGTGAAGCGGATGATTTGTCTCCACCGGTTTTTGTCCAGCGCACTTCCTACGACCGTGTAGAATTTGAATAACGACGTCTTTGACTTGATCGGTCCATCTTGTTGGTGAACGTTATTGATTGGTGAAACATTCGGTGTCCCCAACCACAATCAGTATTTTCAAATTCTCGTCGCCTCTGCGCATTGTTTGGCCAAAATATGAAAGAATGCGTTGTTGGCAGTTTTATTCGGAGTTGGGTCAGTCCAAGGTATTCTAAGCAATCCGCAGTTAGCAGTCCAAAGTATTAAAAATTTCTATAAAGATAAAAATTCAAGGTGCCATTCAATTAAATTAATAATTTATCATCGTTCAAAATATTTGTTTGTTTCGATTAAATATATCGATACCAGCACTGACTTTGACGTGTGAATTGTTACATTATTTATTTAATCTTATAAAAATGCGTTTATAATCCGCAACGACGTAACACCATTGGTTCCTAATTAAGAATTTTAAAATTAGCCAGTTATCATAAATGATAAATCATTATTATATATTAGTCAAGATTGTAACCGGGTTTCAAAAGTGTTGAAAGTAAAAAAAAAGAAAATGAGATATTTATTGGTTAACAATATACCATAAAAGTTGGCCAAAATATAATAAGTATAGCCATATGTGACCCGTGAATCATTACATTTAGACCAGCTGCCAATGTTATTATTCAGTTTAAAAAAATATTTAAACTACAACATAATTATTAGAATTAAATTTATGAGTAACTAGCTGTGCCCGCGACTCCGTCCGCGTGGAATAGTGACTTCGGCAGAATTTTGGTTTATTTTGGATTACAAACCCTATAAACCCTAAAATATAAATGAAATATGCAGACAGTCAGTATTATCGTATGCAACTGTTACGCCATGCGCCTCCGGAATACGTACGTTCGAACCTACAAAGTCCAGCCTAAGCTATAAACCTTATTTCATATGATTGATGACATAAATCTGAGGTTAACTTAAATTGGAAATTCAACCTACAATGTCCAGCCTAAGCTGAACCCTATTTCATATGATTGTTGATATAAATCTGAGGTCAACTTAAATTGGAATATAAAATTTTCGAAACTTATCATTTTTAACAAAAAATATTGGTTTTCTAAAATAAAAATAGCCTAAGTTACTCCTTGATACATCAGTTATCTGTCAGTGAAAGTCCCGTCAAAATCGGTGCAGCCATTTCAGAGATTAGCCGGAACAAACAGACAGACAAAAATTGTAAAAAATGTTTTGGTATATGTACCGTGTACGTCCGAATGCACTTAGTAAAAAGCGGTTATTTTAATATTACAAACAGACCCTCCAATTTTATTTATTTGTATAGATGTATAGATAAATTACATAAACATGCATGTAATTTGTATTTATATTGTCTTGTGGTTAACTTTTTAAACTCTTTTGAGAGTTGTTTGTTTTTGTACACGTGACAAGACAGTTTTGAGACAGTGCTGTTTTTCTAATCGGCATTATCAGTAGGATCATGTATAAATTATATACATACATATATAATTTCAATAATTGATGATATAATTTCATTTAACTCTAAGACGAAGGTACTTTCATATACGTAAAGAAATGAAACTTTAGCATCGTTGTGATTTGAACATTCAATGAAAGAAAAAGCGACACCAAAAAGAAACACACATATTCACACATATATATGATTCAGCCCGAAGTATACGGTGTTTTCTATAATCTTCGTTTCCTCTTTGTTCGAGCTTTCGTAGCTTTTATACTTTTTGAGCTTAGTGAGAATATTATAAAAATATTAAAAAATAATAGTGCCATCTATGGAACACTCTACAAGAAGCGAAGCTTTATGGTATAGTAAGCGTAAGAACTAAGCGTTAAAAAATAATGAAAAAAGATAAAATGATGGGGGGAAATAAAGCCTTGCAAAAATAAAATAAAAAACCTGAAAAAAATTTAGGTTATTAATATCATTAAGGTTTATAATAGAAGCGTACTTTTCTGAACTTCTACCGCACACACGCACACGCTTTTTATTATTTTCATAGCTAAAAATACTAAAAATATGGAAACCAATTTGTTTGCAATGCGTGAATGTAGCCCGTGATTGCAAGCGCAATGCATATAAAATGCATGCAACGTTCCAGCGGATACATATCAAAGACACGCAAGCCAATCGTGACGTCATTCCATTTCATTCATAACGTAGCTGTGGTTTATTTTAAACTATTTATATCCTAGTAGCTTGGATCCAACTAGATTTGCAAAAAAAAACTATACTTAAAAAATATATACTTTGACGTAACAGAACAAAAATAGCTGAAGATTTCATTCCTTAAGCCGCAACTATTTATCTGTAAAAGGAATGATAAGTTTTATACATACGAACCATTAGTCTCAAATCTATAAATGCCCTTAAAAAGTGTTTTTAAGATAAAACTCACTTTTATCGCGAATTTTAACTACTGTGAATGTAGTTACGAATTTTCATGGAAACTTGAGGGACAGTTATCAGTTAACTTCATTATGTTGCATCGTAAAAATTTTATTCCCATTTTTTCCAAACAAAAGCAGTATAACTTCAGTAATTAAAATTGATTACACAATTGAATTCCAATTTGGAGCACGCGCCGATCTTTCTTATAATGCCTGAGGGTCAAAGATCTAACAGAAGTCTATTGCGTAGCTTGTATTTTGGTTGATCTTTGCATAATTATCCGTGCAGGGGCGGAGAAAGAATACTAACCTCTGCGGCCGGGGTCGGCCTGTCGTAAAAGGCGAAAAAACAACCCACCCTAGACGTGGTAGGGCCTCAAAGCCCGTCTGGATGGCGACCACCTTTTGTCTTAAGTATGCCGCTATAATAACCTTGTGTTGTGTTCCAGCATTAGTGACCCAAGTTCTTGTACTCTTAAGGGACAGCAGCGTGTTTGCGATGCCACTGGCGTTGCAAACACCCATAGGTAACTGCTAAATTCTAAGCGGACCGTCAGCCTGTCTGTTGTCCTACAGCAATAAAAAAAAGATGGACGTAGGGTCAATGAGCGCTTTAAGATTTGTAATCTAGTGCCACTGTCGTACAAAAATATTGGCCACTTAAGTTTGAGCAACGTAAATTCAAATATTTACTGGGTTTTTACTGGGTATAGGAAAGGGTGGTATTGCTTTTATTTTATCAATCAGATTTTGATTTGACTTGATGAAAAGACCTTTATGATATATCTATTTTCTAAGGTTCGTATAGCAAATTTGTTGGTTTCATTGTTCTGATCATGATTGACATAATAATAATAATAAAGCCCTTTATTCAGACACACTTAGTATCTATTTACAAAGTACTAATAACTAAAAACTATGTATATACAAAAAAGTATGGATATACAAAATATTTTTTTTATAGCTAAATTAATCTATTCTATTCTAATACTTAATTATTTTTTGTAGGTCTGTTTGCCAATCGGCAAAGGCCTCCTCCAACCTTTTCCATTCCTGTCTTTCTTGAGCCACTCTATTCCACGTTACTCCTGCTACTTGCCTAATGTCATCATCCCACTTTTTCTGTGGTCTGCCCCGATTGACATATAAAATCTTAATTTATTGACATGGTTTATTCTGTTATTTTAATGAATAATAACCTTCAAATATCTACAGTAAATTTAATGATAAAGAAATTGACATAATTAGAAAAAAGATGTAGTCTATATCTATATCTATACTACTATTATAAAGAGGAAAGATTTGATTGTTTGTTTGTTTGTTTGTTTGCTTTGAATAGGCTCCGAAACTACTGACCCGATTTAAAAAAATATTTCATTGTTGGGAAGCTACACTATCCCCGGGTGACATAGGCTATATTATATTTTCAAAAAAATTAGGGATCCTTACTAAAACTCCAATAATGTAACCCAAAGTGTAAAAAAATTACCTAAAATATTATTTAAATCGCGTGCGTTGCGAAAACTATTGATGATAGAATAAAACAATGTACTACAGCTTTGTAGAACACATCATTATTTACAAAAAGTGTCGCGACAGCATATGTCTAACTATTATAGTTATGCCACAATAAGTGTTCTTTTATTTTAAAAATTTAATTGAAATGCCGCCCCTAGAAAAGGCTCTTTATTTGGATCTTGGTATTAATCCTTATCAAAATAAATTACTTCATATTCAAAACTATTTCAATACCTTTATATAACTTTTTGAATTATTCAATTCGGATATTCCATTCGAAAGATATCACGAGTTTAAAAATGTAAGTATTAGAAAAATGTTGCGTGGTAGCCGCTCACCCTGTTCGGCTAGCTAGGCAGCACCTTATGCAATGTAGGCGTGCGTCACTGGGGTCTTTACAAAAATTAGAATACTTATTAAAAAATAACGAAATATAAATAAAAAGTAATAACAAAAAAAAATCATTAAAATAAAAGCTCATAGAAATAATAATATTCAAACTTTCTTTATAATTTTATTTTTTTAGTAACCTGACGCAAATAGAAGGGTTTGCCCTCAGGGGCGCTCCTCTGTCCGAGGAGTGCATGGGTGTGCGTACCCGAGGTGCCCGAGCATCCGTCGCTTCACTCCCCTCTCCGTTCGAGGTAACAGAGTCCTACCTTTCTTTCCGTCTACCTCTTACATCCTTTCCAACTTAGCTCTCTGTTCGTGGCGTGGTCCCCGATGGGATGGTTGCGAATACTGATTGGGGTCCCGGGTTCTACCCTGGGACCTGATTTGGTAGTCAAAACCATGCCTATTTCGACTGCGCCTGCACAGAGAGTGTTCTCGGGGCGGGAATTGCATCCTCGCTGTCGGTTGGTCTTGCTGAGCCGGCTACGACGTCAGGCGACTCTGCTTTTTCTGGAGTGTCGTCTGGTAGTCGTACCCACGCCTGACTAGCACGCGACGGGGATGCGAGTCCCGTCCGGAATTGGCCGCGGACCTGTCGCTCCCGGCCCTGGTTCTGTCCATGGTCGGGGGCGATCCTGGATGGACGGCCGTCGCCTCCTTTTGCGAGGCAGTAGTGTCTGCAAGGGAGACGACGGAACGGGAGCGGGAGTCCGCGGGCGGCCCCTCGGGGGAGGATCCGCCGCCCGCACTATTGCCGCGAGGGAGAAAGCCGCGTGCTGTTCCGCAGCCCCCCTCAACTCCTAGAGTTGTTACAGGAGAGCGCCGGGGGAACGAAACCCTGACCCCCTGGTGCCAGCACTTTAGAAGTGGCCCGCTTGAAGACAAAGCGTGGGCCGGCACCGGCCCGGGCCACGAGATCGGCAGGCCATATATCCGTGGGCCCGAACGTAGGCGATAGGAGAACAGCGGGGTTTTTTAGTGGGTAGTCGGATGGTCGAACATATTTTCCGGAGTCCCTTATATCCCTCGGTCCCGGGGAACCCGTCAAGAGAGGTTTTTCCCCGAGACTGAAAAAAAAATAGAAGGGTTTAATTTTTAATTTTTTGTTAAATACCCGTGCGAAGCTGGGACGGGCTGCTAGTTGATAATAAAGTAATTTATTAATCTAAAATCAGTTTGAACACAAGAATGAATGCTGATTTTCACTGAAAGGGCATCGATCAAAAACTACTGCGTAGACTCAATCAGTCTTTTTCACAAACAACCCTTGCTATATCAGCTGTTGAAACAAATGAAGATCATGCGGCTTAAGTGTGAAGTCGGGTGTGAAAGAAAACAATTAAGCCCTCTATCAGGGAAAATGGAACTACTTTCCGAACAGCCTTATTTATTCCGGAAAACAACCAAACTATAATTAATTTGACCATAAATTATTTCTACCTCTCTTCACTTTGATACCAGGATAACATCAACACAAGGATATGTTAACAAGTATACAACGTCGCAATATATTACCGGACCAGTGAGTTATTGCTCTCTCGTGTCCGGGAGTTAATTTAAGACTGAACATTATAAAATGGAGGCTAGACATTTTTCTATAATTATTTTAATGAGCGATAATTATTTTTATTTTTACTGGGTGGTAGGGCTCCAAGCCCGTCTGTGTTGTCCACACCAGGTCTCTAAATATTGGCACAATAACCTCGTGTTGAGTTCCGGCATAAGTGACCAGGTTCCAGTGGCCATACATATGGTAACGTGTTATCGGTGCCCCTGGCGTCGCAAACATTCGGCGATGCGAATTGCTTACAATTAAGTCAGCCGTCACAGAAAAAATACAGAATATTCTTATATATGACTCGAATTTTATCATCTAAAGCAATTTTAATTTATATGAAATTAATGGCATTTCCAATTTTGGACTTTATCGCCATCTAATAATGACAGAGGTAACTAGAAAAAAAAAATGTATATGCACAATTGTGTCCTTAAAAACCGGTGAAGGGCAAAATTTATTGAATAACTAGATGTACTCGCGACTCCGTCCGCGTAGAGAAGTAACTTTGTGCAGCATTTTTTGGATATATCGTATGGTATATTTTGCATTACAAACCCTATAAACCCTAATATACAAATAAATGTAATATGGAAACAGTCAGTGTTATCGAATGCAACTGTTACGCCATGCGCCTCTGGAATACGTGCGTTTTAACCTACAAACTCCAGCCTAAGCTAAACCCTATTTCATATGATTGATGATATAAAACTGAGGTCAACTTAAATTGGATTTTAAAAATTTCCGAAACTGATCATTTTTAACTAAAACTATTTTTTTTTTCTAAAATACATATTTATTATTTTTTTCCAATAAAAAGTAGCCTAAGTCACTCCTTGTTACATCAGCTATCTGCCAGTGAAAGTCTCAGAGAGACAAACAAACAGACACAGACAAAAAATGTATAAAATATTATTTTGGTATATGTACCGTGTATACATCCGAATACACTTAGTAAAAAGCGGTTATTTTAATATTACAAACAAACACTCCAATTTTATTTATTTGTGATAAGACCTTCTATATAAAAAAAATCCTACAAATATATGTTTTTTTTATTGCTGTAGGACAGCAGACAGGCTGACGGCCCGCTTAGAATTTAGCAGTTACCATCGCATAAGGGTGTTTGCAACGACAGTGGCATCGCGAACACGCTGCTGTCCCGTAAGGGTACCTGGATCACTAATGCCGGAACACAACAAAGTTATTATGGCGGCATACTTAAGACCAAAGGTGGTCGCCACCCAGATGGGCTTGGGGGCCTAATATGAGTTAAGAGCTTATTTGGGTTTAATATATTAAGTGATTAAGTTCGGGGAGCGCTTTTAAAATAAAAATCCATCTAGGAAATAACGGACATCCTATATATAGTCAGGCCATTATTAAATTGTGTTAAAGTGCATTTTCTCGATTGTGCGAAATCCTCTTAATTGGAATGTGAAGATTAATCCTTAAAAACATTGGGATTATTTTACAGTATAATATATAACAATTTACATACATATAATCACGCCTCTTTCTCGTAGGGGTAGGCAAAGACCACTTCTTTCCACTTGCTACGATCCTTACATACTTGTTTCGCTTCGTCCACTTTCATTATTCCCTTCATACATGCATAAATAAATATTTATTTATTTATCACAAATGACAAAATTGTATCATAATAACTTATATTTTTTGCCCTAAACAGGCCTCAGTTTAGTATTTACTGATAGTGTTAAGCACTGATCTTTCGTTCGTCCCGTAAGTGAAATCATAGGCCAAAATAATATATTTGTAAACTATTCCTATGCTTGGCAATTAGTGTTAAAAACTGAGAAACATTGCCCACCGGCTGGGAGAACATTTAGGCCCTAAAACCCTTTTCAGTTTACACCCCTTTCTTAAGTTTAAAATGTTCCGTCTTCTAATGACCTAAGTCCTTAAATATTCAACGTAATATTGAACGACATAATGACTTACTATCACTGACGTTTAACTATTGTTGATCGAAGTTTAAAATAGAACTTTAAAAAAATTTATTATGGTGGCAAAAACTATTTGTGCCTATTTATCTCTGTCAACGTTACCTATACTCGAGAGTGTTATTAACGATGTTTGGTGACACTCCAAGGTGAATAGATTTGTTGTCGCCTAGTTATTGTGTTTACTTATATAATTATAATGCTACTATATACTTATATAATTCGAATCTCGGAATCGGCTCCAACAATTTTCATGAAACTTAGTATACGGGGGGTTTCAGGGGCGATAAATCGATCTAGCTAGGAATCATTTCTAGAAAATGTCAAAAGGTGGCGTTTGAGTAGTCCCAATTTAAACTGAAAAATGACTCTTCCTGACATCTATCGGCGAATAATAATTCTATTTTTTTTAAATTGCTTTAACGACACAACAACACTAAAGCTATTCCAGCAGATGGCGTTGTTAAGTAACACGAAGTCAATGAGTGTTTGCTTTGAGGTTAGACTAAGAAAATCAATTGTTAATTTCCAAAAAACACAATTTATAAAAAAAAGAATACCGAGCAAAGCTCGGTCATCCGGATATTAATTATATCATTCCACTGCTAGGTTTGAGTCTTTTTTTGGGGGGAACGAATTGTTTTTTTATTGCTTAAAAACAGCAGTCAGGCTAGCGGCCCGGTTAATAGTATGTAGTTACCGCCGCCAATGGATGTTTGCGACGCTAGATGCACCGCGAACACGCTACTGTTCCATAGGGGCATAGGAACCTGAGGCACTAATGCCGGAACACAACACAAGATTATTATGGCCACATACTTATAGAACAAGGGTGGTTGCATGTAGTTAGGGTTGTTTTATCGCCTTTTACGACAGGCCGACCCCGGCTGCACGGAGAAAAAGCAGTATATTCGTCCAAGAGACGGTTGCATACTTGGAAAGGCTGCTTCTCATACTGTTTCTTCAAAAGATTTCCAACGTCTATACTGCTAATAATATATTTATTTAGTAGTATACGAGTAGATATACCATCGAACTTATCTGAAACATAAACACCTTTTTTTATTGCTGTGGGACAGCAGACAGGCTGACGGCCCGCTTAGAATTTAGCAGTTACCCTCGCATATGGGTGTTTGCAACGCCAGTGGCATCGCGAACACGCTGCTGTCCCATAAGGGTACAGGAACTTGGGTCACTAATGCCGGAATTGACCGGGCCAGCATTAGTGTGGGGCTGCGGAAGAATTTGGATTCCCGCGGCCCCGCGCGCACGTGTGAGGAGACACCGGGGTGGTGGTTTTAGCCGGTAGGAGTCCGGCATGCCCATCCGCCTTTCCCCAGACGGAGGTAGTCCATGAAGATTTCCCCACCCCGTAAAAAAAAAACTAATGCCGGAATACAACATATATGGCGGCATGCATACTTAAGACCAAAGGTGGTCACCATCCAGACGGGCTTGGGGCACTACCACGTAGCTAGGGTGGGTTGTTTTGTCGCCTTTTACGACAGGCCGACCCCGGCCGCAGAGGTGAGTATTATTTTTCCGCCCCTACACGGATAAAAAACACCTTCGGCGATTGAAATTCGCTTGCTTGATCCAAAAACTTGGCGTCTAGATGGCAAACAGTTGCGACACTTGGACTTCAGTACAAATGAGTAAATGAATCGGGACGAAGTAGACTGTATCGACGGATCAGCGGTTTACATGCCATTGATATCGGTATGTTTTTTTCCGGGCGAAGAAAAAATACTAACTCCTGCGACCGGAGTCGGTTGATCGTAAAAGGCGACAAAACAACACGGTGTGTGTATGCTGTGTTACCTGTGTTTAATTCGAAGAGTAGTGTGCGTAATGTCTATTTTAAATAATTTAATGTATTTCTAATGGATTTCAGGCAAACCAAATAGCTTTCTGTACTTCTCCTCCACATAAACTGTGCCAAATTTCACACTCTTCTGGGCGCGCAATTTTTGTAAAAAGGGGTACAAAGTTTTCGCTTCACGTATAGATACAGTAGCTGCACTAGTGCTGCACTCTGGTGGACTTTTGAACTATAGGTTACAGCATACAGTTGGATGCCTTTTCAACTTATCCTCGTATATTTTCCTTATCTCTACCCTCTAAACACAGACATATCCATATAGTAATGACCAAGGTCGATTCTGGTTCTCCCTCACCAGGTTCTTGGTGAAGACGGGAGTATGCCGTTGCTGCTACTGCTGATTATCACTTGCTAGCCAGGCTTAGTAACAGTAGGACGGACATATAAATTAATATATGTCAGAGATTCGACTGGATTAATTTACATGTATTCGAGATTAGAGTCCGCCATGACGTTTTTTACCAATCAGTGCGCACACCCGGCGCAGGCGCAGTCTTGAGAGGAACTGATTAACTGATTGACAAATGACAATATATCATACAAAACGCACTATTGATATTGACTGTCACGACGACAAACATCGACAACTTTTTATTAATATTCATATTTACGGTGTTGCTACTACTAAATAAACGTCGTTTGTTTGGAAACCATTATTATATACCGACATATCCTTTACCTACCAGATTGGCAAATTAAAACAACAACAATATACCGACATATCTACTAAGACAATTAACATTTCATTCACACTTTTGTAAATGAATACATACATATTATAGATAATAATTAAGACCTCCGTGGCATAGCGGCTAAGGCGTTTCACGGTCACAAATCTTGTCACGCGTGTGTATGTATAAGTATTTAGTACCCATAATATAAGTGCTATGCTACTTACTTTGGGCCTAGATGGCGCTCTGTGAATTGTCACATAAAAAACAAATAAAATACATACCCAGACACGAGACAGGAATCGAACCCATGACCTCAACAAGCCTGCCGAAATGAGTTAACCGTTACGCCGTGGTTAATAACATAACCTCATCGGCTTCACCCAGTAGACTAATAATTTAAAGTTACCTGGGTATGGACATAAATGTAACATAAAGTTATTTAAAAAAATTCTCCTTGAAGGGGCGGAGTAAGAATACTAACTCCTGTGGCCAGGGTCGGCCTGTCGTAAGAGGCGATAAAACAACCCACCCTAGCTACCTGGTAAAGCCCCAAGCTCGCCTGGATGGCGACCACACTTGGTCTAAAGTATGCCACCATAATAACTTTGTGTTCTAATCGGGCATTAGTGACCCAGGTTCCTGTACCCCTATGGGAATTAAGCATGTTCGCGGTGCCACTAGTGTCGCAAACATCTGTTAAGTGGGCCGTCAGTCTGTCTGCTGTTCTTCAACAATAAAAAAAACTAGCTATTCAAAGCTATTACAGGTACATAAAACCATAAAGTTATCCACATAAAATGTTCTATTTTCCATCTAAATAATGTATTGCGCTTTCTATCCTCACGCGAACTATGTTTGTTCGAACTTGTTACGTATTTATAATGCCCTAGTACATTGCGTGAACGAGTTCCCGAGGGAGTCTCACAAATCCTGTCTCCGGGTTAGTGGTACTGAAAGGTTGTATAAAACATTTAGCTTAAAAAGGTTAGTATCACTTTTTAACCGACGAAAAAAACGGATGAGGTTCTCAAGTCGACGCGTATATTTTTTTCTTGTTTTTTTTTATGTATGACCAGGCATATCTTTTTACAGAGTATTCCGATTTTAAAAACTCTTTTTTTATTGGAAAGGGTGTACCCCAAAGTTGGTTCCATATAAATTTGGGAAAAAAATTCCAACCCTAAGGGTACGAAAATAGAGAATGATTGATTGTCCACTCACTGATTATAACTATGACCACGCATAACTTTTGACAGAATTGATTTATTTAAGCATGTAGTAATTAGTAGATAATAGCCACAAAAAATAATAAAAAAAAATTTTTAACAAAAAAATTAAACCGCCGAAGAAACTAGAAAGCAAAAAATAATAAACCTTCTTTTTATTACCCTTAATAACTAAGTTCTTAAACGCTTTACGACGCCAGTTTGTCTGGCTTCCCTTTCTCTCATGCATACGGCAGCGGTAGGCAGCCTTCTCCTCTCTCACTCTCACAGCGCTAGATTTATTCGAATTGCGACTTTATTACAATGAAATACAGTTGTTGTTTTTTCTTTTTATAGAATCTACATTAAGGAATAATTTAGATAGATAGATAGATAGATAACACTTTATTGTAAACCAATTATATAAACACAATGAAACTTATTTACACAATCAATATGTACTTGACTTACAATGGGCGGCCTTATCGCTACAGAGCGATCTCTTCCAGGCAACCCGGCAATTTAATTTAATATAATTTAGAAACAGTTTTTTTTTGGAGATTCGGATGGATATTCGTAAACTTTAGTTATTTTTGAATTTTTTTAGTTTTATTAATAAATAATCTTTCCTTACATTATCATATTAATATACATAAAATTGTAGTAATAATAACCTAAGCTTTTCTCAAGTTAAACAATTTCAATATTAAATTTTTTAACTTAGATTAATTTAAATTATCACTTCTGTCGGGCGTCCCGAGACGCACACGAGTTTTTTTTTTTTTGGCAGCACAAAGAGTATTTTTTTGTTATTTTTTTGCCGGATCAGTTATAGTATTTCATAATATTTGTTCAGTTACGTACATAAATGGTAAAATATATCCTTTCCAGAATATCTTATTGATGAAAACTATAGATTAGCTAGACCTAAACTGCTGAAAATTAAAAGAATAGACAAAACGATGTTTACTTAAATGTTATCCATAATTATGTACATGACAATGACAGAGCAGAGTGACAGCTACGAGTATAATACATGAAAGCATCCACAGTTAATATATAACACGTTCATATTTCAACACTTATTGAATATTTTCCCTTTGCCACGATTTTAACATCGCATACGAATTAGTATTGAAATAAACAACTTAATTACTTTTATTGGAATATATTCATATTGATTCTGCTTAAAATCTATTCTTGACTTAGAACCTTGTGTATAACATTATTTTGTTTTTATAAAATTATAATCGGATTGTTTTTGTTTGAAACTTCAATAGAATGATGACGACTCCATCTCGAGTTAAATTAATTTAAATAACACAAAACAACTGAAGAATTTGTGAAATAATTATATAGTTCAAACTTTATTTCCAAGTTCAACTTACTCTTTTAATACTTTCAACACGTGAACTTACTCTCTTGTTAGTAGCAGATTTTTTTCTATATGTATTTTTGAAAAGGCAAATGATTCCCTATAGAATCAACATGTTTGTGGGTTTTGAGAAATATCTCTCAGGTGAAATCATTTTTATTACTGTAGGACAGACAGCAAACAAGCTGGCGGCCCACTTGGAATTTAGCATTTATCGCCTATGGGTGTTTGCAACGCCAGTGGCATCGCGAACACGCTGCTGTCCCATAAGGGTACAGGAACTTGGGTCACTAATGCCAGAATACAACACAAGGTTATTATGGCGGCATACTTAAGACCAAAGGTGGTCGCCATCCAAACGGGCTTGGGGCCCTACCAGTAGCTAGAGTGAGTTGTTTTGTCGCCTTTTACGTCAGGTTGACCCCGGCTGCAGGAGTCAGTAATCTTACTCCGCCAATGCACAGAGAAGGCTTCATCTTGCTTCAAACTTATTCGTTAAGGCTTCCCGAATATATTTTTACCTTGTTTAGTAAATGTATTAGTAATAGTAAATGTGTTAATTATGTTATACTAGCCGATCACACCCGCTCCGCTGGGCGATTAACAGGCAAAATTAAATCGAAAAAAAATGAGAAAGGGTGTAAAAACAATAAAAAGTATCTTAATAAAAAAAACAATAAAAAGTATCTTAATAAAAAAAACAATAAAAAGTATCTTAATAAAAAAAAACAATAAAAAGTATCATATGTTACTTCTAATACCTCCAAGAATATGTGTAAAAGTTTCATGATGATAGGTTGAGTAGTTTTCACGTGAAAATGTAACAAACAAACTTACTTTTACATTTATAATATTAAGTATGATGGTATATAAAATTATGGCATCTTTAACCGAATCGTATTTAAATCTAATCTGAAATTCTGTACCCTTTTACGATTCCCTACGAGAACAAACAAGGGTTTAAATTTAAACCCTTTTACTTTATGATATCCTGGTAAACTGTATTATACTCGGGTAACCCGAGTAGTTCGTTTATCGGAATACGACTAGAAGCTCTTAAGTTTGTTGAGTCCCTGATGAATTGGGATATTAACTTCGTAAGGGTGGGAGGAAGCCAGGGATTGCGTATAAGCTGGATTTAATTAAAATCAATTTGGAAATTTTAGTCAGGATATAGGTATATACCTAGTCAGGTCATAAGTATTGTCACACAGTAAAAACTTTTCTTTTAGAATGCTGGCCACAAAAAAGTTTATTGAATTAGAATTTCGAATTGTTCATGAAAATAAAAATGTATAACTTTTAGAATTTTACTCATCTTTAAATGTGGAGTGGACGCTTAAAGAAGACCGTGTTGCAGTTATTGCGTTGCATCGTTGCGGTTACGCGCCAATTCAAATTTTTAACATACTGAAAAATTTGAATATTACCAAAAGATTCGTTTTATCGTACCATCAAACGATACAATGAAGACTCTAGTGTAGATGACAGGTCAAGAAGTGGTCGCCCTCGGTCTGTTAGGACTCCAGCAGTGATAAAAGCTGTGAAGGCACGAATTCAAAGAAATCCCAAACGTAAGCAGAAACTGTTGGCCCTTCAGATGGGGTTAAGCAGAACCACGGTGAAAAGGGTGTTAAATGAAGACTTAGGGCTTCGGGCATATCGAAGAAAAACAGGACATCGTTTGAATGCTCGTCTAATGGACCTGAGACTGAAGAGATGCCGCGCTTTGTTGAAGCGGTACGCGGGAAAAAAATATCGGGAAATTCTTTTTTCGGATGAAAAAATGTTTACCGTAGAAGAGAGCTACAACAAACTAAATGATAAGGTGTACGCACACAGTAGTGAAGAAGCGAGCAACCGTATTCCGCGTGTCCAACGAGGTCATTTTCCATCCTCGCTCATGGTATGGTTGGGAGTTTCTTATTAGGGCTTAACAGAGGTACATTTTTGTGAGAAAGGTGTAAAAACGAATGCTGTTGTGTATCAAAATACAGTCCTGACGAACCTTGTGGAACCTGTTTCTCATACCATGTTCAATAACAGGCACTGGGTATTCCAACAAGATTCGGCGCCAGCTCATAGAGCGAAGAGCACACAAGACTGGCTGGCGGCGCGTGAAATCGACTTCATCCGGCACGAAGACTGGCCCTCCTCCAGTCCAAATTTGAATCCGTTAGATTACAAGATATGGCAACACTTGGAGGAAAAGGCGTGCTCAAAGCCTCATCCCAATTTGGAGTCACTCAAGACATCCTTGATTAAGGCAGCCGCCGATATTGACATGGACCTCGTTCGTGCTGCGATAGACAACTGGATATATATATATATATATATATATATATATATATATATATATATATATATATATATATATATATATATATATATTTTTTTTATTCAAGAAAAGTAGTCATTTGTATCGTATTCATAACACAAGCGCTCTGCTGTTTATTTTAAGAATAGATGAAGCTGTGTTAAGTGTATATTTACCTATTTAATCGTCATCATCATCGCGTTAAATCCCAGTTATGACGCAGACTTTCGCTTCGATACCCGGCGTCCGCTTTACCAATTTACTTCTCTACTTCTCACGGTCTTCGGCTCTCTAATACTGAGTCCATTGGCACACATATTAATTACCCTTTACGACGTCAAGCCAGCAATTTTTGGGTTTACCCAATCTGCCGGAGCCCGGTGGAGTGGCCCGGTAATTTGCATTATTTTTACAAGCAATCACACCCGTCAGGTCTTTTACTTTATATTCTACGGTGGCTCTTCTGTTACTACTAAAGAGGCCGAAGAAAAAATGGAATATTGATTAAATCTTATTTAAGATTAAATCTTATTTATTTAAGATGGAGTAAAAACTACATTTGTAAAAACTTCTTAAGAGGAGGTTCAAATGAAATCTAGTTCAAACTTCAAGATTTTCCGTGCAGTGTCGGAGTATGAATACTAACCTCTGCGACCGAGGTCGGCCTGTCGTAAAAGGCGACAAAGCAACCCAAGCTATGTGATAGGGCTCCAAGCTCGTCTGAGTAGCAATCACCCTTGGTCTTAAGTATGGTGCCATAACAACCTTGTGGAATGTTCCGGTATTAGTGACTCAGGTTTCTGTAACTAAGGTAGAGCAGCGTGTTCGTGGTGCCCCAAGCGTCGCAAACATCCCTAAGTGATGATAATTGCTCATTATTAAGTGAGCCGTCAGCCTGTCTACTGTTCCACACCAATAGAAAGACTTTTTCCAAGAGTTTCCATTAGTAATTCGATTCGGCAATATAAAAAAGGCCACAAAACTAGCGAGTTTGTGGCAGAACTTTGTGGCCCCAGAAAGGATTCCGTCAACATAAAAATACAAAGGCACCATAAAACACGAGAGTTATCTATAGATAACTCACAGTACAGTTTGTTATAACAAGCTGTTTTCAGTAAGTGCTGAGAACGGTTATGTAACCACACGCGAATCCATGCATTAGTGATGTCACACTTTCACTGTAGATACCCTCGAGAAATGTAAGCCTCAGGTTACAGTCTAATGGGCGATACAACGAAATAATGTATTTTAACAATTGATACCAATTGTCAAAGGGGTAATGGAAAGAAGCATTCTAAACATACAAAAGTCACAAAAAATTAGAAACGATAAAATTCGGGAAAAAGCAAACTTTATTGATATTCATATTAATGTAATACGAAAGGATAAAAAAGATGTAAAAGATTTATGATATATAATAAGATATTATGATGAAAAACGGTGTGAATGTTGAGATGACGGCTGCCGGGATGGTGTGCCGACCCCATATAACGCGGGATAAGACCAGGAAGAAGTTGATTATCTTACTAATGGTCTTAAATTAAATCGGAAATGGACACGTCATTAGTCTCGTCTACATGAGTTCAGTTGGATGAAAGCGATAAAAAGGTCTCTCGATGGAAATAGGTAAAAGAAGAGCAAGACCTAAAAAACGATGGGTGGATGATATTCGGACCTTGCATTTTTTTTAATAAAGATAGGCGTACGTTTGACCGCAATCTCACCTGGTGGTAAGCGACGATGCGGTCGACGGTGTAGCACGCTTGCTTATAAGAAACCTGTTCACTCTCCTCTTGAGGACCTTGCATAAAGGGTAGTTGAGATCTCGCTTTTTGACTTTATTATCTACCCTCACTCTCAGTGAGGTGAATGGTGAAAGCGAGCGTGGGGCGAGGGTAGTATCGCGTGAGCCTCAACACGCGCGGGACGGTCGACGTTCGACCTCCCTAAAGACCACTTTCTGCGCCGTGCGCAATTGGTTTCAGTTACTCCAAACTTAATTAAATTGGGCGTGCCATAACATTGCGTGTACAGGGTCTAGTCTGTAATATTTAGCTGGTACCGTGTAACAGTTCTTCCGCGAGTGGACCTGAACCCAACCGGGAAGAGGTGGAATCATGGTCAGTGCGAATTCCTTTGCGCACTCTAAGGCATCACATAGCTCTAACCACCGCTCCGCTCCCTCTCCCCTCATACAGTCCACTGCTCTCGATCTATCCCTTTCACACTCTTGTACGGTGCGCTTTGGTCCGCCGACTCAAAATTACTTAGGTATACTTGCATTCGTTTAAGAACTTAGTTATTAAGGTTAATAAAAAAAGGTTTATTATTTATAGCTTTCAGTTTTTTCGGCGGTTTAATTTTTTTTCTTAAATGTTTTAATTTTATAATTTTTTGTGGCTCTAATCTACTAATTACTACATGCGTAAATAAATCAATTCTGTCAAAAGTTATGCGTGGTCATACATAAAAAATAGAAAAAATATATATACGCGTCGAATTGAGAACCTCCTCCGTTTTTTTCGTCGGTTAATAAAATTATATAACATATATTGGCGAAACATGTGGTACTCGATTTACTTTAATATAATTTTCTATATAGTTTACTATGTGTCATACTATAAATTATCACCATTCTTTTATAAAGAATTATTTGAAGTGTTTAAAAGGCTAAAAGTAGAAAGTTAAGTCACTAATCAGCACTTATGGATGGATCAATGGTCACTCGATGTGTCTGGAATCAATCTCCACTATCGCATGAAACATTTACGAAGTCAAATTATCATATGCGATAACTAGCTGGCCCAGCAAACGTTGTTGTTGCTATGTAAATTTAAAAATAATCTAGTGAACTGAACTGTGAATCTAAACCAGTCTCGAACCCTCTTACACAAAACAATTTGTTTCGGAGGAGTTCAATCATATACATACGTACAGAAAAATTGTATAATATATGCAAAGATAACTTTGTTACAACCTAAACTTTCGCTTCGGTTCGCATATTGAATTATTACGATTAAATGAAAAAAGAAACAATAGCAATTTTATCGATACTTATATTTTCCCTACTCTAAATTAACTGCACGTCAGCTCAGTCAGCCATATTTTAAATTTAGCTGTGACCTAGAGACGGAAAGAAAATTCTCGTTTTGAGAAATTTATCAGCTGTGCTTAATAAAAAACAACCTTCAAAATAGCTGAAGTTTGGCTTAAATTTGGAAAGGAATTTTTGGTTTTGAATATTTATGCTTTTCATTTTTCTCCGTTCAGGGGTGGAGTGAGAATACAGACAGGTTCCAAGTCCATGGATGGCAACCACCCTTGGTCTCTAAACATGCCGCCATAATAATCTTGTGTAAATGATCCATGTGCCGACGGTAACTGCTTACCATTAAAAGAGACTATCATCTACTTAGGAACTTGCAGCAACATAGTGTGGAGCTCTCTTGCAACACACATAAGCTGGTACTGCACCTAAAGCCATAAAAACCTAAAACCACCCCTGTGTTCCTTCGTTTGCTTCGAGCGCCATGACTGTGGAACATTTTTTTTGGTCTCGGGGAAATACCCTCCCTTGGTGGATTCCTCCGGCCCGGGGGGACCGAGGGATATGTGGGACTCCGGGAAAGCTGTTCGGTCATCCGACTACCCACTAAAAATCCCACTGTTCACCTATCGCCTACGCCCGGACCCACGGATATATGGCCTGCCAATCTCGTGGCCCGGGACGGCGCCGGCCCGCTCTTTGTCTCAAGGCGGGCCCCTTCTAAAGTGTTGGCGCCAGGGGGTCAGGTTTCGTCCCCCCCCCCCCCCGGCGCTCTCCTGTGTTAAGGAGTTGAGTGGGGCCGCGGAACAGCACACAGCCCTCACCTTCGCGGCAATAGTGCGGGCGGCGAATCCTCCCCCGAGGGGCCGCCCGCGGCCGCTTTCTATGGCGGCCGGAGGTCATTAGTTGCCCTCTGGTGCCGATGACGTGGCCTGCGTTGGCAGGAGGGGAGTGTGGTGATTGACTCCCGCTCCGCCGCCTCCTTTGCGGACATGACTGCCTCGCAAAAGGAGGCGACGGCCGTCCATCCAGGATCGCCCCCGACCATGGACAGAACCAGGACCGGGAGCGACAGGTTCGCGCCGATTTGAGGAGCGCCGCGCTACAGTGGTGGCACCCCGACGTCTTCTCCCGCCCTATGCGTCACAGGTACCTCCCGAAGCAACCGTGCATGACTGTGGAACATGACATAAAACTCGACAACAGTCTCGACTAGAGCTGGCAAATAAAATAATAAAAAGAATTTGTATTATATGACAATATTAATTATAATTGTAGAAGAATTACCTAATGCACATAAGGATTAAATTTCATTGTTTCAGAAACCGAATAGAGAGAACAACATCAAAGCAATGGCGGGGCTCCGTACGCCGTATTATAGCCGCGTCTATTTGTGAGTGTTCGTTCTCATTTAACTCCCGCTTCTTTTGCACTCCTGGTATTTTTTGTTTACTTTTTCTTCGTTTGCTGATTTTTTATTTAAAAGTATAATTAAAAACATGTTAGACAAGTGACTACTATTTTAATTCACCTCCAATAAACCGCCTAGGTAGTTTTTCTTCTTCTGAAATTTACCTTGAACTTAGTTAAGCGACAGACAGTAACCGGTAGGTTACTGTCTATTCTCTTAATATACCGTTCAAAATACAGTTCCAGCATATAATAAATATTGATTATTGACTAGTATTAACTAGTAGTCGCTCAGGGGTCGAAATTCGGCCATAATTCATTTTTTAGGTTTGAACTTTATTAGGGTACTTTTGTCAAAGGCTTACTATAATCCAATTTATAATACTTCTATAATCCAAGGTTTCATAGCTACTTAATTAATTTGCCATTTTTCTACATTAGTTTGAACAGCATCACTGTAAAACACCAAAATGTTTTGCAATGCCAAACCTGCATTGTAAATCCATTTCGTAACCATATATTCGTATTTTTGGGTGAATAATTTTTGGTTTGTAAAGAAGTGTTAATGACCAATTTAAACTTTAATCCTTGATCTAATAGCTCAACGATACAATTCACAAGTTACTTAGTTTTCACTTCTATCGGCAGTCCCCAAAGACTGCCCTGCATGTATTTTTTTAGTGTATTTATAAATTGGAGATTATTTGTCGGTATGCTTTCCTTTTATTTTATTAATTTATATTTACAAACAAAGAATTGTGGCATACGGGATGAAATCTTTAGTCATTTTTGTTCTGTTACGTCAACTTTTATATGCGTATGTAAGTACACACACACGTTTTTTTAACAGATAACATATCTTGTTTCACCCACGGTTGCAGTACCGGTTGGGTATCCGGAGTATTAGGGAACGAGGCTTTAACAGGAGGGGCTTGGCTGGCAGCGCTCCCTTGCTTAGTTGCATTACCAGCGGCACCGTTTTTTGCCGTGCTCGCTGACGCCAGAGGCAGGAAGGCTGGTGCCCTTTGTATTTGCATTAGTTTTATTGTAAGTATATTTTTTCAATCGATCTAGCATTGATAAAAAAATATGACTTCTTATGGTACGTAAAAATATACAATAATAATTATTATTGACACGTTGAACGCTATGACTGACACCATACTTTCCCCCAGAGTCCCATCAATATATCAAGAATCGTCAAAAAATTGTTAGTGTTTTTTTCAAACGTTTTCAGTTAAATAAGCAGCCACGGGGGCTGCTCATGTAAGTTTCTGATGCTATCTGGCTACGTCTAATACCACGCTAAACAGAAACGGACTAAGGACGAATCCTTGGTGGACCCCGACGATAATGGGGAAAGGTTTTGTGTCGCCAACAGCGGTACGAACTACGGAATCGGAATCACGATACATGTCGATCGCAATGCCCACCAGATTACCACGCGAGGAACACAGTCAAAGGCCTTGTGCAAGTCGAGAAACAGGCAATGCAGAGGCGTATTCTTCGCCCTGTATTTCTCCGCGACAGTCTTTAGGGCAAAAACAGGATCCATGATCCCATGACCAGGGCGAAAACCATACTGACATCTCGAAACAGTGCATTACTGCTGAATTCGAGAGTCGATAACCATCTCGAAGATCTTCATGCTGTGGGACATGACCTTAATACCTCGGTAATTAACGCACTCCTGCACTGGTCGGTGCTTTGCCTGTGAAGACTGGAGTAATAATACTCTGTCTCCATTAGCTCGGGATCGTACCGGTGAGGAGTGTCCGGTTAAGATATCCACGCCACGGGAGCCCATCGCCTTCCAGGCTTCGATGGGGACTCCATCGGATCCAAGAACTTTCCGATTCTTCATGTGGCTAAGACAATTCTGGACCTCTACAGGCGTTACCAGTGGCACTAGTCCTTGATTCGGAGGAAGATCTGGCGGCTGCATCTCTCTGTGCTGCTTGTTTAGCAGCTCGTGGAAATACGAGCGCCATCTCTCCTTCACCGCGAGGTCCTCGCATAGCAGGTTGCCCACAGAGTCTTTTACATAGCGGCACTTGGAAATGTTCTATGCCGCTTTGACCCTAGAGCGCGCCAACTTATAGATGAGCTTCTGCCCCTCAGACGATTCCAACTTCCAACGTTTTTGGTTATTACGCATTCGTAATGGAAACTGCTATTTGAAGAACGAACCACGTGGAAGACCACTCACACAAGTGAATAATGCTGAATTGAAGGAAATGGTGATAGCCGATCCGAGTCAAATTACCTAGGAATTAGCGGCATGGTTTAATATTACCCTACCTACTAGTGCAATATTGACTCATTTGCATCAAATCGATAAGATAAAAATATATGAAAAATGAATGCCTCATAATTAAACTAATTTACAAAAAGAAATGCGTGTTGAAACTTGTGTTGTTTTGTTGAATTGGTACAGAAATGAATCAATATTCGAATTGTGACATGTGACGAAAAGTGAATTATTTACAATACCCGTAAGCGAAAAATGCAACGGTTGACCCCAAGTCAAACGCCGCAAAAGTGCCATGAAACAAAACTTACCAATAAAAAGATAATGGTAACTCTTTGGTGGTCTCATCGTGGTATTATTCACTATAGCTTTCTCAGCAATAATAGCAGATTTTCGCTGTTCCAAACTTTGAACAGTGTTGGTGAAACTGACATTGAAACAGCCCTGACTCGTTAATCGATCTTCACCATTATTGCTCCATGATAAAACAAGACCTCACACTGCACGAGAAACCGTTGTAACTCTACAGGAGCTGCAGTTAGAAACCATAACTATTTTAAATAACCAGTCATCATCATCATCATCATCATCCCAGCGTTAGTCCCGGTTGCCACCCAAACTTTCGTTTCGGTGCCCGGGGTCCGCTTTCCGACTTTTTCTACTCCACTTCGCGCGATCTTCAGCATCCCTGGTAGTGAGCCCAATGGCACGCATATCACCCTTTATGACGTCAAGCCAGCACTTTTTGGGTCTACCCGTCCTGCCGGGGCCCGGCGGAGGCGGCATGGCCAGACATTTGTTTCCCACGTAAGCATCCGGTTGCCGTAAAACATGGCCATACCAACGGAGCCGACACTCTTGCAATTTATCTGCAATGTCACGGACACGAAGACTACCGCGAATGCGGGAGTTCCTAACGCGGTCCTTCCGCGTCACTCCACACATCCACCGCAGCATATTCATCTCCGTGACACGCAGTTCTTGCTTGTGTCGCTCTAACACCGGCCACGCTTCACAGCCGTATAAAAGGACAGGCCTAATGATGGTCTTATAGACCTGTCCCTTCAACTTTACCGGCATCTTGGGGTCACAAATGACACCAGTTACCTCACGCCATTTGGCCCACGCGGCAGCAATGCGTGCCTTGACGTCGCAATCGATGTCACCAGACGCATGAAACACAGATACCAGGTATTTCACATGGTCCGTGCGCTCGACCGTGTTGCCGTCTATGCGTATGGGTGTGGGATCTGTGGAGTTACAGGCCAAGTACTCGGTCTTCGCCACATTGAGCTTCAGACCACCGTTCTCAAGCGACTCCTTCCACACCTTCACACGTCGCACCAGCCTACCCCTGTCCGAATCTGCCAGCGCGATATCATCAGCATACATGAGCAGCCACGGGGGCTGCTCATGTGAGTTTCTGATGCTGTCTGACAATACGTCTAATACCACGCTAAACAGAAACGGACTAAGGACGGATCCTTGGTGCACCCCGACGGTGATGGGGAAAGGTTTTGTGTCGCCAACAGCGGTTCGAACTACGGAATCGGAGTCACGGTACATGTCTCGGATGATGTCAACATAGGCCTCTGGAATCCCTTTGGACCGCAATGCCCACCAGATTATCGCGCGAGGAATACAGTCGAAGGCCTTCTGCAAGTCAAGAAACAGACAATGTAATAAATAACCAGTCAAACTAGACTTTATTCCAAGGATTACCATTTTTCGTGATTTGGACAATTTTCTACGTGAAAAAAAATTCGTTCCAGGAGGCAGTACAAAATGCTTTAACACAATTTGTCGAATCTAGATTCCCAGAGTTCTATCGTAAAGGCATAAATGAACTTCCGTTTAGATGGCAGCAATGTATAGATAAAAAGATCTTAGAAAAAAAGCAAGTTTAAATTTTTTCGTAGAAATCGCCAATTTCATACTTTAATAATAAGTTTTTTATTAAGTACTTATTTGTGATTTCCAGCTAAGTTGGTCACTAGCAGCATGGTGCGGTCCACGAGGCGTATGGGCGGCCAGGGCCGCAGCAGGAGCAGGTGGTGCAGGCGCGCTTGCCTTGGCGCCATTGTACTGCGCTGAGATAGCTCCGAGAACTAGAGGGCTGGCTGCCATGCCTGCTTTGGCTTACAGGTATTAGCTTAGAAAATATTACATACTAGTAAGTTATCTCGGTTTTCTACTTTTTTTTCCTCCCCCGAGGGGCCGCCGTTTATGCAAAACGAAAGAATCTATTTATAAATGGACCCTATATACGTATATAAAAAAAATTACTATTGTACGTCTTGTTGAATCTTGTTAAATAAATTTGATTATTTAAATTAAGGTTTCTCATTTTTTTAGGGAATACTAGTCGCTTAATACTATGGACATGGTAGCCTGGTATCACTCTTGGACAGACGTAAAGGGCACGGTTCGAAACCCACGATATATTTAGAACGTTTTTTCCGTCTAATGTGTATTTTATACCACGCATCCACTGTGGAGAAAAATACCGTGAGTGCATATCGATCGGTATGTGTAACCCACCAACCCGCCTTGTACAATCGTGATGCATACACTCTGCTCGTTCTAGGGGTGGTCCGATCTGTTGAATATCTTCAATGCCGCCACGGAAAACTGCTCCTTCCCGTCCGCCTGGATGAAAGCCGACGTCATTGGCATCCGAAAACCAGGCAAGCCCGCCCAGCAGCTACCGCCCGATCAGTTTGCTCAGTGTGCGGGGCAAACTGTATGAACGTCTCATCTTGAGCAGACTAAAAGACTTCACTTATGAAAATAAGTTGATCGCCGACGAGCAGTTTGGTTTTAGAGTCCAACACTCGTGCCCTCAGCAAGTGCTCCACATCACGGAACACGTGCTCGCGAACTTTAGACGCGCCCCCAAATCCTGGAAGAAGGGCGCTGTCTTCTTCAATGTGGCGAAAGTCTTCGAGAAGGTCTGGCACAACGGCTTGATTTACAAGCTGTACAAACTAGGATTGCCAGGTAGACTTGTGCGCATCTTGCGAGTTTTCTCCTTGATCGGAGCATCCGCTTCAGAGTGGAGTCCACGCGCTCGTCCCCCAACCCCATCAGGGCCGGCGTCCCCCAGGGCTCGGCTCTCTCCCCTCTACTCTTCTCGGTGTACACCAGTGACATGCCCCGCACCCCACAGGTACATCTCGACCTTATACGCAGATGATACCACCCTCTTCACGTCCGATATCAACCAGTATCGGATATGCTGTCGTCTCAATGCGGCGATTGAGACGTTGGGCAACTGGAACCGCAAATGTTCGCTCGCAGCACACCTCCCCAAAAATAAGAAATAAGGTGGCACTTTACAAAACCTGCACCCGCCCAATAATACTCGAATCAATACTCGCGTGTAGTCTTCGCCCATGCCAGCAAATGCTACATCAATTCGATCCAGAGGCTGCAAAACAAGTTCTTGCGTATAGCAGTCCAAGCACCACTTTACATGCGCAACGCAGACCTACACCGCGCGACCTGGAACTCCTTCCCGTGAAGGAGTACATGGTCTCCTTATAGAGATCCTTCTTTGGTCTCGCTCCCCATCACCCCAATCCGCTGGTGGTGGAGATAGTCAATTATATGCTCCCGCGCATCGTCGCCCGCGAAACGTGCTCACGGACAGACCCGAGCCCAACACTAGGACGCTAAAGTGAATGTTCTTGCGAACGAAATTATCCCCAATCCGGCATGGACCAGCCCGATGGAATAGGTTTAGGGATACCTTCCACCTCCCATAGTCTATAGACACACAATTCACACAATACAAAATTACACGTACAATAGATGTGTTGCGGGGGAGTTTCTTTCGCCGTTTCTTCTCCCCCAGCTATACACATTCCGAAACGGGTTTTTTTATTGCTTTAAGATAGCAGACAGGCTGACGACCCGCTTAGAATTTAGTACTTACCGCCTATGGTGCGACGCTAGAGGCACCGCGAAAACACTGCTGTCCCATAAAGGTACAGGAACTTGGATCACTAATGATTAAACACAATACAAAGTTATTATGGCGGCATACTTAAGACCAAAGGTGGTCGCCACCCAGATGGGCTTGGGCCTACCACGTAGCTAGGTGGGTTGTTTTGTCGCCTTTTACGACAGGCCGACCCCGGCCGCAGAGGTTAGTATTCTTTCTCCGCCCCTGCATGGATAGAATTTAAAAAATCTTGCCATTCGTGGCTGTCCTTAATTGTCCCCATGCAGCAGTCGAGCCGGAAATGCACCTCACAGGAGGAGCGTTTCCGAGCACCCTGCCACGGCTGATCGACCCCGCTCCCACGGGGTTGGAATGCCATGGCGTCCGTAGTCGCTGTCGAGTCGTCTACAACCGCTTTAGCTTATATGAAAAAAAAAGAATAAAACATGGGGTACCGGAGACTGGATTTGCTTTTCATTACGAACAGATTTAACAAGAACGTATCCAAGGAGCTCTGTCTGAGAACTGCAAACGAGTAGTTAATATTTTTTATACATTGAATTTCCAGTAGCGGTATTCTATTCGCCTATGCAGCGGGCGGCGTGCTATCAGCACACGCCCTGTCACTGTCGATGGCGATTCCACCTGCGCTACTTCTGGTTTCTTTGCTATGGCTCCCGGAGACACCTTCGTTCTTAATCAGCGTCGGAAGGATACAGGTAGTGTTTATAACTGACGCGAATGTACTACATACTGGTTTTAAGATTACTGAAATTATCCAACAAGGTCATGGATCTCGTCAAGGACACTAGGGCTAATTCATCTCTTTTCCAAGGTAACAATAACTTTAGCTCACATGCCGTAAAATCGAGGATGAGATGGTATCAAGCAAGTATGCTTTTAAGTTATTTTTTTTTTGGCTCTCTGCTGATTACGGACGTGCCACTGACCCTACCAAGTCAAGAAAATATGACCTCTATGACAAACCTTAGCAGCGTAAAGTTGAATGTTACTGCGATGAAACTCTTGTAAGAAGAAGATTCAACAAAGCCATATTATATCATTTAATTTTTATATCAAGCTTTTAGAAACTTTCTTCTCTACTTCAAACGGTCTCTAGTGTTAAAGTCAATTCAGAGCGTGTTGAGTCTTCCCCTCTTACTGGGGTAAACCGGGGTAAAGGTGGCATTGGTATTTGTTTCCCACGTAAAGTTAACCCTTAGTCCGTATCTTCCCGAAACTCGCAATCAAGAACTGTCCAGACACTACACGTAATTAAACTCACGTAACCAGAAGGCTAGCCTCTATCTGAACTTTTTTCTAAACTTAAGACAAAGGTTTGGAGCTCATTTTCTATTTATATTCTTTCTCCTGTTTTAATATTAGTTTAGTCGTTAATTACTTCAACAGGACGCAGCAAAGGTTATATGCTGGTTCGACGGCTCTGACTTCCGCGAAGACCTAACCGACGTGATAGAGCAGCAAGAGGTCAAGATCCGCACTTCTGAGTTTTACGGGAAACGGGACATGCGAAGACAGGACTCTGACACATTTCAGCCAATGCTGAAAAGAAGCAGTGGGTTGGAGTCCAATAGTGAAAAGAGAACTGACCAGTCTTCTTGCAGACAGCTATGTAAGTTATAAATTCCTTAATTTTATTATAGTAATTTTTTTTTATATGGGTGATTTGTTTGTTTTAACTAGCATTTTTTTTTTGTAGTTATTTTTATTATCTCCGGCTCTTTTTTTCGTTTTCTTTATTTAATTTTCTTTTCTATTCTTTTTTATTCTTTTCTTTAAAACTCTTATGCTAATAAATATTCTGTTTATATTAATTTTTGCTATTACATTATTTTATTTTTTTGTCTTATTGTACAATTTACTTATTCTAATACATTTTTCTTCTTACTTTTAATCATTTCTTTACAATATTTTGTTTCCTTATTTATTATTATTTTAATTTCTTCTTCTTTGTCATAAGCTCATGTCTTAGGGTCGTGACCACTATAAGCTGCATCTCAGGTCAGGTCTCTCCACGCTTCTCTGCTTTGGGCCAAATGAATAGCTGTCTATTTCAATTGAGGAACATTATTAGGTATATATGTAAAGAAATTCTATTTCTTTAGTTCCCTTTGAATGTACATGCAGTCTTCGATCCTGGTAAAATAAGAATAGGAATAGTGTGATTACAACATAAAGAAACATTGGTCGACCACAGCCACAGATGTCATCACAGTTCTGTCAAAATCAATTTTTATTTATGAAGGTGGAGTGAATTTACAAAATTAATATAACGGAATCGACAAGTTTAATTAATAGACTTTAAATGTCGTTTCTTTGTTTTTTCAGGTATGATAGTTAAAAGAATAATATAGGTATTTTATAATATAAAAATGTAAACATAGATTTTAAATAAATACTTTGTTTTTTCAGAGCAACACATTTGTTTATTTTGCCGATTCCTTGATAATCCAGACAAATTGTCTTATATATATTTATATAACATTATTATCTTCCTCTACTAACCCTCCCCTCAACTTGTCCATTAGTATAATCTTCTCAAGATTGTTAGGCTCCCGGTGGGCTAAGTGACCGAAGAACGAGAGAGATCTTCGGAGGTATATCGTGGAAAGGTGTGTCTTCAAATTAAACTCCTGCAGAATCGATACGTTAATGCGGCGCGCAGTCCACGGAATACCAAGCATTTTGCGCCAACACCACATCTCGAAAGCATCAATTCTGGATCTCGACCAAACCTTTAGTGTTGTAATGTCGGTGGCGTTGTGAACCGAGAATACCAGCACCACGTCGTCGGCGAACGCCTGTACGTGCACGCCCAGCCCCTCCAGGGTGTCCAGTAGAGGGTCTAACATTATATTCCAGTACAGAGGTCCTCCGATGGACCCCTACACGCATACCTTTGTGGTCTGCTTTCCACTCTCCTTTACCGCGTAATGCACCACTACGCTCCGGTCTCTGAGGTAGTCTTCTACAAATCTGCGCAGATTAACAGGGACCTCTTTATCTTGTAGACGGTACTTAATGGCCCGCCACCAGGAGTTGTCGAACGCTCCTTCGATATCGAGGGCAGCCAGCAGGGCGATCTCTTTCCTGTGTAGTATAGTAAAATATTACTTGAACCCTAAGTTTTTAATATTTGGTAGCTCAGCGGTATTACACTTAGAGATCATTCTAAAGGTCGTGGGTTCGATTCCCATGGTGGCATACATTGCTTAAGCAGTTTTTTCGCACAATGTGCATATTATAATTCATGTAACGACGGTGAGGTAAACATGTGAGGAAACCTGAATACCGAGATCACCGATAAGTATAACCCGTTAATTCGTCTTAAACAAGCGTGGCGGGTATCCGTTTCCTATAGAGGGAACTCCAAGCCCAGCAGTGAGACTTCTAAGGGCTGTTTTTACCTAAGTTTTGATACAATAAGCATTTAAGCATCAAATTTTGTCGCGAGGCATCCTTTGCGTTAAATTTAATTATTATACCACCTGACCCCAATTCTCTGCCTCCTAATAAAGATTATAGGCTTTTATATAGGCTAAATACTCGTACACATCGTTACATTTATCATTCGAAGCGAAACAAATTATAAAATAATTGTATTATTTAAAAATTTTATGTTCTCTGTAGTCCGTCACCGTCGCTCTCGTCGTGCGTTAATCTCGTGCTGCATTGTGGTGTGTACAGCCGCCGGAAGTGGCGCTGGTGCCGTCAACAGCTTTGCAGCGGCGGTCCTCCGCCATTCTTCACATGATATCCCCCATCTTAATCTCACGGCTTACAACTTCACTATTTATAACGGGTAAGTTTTATTGCAATTGCTTTCGCACGTTGAAGCGCCTACAGAGGTCATAGGTACGCTTGCGGAGGTCACGGGTTCGATTCCCGTTTCGCGTCTGGGTGTTTATGTATAATATGTATTTATTTACAAAATGAAACTATAAAAGTAATATATCATTTGTTTAGTAACCATATCACTTTGCTATGCTATTTAATTTGGGACGAGAAAGCTTTGTGTAAATCGGTGATCATTAGCTTGACATTGTCCTAATGGTTTGGGGTCTGCACAATGTCTTTTTCTTCCATTTTATTCTATCCTGGTATTCTTCATCTGTTACTTCACAATCACACATTCTTTCCGTCGCTTTTTCGATATACTGCTGCTGGTTAGGCGGCTCATCCTACCCCTTATTTTCCTGCCTACCCGCAAGTTAGTTTAGATGCTGACCGACGACACACACCGTCGAGTCTTGGTTAAACCCGCACGAGTTTTTATATGTGTGTTATTAGCGTGAACCGCTTATTATAAAGGTCTAGGCTACAAACCGCAGAACCAGCCGTGGAGGGTAGCAGATCGGAAAACCTCAGGTGAGTCGCCACGCTTTCTGACTTGCTTTCCTTTCCACGTTAATTATCGAACCCGCACTACATTTTTTCCCGCACCGCGGCTCCTATCTTTCGAGACCTAAGCCGCACCATTCTTTATAATTTCCTTTAGCCTCATCAGCTGTCTTTGCACCCACTTTCATATTCAACATTTGCCTAATGATTCTTCTGTGTGAATATTGGTATGCAAATTTTCTCACAAAGTTTTCGTTACGTAGTAATTGATATAATATTCACATTATATGAGGAAAACTGCCTAAACGGTTACGGGACCGTGACCAGAAGGTTGTTCTTCTTAGCTACTCAGTGTAGGAATATACATGAAAATGTTGCAGCACTGCTCCACGAACTCTTTTCGAGACTTCCGAAGCTGGTTCAATACTCTGCGGAACTGCGTTAGTAGTTGGTGCGGCAGTAGCTACTGTGACAGTGGATAAACTTGGCCGAAAGGTATTTAATTATAATTTGTATCCTTCCATTCTTGAGATATATATGCAAGAGAGTGAAATTTATTACTACTCAACTTGATCGGGTGTATCTTGAAAAAAACAACTGTCTGTGTTGTCTCAATATCTTTATTATTTTTTTGATAGATAAAACGTTTTTTGATGCACTATGGACAGTCGTAACGATAAAGAACGATATTTTCCAACCCTATCCACATTAATTAATTTTCGTCCAATATCAGCCTATACTGCTGTATCAAAAGTCTTAGGAAAATTACTTAACAATCGATTCATGTTATTCAGGAAATAGCAATACTTTATCTAGCAATCGATTCAAATATAGTAAATCAAAATCCACAGACGATACCGCTTATCAACAGGTAAAATTCGGACCGTTTAATATAAATTTATCCAGATCAACCATTCCTTTTAGCATATTGTGTAGACATTTTTTGCTCTAACATTAAAAATTGAAAATAATCGAATTATGCAAAATTAAGTATTATGTTTAGATCTCTCAATTATTTTTTAATGTATTTTGTAATTTTAATTTTATGACATCACTATTATTCTATTGGATGATGCAATTATGTGTATTACCTATAAGCGGAAAATTTTACTGATTTGTTAATTTTTATGTTTTCTTTATATTGTGATGTATTGTAATTGTTTGTTTCCCAAATAAATAAAAATAAAATAAAATAAAATATTCTTACAGAAACGCATTTGCAGACACGTGTTTATCCACTGCAGAATTAAGTATTCACGTCATATGAATAATTTATCACCACCTGATCCAGTCGTGTCGTCTGACACATCCAAGTCTGATTGGAAATTATTTTCAGTGGCACTTTATGTTTTTAATTATTTATTTAACAATTCCAATGGACACACTGAACTTCCTGAATTCTGACTCTTTATTAACAAAGAGAAAAGATCTATTTTTGATACAATTATTTGCCGTTCCAGATGCTTCTTCTATGGTCGTGTTCTGGAATAACGTGCTGCCTCGCAATTCTAGGAGTGTACTGCGACCCTCACATTCATTTGCACTCCTGGTACAATAACAGATTGTGGCCTTACAAAAAGTTACAAAATATTAAAGGAAAAGTATTAGAAAATTTTACAGATGACCAATGGAATATTACAAATGGAATATTTTTGAAGAATTTTACAATATTTCCCAAATTTTGGGAGAAAGATAACGATACCTTGGGGTTTTTGCCAAAAAGTGTACAGGGTGGAACGGATGAATACGGAGCAATGTGGGCACCGGTAGTGCTCTTGTCAATTGTATTGTTTTTATACAACATTGGATTAGGTTCCGTGCCTTATGTTTTGATATCAGAGCTATTTCCTATAAACGTAAGTACATTATGATTTCCTGATATGTCACTTGTATATGCAAACATTTGCAAAAAATCTTATATCTTTAAACGAGCAATTCTTGTATTTTGGAATCTCGGAATCGGCTCCAACAATTTTCATGAAATTTAGTATACAGGGGTTTTCGGGGGCGATAAATCGATCTAGCTAGGAATCATTTCTAGAAAATGTCATTTTATTCGCTTTTTTTTATTGGAAGAAAAATAACAAAAAGGTGGCGTTTGAGTAGTCCCAATTTAAACTGAAAAATGACTCTTCCTGACATCTATCGGCGAATAATAATACTATTTTTTTAAATTGCTTTAACGACACAACAACACTAAAGCTATTCCAGCAGATGGCGTTGTTAAGTAACACGAAGTCAATGAGTGTTTGTTTTGAGGTTAGACTAAGAAAATCAATTGTTAATTTCCAAAAAACACAATTTATAAAAAAAAAATACTGAGCTAAGCTCGGTCATCCAGCTGGTAACAATTATACGACAAAAAGTCTTACAGTGCGTTATAAGCGCATGACTTTTAACAAACATACAAGTGACGAATCTAGGCCCACCCAATATAGTTTGTTCAAGACTGGATTCACATAAATATTTGATTATTGTGGAGAATGACCTTGAGTAACCACTGAGCTAGCCGTATCGTCAAATTTAATCAATTTCTCTTCGATCGTCAGGTACGAAGTCTTGCATCAAGCCTCTTGATATCCTGGATGTGGCTTAGCAGCTTTCTCCTTCTTCGCTATTACGGAAGCATTGCCGTCTCTCTTGGCCTGCATGGCACGTATTACATATGTGCCTCCATCACACTTTTGGGCGCCTTGTACATCCTTCTCGTGATACCAGAGACAAAAGGAAAGAGTCAGGAGCAAATTGACGAAATTCTGGATGGACCACTAATAGTTTTAGGAAGAGGGCGGGAAGCGCGATGACAACTGGTTGGCATATCTATGGTATTTTATTAAAAAAGACCTTAACGTAATATTGGTTTTAGTAAAATTACAGCAAAAATATTTCATATGTTGCAGTTTATCATCTAACGGTGAGTAACATATTCTACATTAGTCTGTAGTCGCAAAACAGAGAACATTTTATGTTAAAATTGTTAATATGTTAAACTCGCCCACGAATCAGATACGTAGCTACGCGAAGACCAAATTAAGAAAAGTCATGAATAGCATGGCATTGACTAAAGCGCGTAAGATTCGCCAAAAAATCTCGATATCAAGTCGATGCTCATTTTTAAACAATCTATATTACGTATCATTAGTCAGTAGCTATCTTTAGTAATGGCCAATATTTCGCTAACGTATAATTGGCTCAATAATTTTAGTTTTGGTATATTTTATTCAATAATAACGAAAATATGTTAAAAAGCGCAAAGGTCGTAGAATTTTAAGATAATAGAGTGTCAAGAATTTCATGAATTGCTTGCTTGGTGTCATAAACGAACATATATGTGTCAATGAATTCGTTGTAATATACCAAAACATTGGGATTGTAGAGAATAATGACAGAAAATACTAGATTGATAGGCGTGATACGACAAAAAATGTAATGTTTGTTAAACGGAAAACTTCGTGGAAAAGTCTCGTATATTGTTTAGTACAGTGCACCTCCGGGTGAGACTGTCTCAATGGGACCTTTTGCAACGTAATGAAAATTTAGTTAACTTTTTTTTGTATAAACATTCATGAGCGGAGTCGTTATACGCATTTCCCGAGAGCGGACTTTTAACGATAAATAATTGTTGAAAATTATGAAAAATTACAATTGAATTGTATACAATTAACGCTCATTCGACATTATTAGTTGGTATGAGTGCGTGCTACTACTCAGTCGTAACAAACTCGTATTTACGTACATATTCTTCAAGTTTGTATGTAGTTTGTGCTCCGTTCGGGTCTTCTACCTAGCATAGACACATCTTAAGTTTGGCAAAATTATTGAAAACTACTTAGGCCGACTTGCACAACCAATCACTAAACCGATTTAGCGCTAAACTTATTTAAATCGTCATTCTGTCCCTGTCACATTGACAATATTTGACAGGGACAGAATGACGATTTAAATAAGTTTAGCGCTAAATCAGTTTAGTGATTGGTTGTGCAAGCCGGCCTTATAGTTATAATTATCGTGATAGTTATTAATGTTAGCTATAATCAATGTGATAGATGATAAATGCGTGTCATTTTAATGGAATTGAAAATTTGTAAATAAATTTTAATAATATTAATTTTGAAATGCATTACATCTGGTATTATAGGTTTTTTAAATATTTACATTTTATTTAATGAACTCTATAATTATGCAAAAAATAACAACCTGACATTTTTTAGTATTTAGTTTGTTAGGTGTTTGAGTATGTAGGAAAATTTTACTACCCGCTCATTTTTTTCAACTACCCTCGAGTCTTCTGTTGATGCTGTGTGGAGAACGCCATCACATGTGTACATCAACCTTAACAATAAATATCCGTATTAGAGTTTTCGACGACAGATAACATTTTGATGGGTCAAGAAAATTAAAATATTGCTTGTAAATTGTAAAGTTATTCGTTACTTACAACTATTACGTGGGATGGCGTTTTTATAATCTATACTCCTAAGCCGATCTAGAGTGATGTCTTTTACTGGAGCAAGCGTTAACCAGCATGTTTCTTGGCTCTCAAAAGGCACCGCTTCCATTAACCTTTATCTAACTAGTTGACCCGGCGATCGTAGTCATGCCATGTTAATTTTAAAAAATGTAGCCTATGTCCTTCTCCATAGTTAATTCTATGGTTTATAAGTGAAAGCGTAACAAACAAACTCACTTTCGCATTTGTAATATTATTTAGGATTATTATTTATACATATAGAATATTTATATATACAATGAAACGTTGAATAAGTTAAATATTGTTTTTGGTTTTTTAGAACCCTCATTATTATGGAAGTTTTGTTTAAATACAAACAATTAATAGGAATTCTGAAAAATATAATTTAAACCTTGGTGAAATGACATAGATTATTAAAAAAAAATTTAAAAGTTTTTATTTGTTTATTATAAATATTCGACCATTTTACAAAAAAATAACAAGTAACAACACCTTTATATGTGAAAAGTAAATAAACTATTGAATTACATGAATATCAAGTAGTTTGTTATAAGATCTGCTTTGGTGTTTGTCGTCTAGTGGGTTGACAACTCTGATCTAGCGAGTTACTTTTGTGATTTACAGGTGAATTATTATTTACTATTTATTAAATTATTACAAACATGTTCATATATAAATTGTGAATGTTTCATATACTACTTTGTGATATAAGTAAATAATTTGATTTGTTTTATATTTGTATATTTATTTTTGTATTTATAATTTTACTCATTAAAAATTAAATAAAACCTAAATATTTTGTGAAGTGAAGGAAGTAACTTGCACAATATACACGTAATTATAAAATATAGGAATATTTTTCGATGTGCTCACTTATATCGCTCATAAAGTAAAAAAATACAATTAAATATCGCACAAAATATAGTATCTTTATGAGAAGTTCTAGTTTAACAAATATTTAATACTATTCAACTCTGGCTCACGGATTCGATTCATCTCGCGTCTGGGTAAACAGTAAACATCCAGATCAACATATACTTATGATATTTATTTGTTCACAAAAATAAAATATATAGTGCTCCTAACTTTGAGACTAAATGGCGGCGTGTGAATTTTTTCAATATATTTATATATTTATTTATATACAACTAGTAGACCCGCAAACGTTGTTCTGCCATATGAATTAAAAAAGGTAGCCTTCCTTCTCTAAAGTCTAATCTATGACTATACCGAAATTCATCAAAATTGGTTCAGCGGTTTAGGTGTGAAAACGTAATAAAGAAACAAACTCACTTTCGCATATATTAGTTAGGATTAGGATATCTAAAATAGATATTTTTTTTAAATTTCATCCGCAGGGGCGTAGAACCACCTTAGCTATGTGGTAGGGCCCTAAGCCCATCTGGATGGCGACCATCCTTGGTCTTAAGTATGCCGCGATAATAACACTGTGTTGTGTTCCGACATTAGAGACCCAAGTTCCTGTACCCATATGGGACAGCAGCGTATTCGCGATGCCACTGGCGTTGCTACCCATAGGCGACGATAACTGCTAAATTGTAAGCTGGCTGTCAGCCTGTCTGCTGTCCTACAACAAAAAATTGCTCATCCCGATTACAAGTGATTTCTTAAATCCTTTTAGGGTCTTTTGAAATATCACTAAACGGAATTAATAAAACTTTTCCATCATTGCTTTTACATAAAGACATATTTTCTTGTAAACAAACAATTTTTGGAAAAGAAAACAAACAATTTTGTATGCATACAAGAACTTCTCATAATGAAATCTAAATATTAAATTCAGTGTCTAATATATATATAAATTATTTACATAAATGTTAATAAAAATATTTGTGAAATGTTGTATGTTTCTAAGTGAAATATTTTGTATGGACGGTTAACAAATAAAAAGCTTTAAGTGTGGCTGTTAATTTTTATTTCCCTCGTATATTTTTCTTCTCACCATATACGAGGGTAGTCTGAAAAGTTTCCGACTGTTACATAACAACTGTGCGTCCAAAATAGCTGAAAATTTGGTGAGTAACTGTCAACGAACAACAACGAAATTCACTATACTCCGGACGCCGAGCAGGAAGAATTTCGTCCGTTGACCTGTTATTATCTGTCTCTATCACTCCCGCGTAAATATAATGCCGCTTTGCTCGCACAGAGCAATGACCGCCATCATTGGTCAACAGTCAACAGGTCAACGGACGAAATTCTTCCTGCTCGGCGTCCGTAGTGTAGCTATTATTTACGAGTGGTGCTATCTTCATGTTGAGGTCGGAAACTTTTCACGCCACCCTCGTACTTGCCTATCCTATATATTGTAATTTTGGAGTTGTAAAGTTCGTTCCATTTCTTCTTTATATTTTTTCATCTCAAGATTGACGCCGTTCTTATCGATTTTGTGTTTTTCATTTTGGTCCATACTCCTTTTTTACTCCGAGAATACTGCTTTATCAAGTCGGAATTTCGGGGCCAAGGTGACAGTTACTTTGGGTTTAGTGTTAATTAATTCTTCTGTGCAGGTGGTAAAAGTGACGACCTACCTACGCTTGCGGAGCCCACGATTCCCATCTCACAAAGCATATAAAAGTAGTAAATCAGCTGTCTAGTGCCCATAACACAAGTGCTAAGCTACTTACTTTAGGACTAGATGGCGCTTTGTGAATTATCAGAAAATATTTATTTATTTAAAATAATGCCCAGCGGCTTCGGCAATGGCATACCGACATTTTTCTGTGACAACTATAATTTATTTTCTTATTTTTCTATTTATTATCCACTCCATTCATCAATGGAAATGTAATAATATCCCATAAACCCTAAACATGGGTTCTAGTCTCTCCCTAAAGAAAACGCGTAGTAAGCTAGCAAACCTCGTCTTCTATTTTAGTGGGATACTCATATCAGGGAGCATGATTTCAGTAATCTATCATCCTAAATTTATTCAATAATAAATATAAAATATCAGTCCTTCAAGCCAACGAGTCACGAATTGAAATATTAAGAAAGAAAATTTAAATAATACTTTATTCCTTTATTTTATACAATATATTGTATTTTATATACCATTTTCAAAATACTTAATAGAGTACTAAATAAAATACAATTTTCGGCATTTCTTTATGCTACATAATGGTAGATAGATAGATAGACAAATCTTTATTGTATACTCAATTTATTTACAAACATAGAAGTTCTTACAACTAATACACAATAGGCGGCCTTATCGTAATGGTGTACAATTATTAAAATATTACATTTATAATACTAAATTTTTTTAACTTTAACTGCGATATCACAAAAAACAGTGGAAATAGTTTTCAGCGGAATAGCAGCAGGCTGTATTTGATATTTATTGAGTTATCCATGCTAAGAATTGCCTACTTTAGATGATAGAAGAACCGTGTAAACTAATAAAATGAGTAATTCCACTGTCGCGTAATACGATCTCTACTGGTTATTCCAACTTACAGAGCCAATAATATTCTTGGCGAATATTGCTTTATATTAAAAGCCTTTATTGAGCAATCACATTATTTATTTCATAAAAGTAAATAAGTAGTAGTAGTAGTAGGGTTTTTCTCGAAGAGAAAGGCAATGGAACTAAGCCATACAGCCAGATCTTAAGTTTTATTTTCTCATCTAGTTTTATAATTTAAGGCAAAAATGCCAATTCTTTAGTATTGTTCATTTATCTTTTTCAAATCCGTTAAAAGTAAATAATATTATGATTAATACTTTTAATTTCTATATTAATGTTACCTATAAAGAAAATATTTTGTTTCAAATAGAATCAAAAGTTATTAAGCCGATTCTTAATTTGTCAGTAGATTCTATTAGCGACTTATATAGATATTTAGGCTGCATTTTAAACCAACCAACCAATTATCACTTATAGTGAGTACGGACTCTATGAGTGCATTGACATTTCCTTTTTAAACCGCATCCCCATCTTGGAATTTAAAATAACAAAACCAATCTTGCAGGTAACTGTCCAGTACAAAATATGAATAACTAGATGACCCGGTGAACTTCGTATCACCTACCTCGATTTGTGTAAAATGTTGGTCAAGACTTAAGCCGAACAAAACGAAATAATAGAGCTGAACTACATAAAAATCAAGTGAAGCACAAATTAATCTGAAAGGCGTCACTCCATCAATCTCAGATTTTTCCAGTTTAGATTAGTAGAAGATATCGTTAGAAGAATTGTTACTACCAAATGTGCATTAGAAATAAATTATCTATTTTTATTGTATTTATGGTTCACTGTTTTGGCGATAATGGCTTACACATAAAAGATAGATATAAGCTGTCACAGGCTTTTTGTAGGAACTTTTAAGTTAAACATTTCCATTATACATTATACGTGTAATAATTCCCAGATGGCAGAATTTTTTCCTACTTACTTGACACTTATCGTTATATTTAGGACAATTCACGCAATATATTTATATATAATGGCGTGTATGTTATTCTAATGTATAATCTATATTATTGTAAAGTTCCATTAAAATATTTTTTTTTTATTGCTGTAGAACAGCAGACAGGCTGACGGCCCGCTTAGAATTTAGCAGTTACCGTCGCCTATGGGTGTTTGCAACGCCAGTGGCATCGCAAACACGCTGCTGTCCCATAAGGGTACAGGAACTTGGGTCACTAATGCCGGAACACAACACAAGGTTATTATGGCGGCATACTTAAGACCGAAGGTGGTCGCCATCCAGACGGGCTTGAGGCCCTACCACGTAGCTAGGGTGGGCTGTTTTGTCGGCTTTTACGACAGGCCGACCCCGGCCGCAGAGGTTAGTATTCATTCTCTGCCCCTGCACGGATTTAGTAGTTTTTGTGTGAAAGAATAGCTAACATAGTAAGGAATAAGGATATCTCAACATTTACTTTTATTATATAAGTTTTACATTATTCCTAGTATATACAAATTTTCTTCCTCATGACGTCATGTTTTTTATCAGATCATTATTTGGTTTACAATCGAATGGTACCCAAAACCAAATCATCATACACTTTTTGGGTAAATGGCACGTATTCACCAGATTTCTGATCTAAAAAGTACATGGGATCATTATGAGATTTTGGGTTATACCCTTGTTCTATTAATTCCTTCTTCTTCAACTTGAAGGTAGCCGTTAGAGGAGGTTCTGGCAAAGTCCTGATGAATAAGGGTCTAGCGTATGCTGGTAACGTAGTCTTTAATCCGTTGGCTAATAGTGATAGGTCTAGTTTATTTTCTGGATCTGCTATAGCTGCCATTCCCGCTTTGCCTTCAACGTTTGGTACCTGAAATTATCATTCACTTGGTTAATCCCAGTTGTTATTTCTATTAAACGTCACCAATTAACTCCTTTCGTTCCAAATGCATTACTCACAGCCGGTTACCGTGCAATACATTTTTTTATTGCTGTAGGACAGCAGACAGGCTGACAGCCCGCTTAGAATATAGCAGTTACCGTCACCTGTGGGTGTTTGCAACGCTAATGGCATCGCAAGTATGCTGCTGTCCCATAAGGGTACAGGAACTTGGGTCCTAATTCCGGAACAGAACACAACATACGGATTACATCTCTTAAGGGATTCTGAAGATCTTGCGAAGTGGAATAAAATAAGTGGTCTTATAATAAAGCAAATAAAGAAATAGTAATTTTAAAACAAGGGTATACAAAGTAAGATTTGATCAAACTAAGATTATTTTTATTTTTGAAATTTAAATAAATAAGTAACAAATAAAAATAAATGAAGAAAAAAGTCGTAACTCTAAATGTGTCAGGAAATCAGGAGGTTTTATCCGTGCAGCGGCGGAGAAAGAATACTGATCTCTGCGGCCGGGGTGGGCCTATCGTAAAAGGCGACAAAACAACCCACCCTAGCTATGTGGTAGGGCCCCAAGCCCGTCTGGATGGCGACCACCATTAGTCTTAAGTGTACCGCCATAATAACTTTGTGTTGTGTTCCTGTACCCTAAGCGACAGCAGCGTGTTCGCGGTGCCATTGGTGTTGCAAACACCCGTAGGCGACTGTAACTGCTAAATTCTAAGTGGGCCGTCAGCCTGTTTGCTGTTCTACAGCATTAAAAAAAGGAGATGGGAATATTATAAAAAAAAAACATAAAAAACAGCTTCTTGACCATAATATGTATATTGACAATTCACACAGCGCCGTTTACAATAAAAAAAAACAGCACGTGCGTTATGGGTAATAAACAACTATTTAGTTTTTCTTCTATGCTTGGTACGGTCATTGACGGCTTTTACGACAAGCTAGAACTCTTTCGCCTGCCATTCCTGAAGACGTGCTACGATGATATAGCTATTTAAAAATATATTTACAAACTAGCTGTGCCCGCAACTCCGTCCACGTGGAATAGTGACTTTAGGCAGCATTTTTTTGGATATATGAGGTTAAATTAAATTGGAAATTCAACATATTAAGTCCAACCTAAGCTGAACCCTATTTCATATGATCGATGATATAAATCTGAGGTCAACTTAAATTGGATAATTAAATTTCCGAACTTATCATTTTTAACAAAAACTATTTTTTTTTCTAAAATAAAAATAACCTAAGTTACTCCTTGGTACATAAGCTATGTGCCAGTGAAACTCCCGTCAAAATCGGTGCAGCCATTTCAGAGATTAGCCGGAACAAACAGGCAGACATACAGACAAAAATTGGAAAAAATGTTATTTTGGTATACGTACCGTGTATACGTCCGAATGCACTTAGTAAAAAGTGGTTTTTTTTTATTGCGTAGGACAGCAGACAGGCTGACAGCCCGCTTAGAATTTAGCAGTTACCGTCGCCTATAGGTGTTTGCAACGCCAGTGGCATCGCGAACACGCTGCTGTCCCATAAGGGTATTTAATAATACAAACAGACCCTTCGATTTTATTTATTTGTATAGAGTATAGATATATTCAATTATAACTTACTGCCACTCCGTATACAACGGCATCTTTCAATCCAATTAAATTGCTAATAACACCTTCAACTTCTGTTGTGGATACGTTTTCTCCTCTCCATCTGGAAAAAAAATACTCTCAAAACACTGGAATAAATCAATCCAAGCCATCAAATGTACTAGGAGCTCATAAAGGTTCTATACCTGAAAGTATCACCGGTGCGATCTTTGAAGTAGAAATAGCCGAAATGATCCATGACTAGTATGTCTCCGGTGTTGAAATAGCAATCTCCTTCTACTCTCACGTCGCGCACCATCTTCTTCTCTGACGCAGTCTTGTCTGCGTAGCCCGCGAACGTGAGTATTGCTTTCTTTGGATCTATTTTTCCGAGTAATAAACCTACAAAACGTTAAAAATAAATTATTTTCTTTGACATATGCGTGGAGCCCTACCACGGAGGCCGAACCCGGCCGCAGGGGTCAGTATTCATACTCCGCCCCTGGATGGAGAGAAAATTACCAGATTTTTTCTGCCTTTTTAGACTGTCATATATTTTATACATACCTATACATTTTATTTATATAAATTGTAACTATGTTGTGAAAAATATTTTATCGATCTATATATAACATTGAATAATTTGAGTTAACTTGTTTAATTTTATTGTTGATCGTCCACTTAATAGAAAACAGTTACCTTCGCCTATGGATATTTGCGACGCTAGGGGCACCGCGAACACGCTGCTGTCCGTATAGGGGGACCCAAAAATGTACTATTCCAGTAGGGCAACGGTAAAAAATTTCTACAGGTCTATCAGCATAACCGGAAGCATATTCAGTTTAATATCGCTACAAAGTAAAACTTTTTTTTATTGTTGTAGGACAGCAAACCGGCTGACGGCCCGCTTAGAATTTAGCAGTTACCGTCGCCTATGGGTGTTTGCAACGCCAGTGGCATCACCAACACGCTGCTGTCCCATAAGAGTACCGGAACTTAGGTCACTAATGCCGGAACACAACACAAGGTTATTATGGCGGCATACTTAAGACCAAAGGTGGTCGCTATCCAGATGGGCTTGAGGCCCTACCACGTAGCTAGGGTGGGTTGTTTTGTCGCCTTTTACGACAGGCCGGCCCCGGCCGCAGAGGTTAGTATTCTTTCTCCGCCCCTGCATGGATAAAACTACGTTGATGCCCTTTCTTTCAGTCTTTTTTTTATCGAAGGAGGTTAAAATATTGGTTTATACAGGGAGACCCATCTGATTCCCCAATCAACTTTTGCGATCCTCCTGTGTTCCAAAATCAACTTTGATCGGACAAAAATATTTACCTGGCTCATGAGGTCCACAAGTAATACACCGTCCATTACCATCCCTTAAGATTTCTCCGGTAATTTCATCACATCTACAACGCAAAATAATATTAATAAATATAAAAAAAAAACACTGAATCGAAATATTTAAATCAAAAATGAACGTACTTGACCAGGGTCAGTGGATATATTGACGACACAAGCCGACTTAAAAAGCCAATTGCCCCCACTTTTGAATCCAAGTTTACTGCAAAGAATAACAACTTTGTAAAAATACTTCCAGAGTTTAACCTTGAGATAGTTTGGACTAAATGAGCACTATGAATCCCATTCCTTATGATAGACATCCGGGATCTGATCTTACCATTCAGCATGCGAGTAGCATTTATCTCGAATTTAATTAAAATTACAAGGCTGTTAATGATGATCTTATCTTATTTCAGGGCCGAGAGTTATCTCGGACACTTCGACCCAATAGGATCTTTTGTGTTCCCCTAGATGGCAATCACTCCTCTCCAATCTCATTGAAGATTTGCTTCATGAGCCTAACAATGAGATATGGAGATAGGAGCCTGTAGTCCTCCGGTGTCGGATATCCTATCCTCAAAATATTCATTCGCCCCCTGGCCAATGCATCGCATGTACACAGTAGGTATTCCATGCGTTCTGTATGTTCCCCACACAACCTGCACATAGGTGTCGCGGTTAGACCCATCTTCATGAGCATGTTATTGGTTCCAAAGTGCCCAGTAAAGGCTCCAAGCAAGTAGCGTATTTGCCCCCTGCTCATGTTCCAGATGGATCCTCGTGCTTTGTACGTGGATCCCAAAAATTAATGATGTCTTATAAACGTTAAGTAAAATTATAAATATGTACATAATAATCTATGTAATATAGTAATCTTTGAAAGAAAAGCAAATAAATGCTAACGCTAGTAACACTGTTAGAAAGAGAAGAGAATTGCAGATTGGCTAAATGCAGGAGAAATTAGAGGGTGTTGGGTTAAAGATAAGAAGAACCAAAACTGAACATCTATTATGCGATTTTGGTGGAATATCTTTACAAATTCGCAATAAGGCCTGTCTTGTATGGATGGGAATGCTGGACCACAAAGAGGAGGGACGAAAGGGTGTTATATGCTGCGGAGATGAGGATGCTGAGATGGATGTGTGGAGTTACGAAAATGGATAAAATTAGAAATGAGTATATTAGGGGAAGTGTGAAAGTAGCGCCAGTTATTGAAAAACTTAAAAGTAATAGACTAGCATGGTGAGGCTATAATGCGCAAGGAAGAATACCATATAACAAGGAAAATTATAGGAACGAGAGATGGATACAGGACTAGAGATAGATAAAAAATGGATGGATTGCGTAAAAGATAATATGGCAAGAAAGGGTATGAATGTTGGCATGAACAGACGATAGTGGAAGGAGAGAACAAATTGTGCTGACCCTATATAATGTGGTACAAGGGCAGGAGGAAGAAGACGGAATATAAGTTTTTATTTACTGATGATGATGGAAAATAATAAACCTTATAATCATCCCTCCCTCTCCGGTTGGTACGTGTTGCGATCACGTGGGAACGAACGAAATGTCTCCATCGGTTCCTATCTGTCGCCATCCTCACTACATCCTGGAACCCTGTAGCACTCCTTTCTCTTGTTTGGTCTGACCATCTAGTCGGGGATCGCCTTCTGGCTCTTTTCCCCTATACCTTTCCGACCAGGAGTCTTTCCAAGATGTTGTCCCCTCGTCTTGCGATATGGCCAATGTACGAAAGGATGCGATAAAGACAAATAGTGGACAGTCGATTTTTACTTTAAGTTGGTCAAGAATAATAAAATTGTTCGCCTGGCGGTCCACGAAATGCGCATCATCCGTCTCCAGCATTGGCCTTTCCCTAGCAAGTATTGTCCACGTTTCGACACCGTAAAGAAATTCGGAAACACTAAGGCACAAACAAGTCTTATTTTGGTCCTTAGACTTATTCCGCGGTTTCTCCAAATATTTTCCAGTCAACCGGATCCTTCGCCATAGCAGTAGCAATAATTAACCCAACACTCCTGATACTTCAAATTTTTTTTCTACTATTACTTACTAAAAGGCCAGGTCAAGAGTATCCTAAACCGAAGGGCATGTATGAAGGGAATAATGAAAGTGGACGAAGCGAAACAAGTATGTAAGGATCGTAGCAAGTGGAAAGAAGTGGTCTCTGCCTACCCCTACGGGAAAGAGGCGTGATTATATGTATGTATGTATGTATTACTTACCAAGATTACTGTTTCCTTCTGTAGCTCCGTAGAATTCCAAAACTCTTTTCACACTAAAGCGTTCGACAAACTCCTGCCATATTTGCGGCCTTAGTCCGTTTCCGACGATCACTTTGACGTTGTGAGCACGATCGTTGGGCCCAGGAGGCACTGATAGCAGGTATCGGCAGATTTCACCTATATATTGAGCTGCCTGAAACAAAAACATCGCTACGATACTAGTAGAACATGGATCTCAAAGGATTGAAAGGAGGTCTAGTAAGACCTAGGTAGACTAACAAGCAATTATGTTACAAATATTAATTTATTCTACAAATATGATATTTACATACATACATACATATATTCACGCCTCTTTCCCGTAGGAGTAGGCAGAGACCACTTCTTTCCACTTGCTACGATCCTTACATACTTGTTTCGCTTCGTCCACTTTCATTATTCCCTTCATACATGCCCTTCGGTTTAGGGTACTCTTGACCTGGCCTTTTCTCAAGACGTCCCTGATCTGGTCTCAAAACGTCCGCCTAGCTCTACCCCTTCCAACACTTCCATTCACACTCGCCTTATACACTTTTTTCGTCAATCGTTCTTCATTCATTCTCTCGACATATTTAACTATGTTTATCTATTTATTTATTATATTTTATATTACATGTATTATTAAATTTTATGTATATTGTCTATTTATTCTGTAAATAAAATATTATTATAATTTAATGCCATACCTCCCTTCTACATCAATATAAAAAGGAAAATATCCTATAGCCCGGGTTGCCTGGAAGAGATCGCTCTGTAGCGATAAGGCCGCTCATTGTAAATTAAGTGATTGTGTAAATAATTATCATTGTTTTCATAAGTTATTTGTATTACAATAAAGTTTTATCTATCTATCTATCAATTAAGGTATTAAACTTACCGTGCACCCATATTTCTTCACATCACTCCAATAGTTCGATGCAGAGAACTTCTTCCTTAATACAACTGTACAACCTAAGACTATAGCTTGTCCAGCTCCAAGGACCCCTCCCGCGGTGTGGTGGAGAGGTAACGGGTCGTATATCACGTCGGCAGGAGTGAGGCGCGCTGATGTGTGTACTCCTAGGGGAATTAGGAGGTATCTGAAATAAATATATGGCTTTTAATAGAGGCGGATTAAGAATACTAACCCCTGCGGCCGGGGTCGGCCTGTCGTAAAAGGCGAGAAAATAACCAGCTACGTGGTCGGGGCCCAAGCCCGTCTAGGTGGCAACAACCTCTAGCCTATAAGTATGCCGCCATAAGAACCTTGTGTTGTGTTCCGGCATTAGTGACCACGGTTCCTTTAGCCGTATGAGACAGAAACACGTTCGCGGTGTATCTAGCGTCGCAAACATCTATAGGCAATGGTACTTACTTAGTGGGCCGTCAGTCTCGCTGTTATTCCTCAGCAATAAAAAATACTTAGTGACAGATTTGAGGGAAGTTAGAGAAGCACAAGTAAAACTTTACTTTTTTTGATTTTTTTAAGGCACCTTGTCTCCGAACTGAAGGTCGAATTTATACATTACTAGCTGACCCGACAGACTTTGTTCTGTCATATTAATTTAAGAAAAAGAAGTTACGATCACCTCCATTTCACTCCTTTCAAGTTTCATTTTTACGACAAAAAATACCCTATGTCCTTCACCAATGTACAATCTATCTCGATATCTCATCAAAATTCGTTCAACGGTTTATGAGTGAAAACGTAACAGACAAACATATAGTTACTTTCACATTTATGATATTAGTATATATTCATCAAGGACCGATATTCGATAAGACTATGTTATTATCCTGATTAGGATCGCTATGATTGAAAAAATGGTGACATATTATATATTACGCTTGATTAAATTTTTAAAGCAAATTGTAATTAGAATAAATATAGTTAAAATAAACTGCCAATGGGCTCACTACCAGGGATGCTGATGACCGTGCGAAGTGGAGTAGAAAAAGTCGGAAAGCGGACCCCAGGCACCGAAACGGAAGTTAGGTTGCGACCAGGATGCAACGCTTAGATGAAGAATAAGATAGTTAAAAAAAAAACTAAAGAGCACGCTTCAGTGACAATTTGAACTAAAAAGTGAAAAATAAATATAGTTAAAAAAAACACGCTTTAATAATAAATCTTAAAAAAAATCTTAAAAATTGTTTTTCAATTTTTTTTATATTGTGATAATCAAAAACACAATGGATCGATAATTTGCGCAAGGTTGCCGGTCGGTGCCGGATAGGGAAAGCAAAACACCGGGATATGTGGCGCAAACTTGGGGAGCTCTACAGCCGGCAGTGGACATTTAACGGCTGCCGACGCGTCAAATGTCAAGTTTTTTTTTAATATTTGTGGAGAAAGTGATAATAAAGCGAATGTTACGATTTTAAAGAATATTTTAGAGAAAAATAAATATATACAAATAATTTTCTGAGTACGAATAATTTTCCTCATAGAGCCCAGTATAATTTCACGGTCAAATAATCAATTTAGAATAAAACAAAGAAATAGATTAATGTACATAGAATATAAATTAGTTTTAGTATGGATTAACAATAGAATAGTCTTGTCACATGTAGAGTATGCGGACTCTTTAAGCTAATAAACATAGAGGCCTCTTTGTAAGACGATTCTTATTATATCTCTTACTCCGGCCCTGCACGAATACTGACCTCTGTGGCCGGGGTCAGCCTGTAGTAGAAGGCGACAAAACAACTCTAGCTTCGTGGTATAGTCACAAGTTTGTCTGGATGATGACCACCTTTGGTCTTAAGTATGCCGCCATAATAACCTTGTGTTGTGTTCCGGTAGACGCTGGTTCCTGTACCCCTATGGGACAGCAGCCTGTCTGTTGTGCTACAGCAATAAAATGGTAATTTTTTTGTGGATATTACTTAAGCCCCTTATCAGGAATTTTATAAAATGAATTTATACCAATTACTCATTCCGTGGTTTGCCGAGTGTATGTTACATGTCATCTGATATTAACTGTGAATTTTTAATTTAAGTATAATAAATGATAATATGTATAATTAAGCAGGTAAAAGTTATTACAAATACATTAGCGCCAGGGGGTCGTAATTCTAACGCAATAGCCTGCAATGCGCAAGCGTACTTCAGATCCTTCATGACACAAGGGGTCATCCATCGACCCAGACTCTAGGCGAAAGAGCAGCGGGTTTTTAGAGGGAAGTTAACAAGATATATCCCCAAAATACACAAGAACCATCCAGAAAATCTACTCTAACAGGAGTAAATCTACCAGTCCAGTAAATCTACTCTAAGACAAGGAAATCCCCTATCACCGAAACTGTTTTCAACTTTTCTCGAGAGTATTTTCCACAAATTGGACACACACAGTACAAAATCACATCAATTAAGATTTGCGGACGATATGTGGAAAATCCGTTTGAGGAAGATCCGACCCACCTTGAAGAAATGATACAATTACTTAATGAGAAGAACAAAAAAGTAGACCTTTGCATGAATAAAGAGAAAACAAAACTGCTCACAAACTCCAAAATAACACCTATAAAAATTGACAACTATCCTCTTGAATATGTAAAAGAATAAATCGACTTAGGACAGGTAATCTCTCATGAAGAACAAATCACTAAAGAAATAAAGAGTAGAATTGAAAATGGATGGAAAAAGTACTGGTCGTCGAAAGAAATCATGAAATCTAAAGAGTTAAGCATGTCAATAAAAAGAAAAGCCTTCGGCACATGTGTACTTCCAGTTATTACGCATGGATGCGAAACATGGGCATTAACCAAACTCCACAGAGAAAAACTAGAAAGATGTCAGAGGGCCATGGAGATGAGAGGGATAAGGAAACAAGAAAAAGTAAGAAGCAGTGTAATAAGGCAAAAAACTAAAGTGGCTGATATTCTAAATCGAATAGACCAATTGAAGTGGAGATGGACCGGGCACATGATCCGAGACAAACATGAAAAATGGAGTACAACTGTGTCGGACTGGTACCCCAGGGATGGCAAAGGAAACAAGAGGACGCCAACAAACAAGATGGAAAGACGATCTGAAACTCACGGCTGGTGTCCACTGGAGAAAAGTAGCACGCGACAGAACCCAATGGAAAATGCTAGATGAGGCCTATGCCAAGAGGCACTGTGAGATATTGGACATCCTATAGAAAAAACTACACACATCAAAAAAGTCTAAGCAACATGTACTAAAAAAGTCTAAGTAACATGTACTAGTTTAAATTTTAGCATGGTTTTTCACATCATAACGTTGTATTTTATTTTTAAAATAATATTTTTAGGGTCCTATGATGTAAAAATAACAGCTGTTGTCTTTATAAGTTCTTTTAATAACATAATTTTATCCCATTGTTCCTGGGTCCATGTTCTGCGTTCTCTACACCATTCATTTCGACGAGCGCGATTCCCGTGACGTATCGGTGGGCACCTAATTGGGCGTCGAGCTCGTAGGCCGTACTAATGCAGTCGATTTCGCACAGATTGATTACTTCCCGCTTGCAACATCCCTACAGCTCTTTGCATTTCATTTGCCATCAAATGACGTCGCTCCATGACGTAAAGAATATCTAACAATTCAATTTTGTCGCTAACTTTATTTAAATGGTTGGTAAAATTATAAAATCAAGACTAAACGTAGCAATAAAAAGACACTTAAATTCAAACAAATTCCCTTTCATTTAATTTTATGTAATAAAACAAAACATAATCGAATTTTTTTTTACAACCAGCCAGTATATCATCAATAACAAAAAAAGTTTACATACCTACGCACTTTGAGTGAGTAAAGACTTAGAAATTAATTAGTATAAATGGTAAATTTGTAATATCATGCATGTTGCTTAGACTTTTTTGATGTGTATATATTGTATGCGAAACAACAGAACTCAGAATAAAAAGGTTTATTATTATTATATATTAATAAGGCATTTGTCTCTTCGCATTACATGACCAAACCACGCTAGTCTGTTACTTTTAAATTTTTGAACCACTGGTGCTACTTTACACTTCCTTTAAAATATACTAAAACTTCTTTACCTGATATTAGTAATAATAGCTGCCTTCGGGAATCCAGTCGTCCCACTGGTATAGATATATAACAATGTATCCTTTGGACTTGACGGGACCACAGTGAATGGTTCTGGAGCCATCTCGTTAAGTTCCGCTGCTAAATGCGAGGTGTCGTGTAATACTGGGGATTTAGATCGCTCTGGAGAGTTGAATTGGAATAAGGGCATATCCCGAATTTCACCCTGGATGTCTTTTATTGCTGGAATAGAAGATTCAGTTATTTACAAATTTCTGCATAAAAATGCAGGGAAATTGAAAAGTATTTATGTACATAGTATACCAATTCTCTACTTTGGAACCAGATGGTGCTGTGTCAATTGTCACAGTATGTTTATTTTTAAACTATATCGTTTATAAACCTATGTTACAGAGACCTTATACACTTTAGTTATTTAGAAACATTCCACAGCCAGTAACAAAGCTTTTTATAAATATCGGAATAGAAAGTAGAGACCCTGTGCTTAGGCTTTTATGGAGGTTAGGTGGAATCTAGCCCCTTCTTTTTTTTTATTGCTGTAGGACAGCAGACAGGCTGACGGCCCGCTTAGAATTTAGCAGTTACCGTCGCCTATGGATGTTTGCAACGCCAGTGGCATCGCGAACACACTGCTGTCCCATAAGGGTACATGAACTTGAGTCACTAATGCCGGAACACAACACAAGGTTATTATGGCGGCATACTTAAGACCTAAGGTGGTCGCCATCCAGACGGGCTTGAGGCCCTACCACGTAGCTAGGGTGGGTTGTTTTGTCGGCTTTTACGACAAGTCGACCCCGGCCGCAGAGGTTAGTATTCTTTCTCCGCCTTTGCACGGATAAAAAAGAAGAACCTTCTAGAAGGTTCTCGTCTATTAGCTTACCTTCAGTCATTTCATCCCCGAAAACAACGGCCTTACATCCAGCGATTCTCAAACAGTGAATCAACTGTGCCCCCCGCAAATTGGTATTCACCAGCGCCGTAATTACCCTGAGTTTCGCCAAACCCAGCCAAAGGAAAACGTATTCAGGTTGGGTCTCCATAAATAGAGCTATCACCTCGCCACTCTTGAAGCCCTGGCGTTTGAAATACCACGCTACTCGGTTGCTGAATTCATCACCCTGTAAGAAGGAAGAGGTAAGCTTTGGCAAATACCATCCTAGGGCTAGGGGCATACTACACACTTTTGAGGACTTTTTTGGTGTTGACTTTAAAATAGCTTTATAGTGCGCACGACTATTTTAGGAACTGAACTGATATTCATTATTTTATTAAAAGTAAATTAAAACATCCTTCCTTTTTTATTGATGTACAGCAGACCGTCATCGGCCTATTTAATGGTTACCGTCGTCTATTAGGTTTTTGTCGTCAGAAAATCGCTAATACGATCACTAAGTCACTTGTGCTGGAGCATAACACAAGGTTATTATGGTGGCATTATTAGAGACCAGGTGTAGTGGCTATTCAGACCGGCTTGGAATCTCACATAGATTGGGTTGTTTTATCACCTTTTACGACAGGTCACAAACGAGGAGTATTCTAGCATTAGAATAAACTAAAGTTAACGATAAAATATTATTATTATTTGATATACAGATCGCCTCTACAGCGTAGACCTCCCCTAACTTTCTTCTGTCTATCTAACTTTTTAAATTAAACATTATAGTATAAATACTGAGTACTGAGATATGACAGTTTTATCCTGACAAATGCTTCTCCTCCAGTTAGTAAGACATTATGGAATGTTTGTCTTTTATAAGTATATACATTATTACTAACAGGATACCCCTTTCTGTGAAAGAAAAGAAGATTTCTGTGAAAAATTACAGTTAAGTTGTTATAGTCTAATGAAATACATATTTAGTATCCATAAAGGTTTATACCTTCATGGATATTACCTTTGGAATAATATTCTTTCTCAATTGCAAGATGAAGTCTTAAATAGGTCCCGTCAAAACTAGGTAGTCTGCTCCGTAACTATTCAGCACAAAGTGGAATGTAGTTTGTGAGAAAGATTTGGAAACATTATTGTACTTAAACTTGTTTTACCTCACGAAAAGTTAGTGCCCTATCACCCATAACGAATGCCTTCTTCTCCGGAGACCATTTGGCCACTTCTTCCCATCTCGTAACTACTGTCTTGCCTTGCTTCTCCCACCACCATATCTTGAACATAGTCACCAGCAGGACTCGAAGACCTCTAAAATATAGAATAGTAAAACTAATAAATTAAAAAGTATTTAATAAAATGGAGAGAAACATGTTAAATTGAAATAAAGCTATTTTTTTTTATTGCTGTAGCACAGCAAACAGGCTGCCGGCCCGCTTACAATTAAGTAGTTACCCTCGCCTATGGGTGTTTGGAACTTGGGTCACTAATGCCGGAACACAGCACAAGTTTATTATGGCAGCATACTTAAGACCAAAGTGGGCACCATCCAGACGGGCTTAGAGCCCTACCACTTAGCTAGGGTGGGTTGTTTTGTCACCTTTTACGACAGGCAGACCTCGGTCGCAGAGGTCACATATCTTTCTCCGCCCCTACACGGATAAAAATACACATAAGATAATTTTAATACAAATAAATGTCATAAATAAATTAAAAAAGAAGGTAATGAGCCACGACAGTAGACAAATCAGAAAATATTACAAGGGCACCAAAAACGGTAGAAGTTGTTAATTTTATTTATTAACATAACCTTTCAAATGTTGACATTTGATTTGGTAAGCTGTTATTAATTTTGATGCCCTATATATACACTATCAATGTTGATATTTACGAATTTGTCAATATTCTACGAATCTCATTGAGTGTTTTGTTTTTATCTTTCAATTACACATATGCGACGCCATATACCAAGGAAAATGCTAGAAATGAGGCGAGGGGAAAGGGCTACTAGGAGCAGGAGAGAGATCTTTCTTTTTTATAGAAGGAGACTTTATAATTCAAACATATTAAATATATAGATTAAATTGATGACAGAAATACTTATACGGATATAGCCAAATTGGCAGTGAGTTTTTTTTATACGCTTTGAATTTAGCAGTTACCGTCGCTTATGTGTTGTAATGCCAGTGGCATCGCGAACACGCTGCTGTTCTATAAGGTTACAGGAACTTAGGTCACTAATGCGGGAAAAGTTATTATGGCGGCATACTTAACACCAATGGTGATCGCCATCCAGACGGGGTTGGGCCCTACCACGTAGCTAGGGTGGGTTGTTTTGTCGCCTTTTACGACAGGCCGACCCCCGCCGCAGAGGTCAGTATTCTTTATCCGTCACTGCATGGATAAAAATTATAATAACAGAGAAAAATAATGTTATCTTTTCCCCGGAATTTTTCATACTGTTTTCCTTCAGCTAACATTACACTTTACACAACAAAACCTGCTTAAGCGATTTATGCTATCGAGGGATTAGAAACGGTGACACACTATAAAAAAATTGGTAATAATTATTAAACATTTATCTCGAAATAATTTTTAGTACATAACATATGTACTGTATTTAATTCGACATATCATAATACTATTTGCTGGGAATATGTGCATCTTAAAATAGAATAAATAAATGACGCAAAAACACGCGATGGCAGCATCTTGGCTAAAGATGTATCGGCCAAATCCGAACAGAAACATCAATAAAATAACAATGTGTTTTCATTCTATATATGTATATTTTTATCTGTTAGTATACTGACTTTTATGAGTTAGAATACTGACTCCTGCGGCCAGGGACGGCCAGCCGTAATAGGCCACAATACAACCCAAGCTAGATGGTGGGGCTCCAAAGCCTGGATAGCAACTACGCCTGGTCTAAATATGCAGCCATAAGAACCTTGTATTGTGTTATAAGTGACCTAGATTCCAGTTGCCCTACGCGGACGACAGCGTGTTAGCGGTGCCCCTATCGCCGTAAACCATAGGCGACGGCCACTACTTACTCTAGTATTGGCCGTCAGCGCGTCCGCTATTCCACAGCAATAAAAAAATATGTCAAAAAGATGTTTGTTAATTTAAATAAAATAATTTATTTATAAAAATGAAAAACAAATACGGGAAAGAGAAAGAGATTCATTGACTGCCTTTTGATGCAAATAAAAATCTGCGTAAAATTACGCCATCCTGTATATCCGTAAGTCGCAACAAATTTACTACGGAAAATATGAACGGAGTAATAAAATACTCAGATACGTAGATTACGAGAAAGATCGTTTTCAAAGTTACTCGGTCGGAACGAATGCTGGAACAAGGAGGAATAATTGCTTGGCAGAAAATGCACATCCATTCAGAGAGATTTTACGTAATACAAGTGGTCGCACGATGGTATATAATATATACTTTATAATCAATTTGAGCGATGAATCCTGGTGAAATTCTGAGCCTGAGGTCGATAATTCTATTTATAGGAAGATTGGAAATGTCTTAATCCGAAAGAAAATCCTGCGAAAGCAGTCTTTTGTTTAGCAGGAAACATCATGCATGCATGCTTCCTGGTTGTACAAAAAGTCATCAGATATGGAATGTATATGGGCAAATAGCGTACAGGGCGATTGTTCTCTTGACCTGCTACTCCGAAAAACCCTTTTTTTAATTATTGGCCACCTTTTTACGTAATTATTCTCGCGGTCTCCTTCTATATCGATCTACACGGGCTTCTCCCTAGAAAGAACGGATGGTATACCCGTCACGATAGTCCAAAGCGGATGTTCAGCTAGCATGTACCGCTGATATCAGTATGCAGTTCCTCACAATGTTTTCCTGTCGTCGGTAGACGGCAATTATATTTAATGTGCTCATTACGTAAAACTACGTAAAGCATTCCATCGTTCGGTTGGAACCCGAGCCCTCTAAAATGGTTTAAAAATCAATATAGATCAAAACTGGTTGATAATAAAGGCAAGGTCAAAGCAGACCAGGAACGGAAAGTTACCCGCGTATTCTGTCTAAGCGGACAAAAGCGGCCAAGGTTCGTCCTCAATAACCGGTGACATCTATAACACATTCCTAACTCGAGCATCCGCTGTAGGATGTTGTAACTTAGACAATTTCTATGAGAGCAAAGCAAATAAGTACCTATTTCACGATGCAAATAATTTGCATGAAACGTTTAATGATAAGCTTTAATGGATCTAATTGCATAATTGTCTCACTATCAAGGGACATCTTGAGCTGTATATCTAAGTCTGCATAACAAATAATTAGATATAACTAATTAAAGTTTTATTTTTTATTATAGTTGTAAATTTTATTTGAAATGTATAGTTAGCAATAAAAAGTTATCTAAGTATGTTAACTATAGCTAGAAGAGGAAGTTCCAAGGTTCCTGTACCCCCATGGGACGGCTTCTCGGTGCATCTAGTCGATTAGTTCTATATATCACTAATAACTCATTTTTATTATCCAATACAATCTATAATGTAATAATAAATTTAAAGTTACTAGAAAATTCAAATACGTTTAATTTACATGTAAAAAACAAAAGGGGAGTCAATTGGCGTGAGGCCAAATTCCAAGGTGCACCGGATGCCCCCCCCCCCCTAATACCAGGAAGAGGACGATAAGAGGTGTCAACCTCATTCTTTCAATTATTGAATGATTGGTGATTGAATGAATGATCTAGTAGTATATGTACTATCGAATATGTACACAGTGCCTTGAGTAACCCTGCAGACGTGTTGTACTCACAAAGTACTCATCAATATCTCAGCGTTCATCCCGGTCGCAACCCAAACTTCCGCTTCGGTGCCCGGGGTCCGCTTTCCGACTTTTTCTACTCCACTTCGCACGGTCTTCAGCATCCCTGGTAGTGAGCCCATTGGCACGCATATCGCCCTTTACAACGTCAAGCCAGCAGTTTTTGGGTCTACCCCTCCTGCCGGGGCCCGGCGGAGGCGGCATGGCCAGACATTTGTTTCCCACGTAATCATCCGGTTGCCGCAAAACGTGGCCGTACCAACGGAGCCGACACTCCTGCAATTTATCCGCAATGTCACGGACATGAAGACTGCCGCGAATGCGGGAGTTCCTAACGCGGTCCTTTCGCGTCACTCCACACATCCACCGCAGCATATTCATCTCCGTGACACGCAGTTCTTGCTTGTGTCTCTCTAACACCGGCCACGTTTCACAGCCGTATAAAAGGACAGGCCTAATGATGGTCTTATAGACCTGTCCCTTCAACTTTACCGGCATCTTGGGGTCACAAATGACACCAGTCACCTCACGCCATTTGGCCCACACGGCAGCAATGCGTGCCTTGACGTCGCAATCGATGTCACCAGACGCGTGAAATACAGATCCCAAGTATTTTACTTGGTCCGTGCGCTCGACCGTGTCACCGCCTATGCGTACGGATGTGGGATCTGTGGAGTTACAGGCCAAGTACTCGGTTTTCGCCACATTGAACTTCAGACCACCGTTCTCAAGCGACTCCTTCCACGCCTTCACGCGTTGCACCAGCCTACCCCTGTCCGAATCTGTCAGCGCGATATCATCAGCATACATGAGCAACCACGGGGGCTGCTCATGTGAGTTTCTGATGCTGTCTGACAATACGTCTAATACCAAGCTGAACAGAAACGGACTAAGGACGGATCCTTGGTGCACCCCAACGGTGATGGGGAAAGGTTTTGTGTCGCTAACAGCGGTCCGAACTACGGAATCGGAGTCATGGTACATGTCTCGGATGATGTCAATATAGGCCTCTGGAACCCTTTTGAATCGCAATGCCCACCAGATTATCGCACGAGGAATACAGTCGAAGGCCTTCTGCAAGTCCAGAAACAGGCAGTGTAGAGGCGTATTCTTCGTCCTGTATTTCTCCGCGACAGTCCTTAGGGCAAAAACTGGATCCATGGTCCCATGTCCAGGGCGAAACCCATACTGACATCCCGAGACAGTGCACTCCTGCCGAATCCGAGAGCCGAAACTTTTTCGTTGATAAGTAACGCTAGGTCTCTTACCACAAGCATTTAGTTTAAAATTAAGGTTAAGTAAAGGTCTCTGGTCCATAAAAATGAGGCCCGCGTTATACGTCATTTGTCGCAATTAGAATTTTTAGTGATGGGTAGAGCAGCCCTATAAGGGAAATCACACGGCCAGAAATGAAATATTACAATATTGATACGAGCAAAACTCTAATAATTAAACGATTTTTTTGTTAGCACTTAGCAGTGTTTATGAAATTTTATGTTAATTTAAATTTTATTCCTTATTTGTAATTATACCTATTCGGAATCTAAACGAAATGTATTTATTTTTTAAATTTAGACGATATTTGACAGATTATTATTGTTCTTGAATGAAATTCGCATAATCGGGCGTGTTTATTCATTGACCATTGTATACGAATAGAGAAAGAATAGCGGTGTTTTGCCGGTATTGACTGACCAGCCTGTATCCGACAATCCGACACCACTGTTGACCTTTGCTCCCTCGATAACAAACGTTGGGTTAGACGTTAGTGGACTTTATTATTTAACGCCGCGAAATTCATAGGGCACAATACGGTCTATTTCGATTAGTGTCGTTTTCTTTGGCAAATAAATACTTTCTTTCTTTCTATTTATACTTTTATGACTTATACTCTATCCACTTTATCAAAAATTAAAATGTAAACAAATAAAGCAATATTTCTCAAACAAAGCTAGAATGAAAACAACATGGCGGGTATAATCCGACCGTAATAATAAAACACTCCTTCCAATGGACAATAATACTTTGAACAGTACACTTATAATTACTAGCATATAAAACCAGTAAGAGATTTGGAAACATTGTCTTTTTAGTTTCTTTATAGTGTAAGTTAGTTATTACAATTATTAATGTTGTAAATATGTAAATTTAATACGCATTATATTTATCATTCATAATGTAAAAATAAAATTATTTTATGTTTTTTTCTAAAAGTAAGGAATAAGTAATATAAAAAAATAAGAATATAGGAGATATTTCTAATAAATAATTAAAAGTTGCTATGATAATTTTTACATCACGTTGGTTATTGTAAAATCTTATTTTAGTTTTACCAAAAAAATTTATTTTTTGGTAAAACGGATAAGGACTTATTTACACTTTTCAATTTTTTAAGTGAAACTTTAGCACCGCTGTGATTTGAAAATTCGATGAAACTAAAAAGCGACAACAAAAAGAGATAAAAATATTCTTATATGTTTATCTGTGATTTAGCGAGTTTTCTATGAGCTTAGTCTCCTCTTTGTTCCGGCTCTCGTATTGTGTGTTGTGTGTCTTCATTGTCATTCATAACATTTTCCTTGTTGTAAGGCATTTTTCCTTTCGCATTTAGTAACCATTGCACACTAGTTTATTACTACTGTTGTCGCCGCCTTCGCGACGTGATTTCGGCGAGGGTTTTTGAAGCCAGCGGCAGGATGTTATCGCATTCCTCGCAACATAATTTCAGCGGGGAATTTTAGGAGGCCGGTGGCGGGAGAGACCTGAGACCAGTGTTGCCAACTTAGCCCTTTCGGAGCTAGATCTATCCCTTTTTCTGTCTGTTTAGCCTCCTTAATAATGATTTAGCCTCTAGCCCCAAATTTAGTCCTAAATTATATCTCAATAAACATAATCACAGACGCGCCTAAGAACGAAACGAAATTAAATTTTAACAGAAAAGCCAAGCAAAACTAAATGCGTTCACTTTCATTCTATGTGGGGATTCCCCGTATCTACTATATCGTTCCTGTCTCTTGTTTTACATCTATTTCATTCAGTAATCAGTATTTGGATTCACTCTATTTGGAGTTTTGATTGTCTTATGTTATATATATAAGTGAAAGTAAATTTTTATGTTAGTGACAATGGACGTTCTGTTAATTTGTGTTAATAAATAATATGTTTATACAATATTTGTACACAGTAGGTAATAAATTATACTAAAAATAAATTATTTCTACTAAGTTTTATTAATAACCTTGTGTTGTGTTCCGGCATTAGTGACCCAAGTTCCTGTACCCTTATGGGACAGCAGCGTGTTCGCGATGCCACTGGTATTACAAACATCCATAGGCGATGGTAACTGCTAAATTCTAAGCGGGCCGTTAGCCTGTCTGCTGTTCTACGCGATAAAAAAAAATTATTTAGCAATATAACGCTTATTTTAAATTTTTTGACAAATCTAACCCTTTCTGAGGTTCGATTTAGCCCATAAACCTGATACTGAGTTGGGAACACTGCCTGAGACACTTGAATTTGGAGTCCCGAGGAAGTCGGTCATAAGATATCTCAATAAACGTGAAATTTATAAAAATTGTAATTAGTAAACGAAATAGTTAAGAGTGTTCAAATAATAAATCAGTGTATAAGTTATTCGGTTAGTTAATTTATGAATCTGTCTCTTACACTTCTTAGTTTGTCTATTAGGGGAAGTTTGATTTTAGTGATAGTTTCATGAAATTTCCCATGACATGGTCAAGGAAAAGTGCTTTTTCTTCCTGCAGAGACGGGTTATAATAGTGACCCCTACGGCCATGGCCTAGACCAGTGCGGTCTGTCGTAAAAAGCGACTTATGTTGTGTTCCAACATAAGCGATGTTCCAGTTCCTCGACACGGGCCATCCATAGACGATGGTATCAAGTTACTATTAAGTTGGTCAGCCTGTTTACTCTTTCTCAACAATAAAAACAGGTTCGGTACTTTTCCGTTCGCCGGGCGCAAAGGGTAGGTTAGGTAGTAATAATTAATGTTTCCGGGCCGCGCCGGAGAGTAAGGGAGCATATCTGTGTATGTGTGTGTGTGTGTGTGTGTGTGGGGGGGGGGGGGGGGTGAAATGTATCAAAACCGGCGTCCGTGTATTCCGACACAGGCTGTTTGTACTTGTAGGTTACGGTTGTTTTTTGTTTATTATTACCACCCGTATCTATGTGGCTATTCGCGCAATGAGAATAATTTTAATAATAATAAAATATACACAAATATTAATTAGTTGTAAGCTAAAAATAATCCAACCTAACCTACTCTTTGCCCCCGGCTAACGGAAAAGTACCATAGGTTCTTTACCTAAAATTATCCCCGGTGTGATCTTAGATCATAGCTACTGTCTGATGTTCCAAAGCAATAAATAAAGGTTGTAAAATGTATAAATTTATAAATAACTTACAAGAAATCACGGCTATGAGTTTTCTTCCAAATATACACCCACTGGTACCTATCCCCGGTCATGAGATAGGTGCCTACCAGGGCAACAACGCTCATAAGAGGTATCGACCCTCGGCACAACCATCCCACCGAAGCACATGCGACCGCTATAGAGGTCAGGATCACACTTCTATTTCGCTCTGCCTCCTCGAAACGAACTGTTGATTTTTCTGACATCCTGGTACTAATGTCGCATTTCTTTAGTAACCTGGTTAGAAAAAAATGTGAAATATACTTATGATAATCTTAGAAATAAATAACGCCTTATAGTCATGAAAACATTATTGACCTCCGTGGCGCATCGACTTGTACGTCAGGACGCCTACTGACCTCACCATTTCGATTCCCGCTCCGAATCCTACTTACATACATTTTGTAAAACTGTCCGGGAATCGAACCAGTGAACCACACAAGCGCTCCAATTTGCGAAATCCATTGCACCACAAAGGTCACTGTAATTTAATCCAATTTATAAAGTTCTATTAATTTGATCCCTATAAGTGAACCATATAAACTGTGCCCAGGTAAAGTATGAATGAATCCGAGTCGGATGAATGTAATAAATAGACTTTTGGAGAATATAATTAATAATTTAAACTAAAAACTAGAATAATAATTATTGTAACTATAGATCTTATTGATTGAATAAACAATAATGTTTAAACTAGACCAATTAATACATTAATTATTCAATTAAATAACTACACGTGTATATTTCATATGAAGTCAAAAACAAGTATGTGATGGCCAAGTGATATACAATCGCAACTCGAAAGTTACTGGCTTGATTCCTTCTATAGCCTGGAACTGTCAGGTAGTTTTGGTCTAAAGAACAAATTGAAACATGATTTTCCCGTACTGATAAAGAAATCGTTGTGGGGACCTGCTTATTCAGATTATCGGTGACTGTAATATAACGGTTCGCCTCGGATGACCACGGGATAAATTGCCCATTTCCGCTAGAGAGTCTTGAGCAAAATCACATTTAAACACTTTATCCGTGCAAGGGCGGAAGAAGAATACTAAACTATGCAGCCGGGTCGGCCTGTCGTAAAAGGCGACGAAACAACCCCGCTGGGAGGGCCACAAGCCCGTCTGGATGGTAGCCACCCTTGGTCTATAAGTATGCCGCCATAATAACCTTGTGTTGTATTCCGGCATTAGTGATCCAGGTTCCTGAGCTGCTATGGGACATCAGCGTGTTCACGATGCTCCTATCGTCGCAAACATTCATAGGCGACGGTAACTACTTACTATAAAGTGAGCTGTTTTTATTCCAGATCTATCATATCACCATTTTCCACCACTCTTCTTCAACAAAGACACAAGAAGTTTTATACAGGAAAGACTATATTGTTTCCATCACAATCATAATATCAAACGTGGTAAAAAGACGTGAAATAGAATTACATCAATTCATTCAGACACAATCCAAGGATTTCAACCCATTTATTCACTAGACTCCGTAATCATACGACCACCAGACGACGTACCGTATTTTGAAATTATCTCCAGAACAGTTATTTAATGAAACAATCACGTTTACATTAAAAAAACAATTAAAAAATAACACATAAATAACACTTACCGCAAACAATAATATTTATTAACGAAAACACAAAACAACGTTCGATTAAAAATTTAAATTCGTGCGAGCGTGCTCTGCGAGTGAAGTATCAACTCGTAGTCGTAAATTCGTAATGTAATAGTATCAAGTATCAACCGTGACCCTCGGACGAAGTGATGTGCAATGACCAACACTTATAAATTGGATTGGCCAACGTTATTTGTAACTGTTATTATTTGGTACCTATTATCATGAACAAGGTTACACTCATGAATTACGTTCTAATGACACCATTTGGGTTTCTTCTTGGAGATTTTGTATTATTCCCTTGTGACAGTCTTAGTCGTTACTTTTTTAGAAATAAAACTACCAGGCTACTACATATAGTTATAATAAAAAATTAATGGTGGCAGTTTTTAAAATAATTTAAAGTTATGATAGTTTTTTCTTCGCTGGATCCCCGGGCATGCGGGTATCATAGGCAATAAAAAGGTCGATGAAATTGCCCTGAAGGGAGCACAGTACGGACCTAAACCGTACTGCAGCGTACCTAAAAGCCTGATCCGGCTCACCCTCAGGGATCAATGCCAGTGAATCTCTTAAGCACTGGAACACAATTCCAGACTTAAATCATTCCAAAGTGCTAGTAAAAGCCTACAACCGTAAACTTGCAGTCGATGTACTAGCACTAAACAGGAATCAGTTATGCACCTTAACGAGGGCGTTAACTCAGCAAACAGGAAACAGTTATGCACCTTAACGAGGGCGTTAACTCAGCACCATAAGGATCAGGGATCCTATTTATACAAAATATTAATCCATACCTACGAACAAACTAGTACCTACAATGTGATTCAAATAAGAATAGGGACGTCAATGACCTCTATCTGTCAAATGTCAAATGAAACCTCATTTGCGTATCAATAATGGTGAGTGGGATTGAAGTCATAAATACAGACAACATACCTAAGCCTGCAGATTCTGTAACGAGGCAGATGAAACGCCTCTGCACCTGCTGTGTCACTGCTGTTCCCTGATGCATAAACGTAATCTCATACTAGGAAAGCATAACCCACTAGAAAAAACGGACATTAATGACGATGATATCGGTATGCAGATTTCTTCACGATTTGTTTCGTTTCCATCAGTGCATGGTAATTAAAGTATTATATGCACACTAGGCAAGAAAAACTGCCTAAGCGGTGCATGCCATCGTGAAATTCGAACCCGCAACCTTCCGATTGGTCTCTGACTGTAATGCTAATGAGGTTTTATATTAGTACAAATATAACACTTGTTTGACTTGCCTATAACTGATTCCACAGAACACAAGTTCAATTAGTCTTGCCCCAATTATACTGTACAATAGTAATAGTTTTGACTATCCACTTTCATTAATTTATATATTTTAAACTACCTACAAACCCGTTCCTTTCCCCAGGCTTGTGTAATTTTCAGGCATATTATCAATATGCTAAATATAAAAATAATAGTATCTATGTTTTCATGATTAGGTAAAATAACAGCTAATAACTAGATAAACTATTTGAAATTTATTAGATATATTAAGTTTGTGATTTTGTCATTTAATTCGTCGATATTAAATATAAAATTTGTACAACAAAATTTTTCCAAATATTTTCCAAGTAATCCCTAACACATAAAATAATAGGTAAACATACTGCAAAAATAATTGGTACACATTCTTTCCCAACACTACAGATAATTGTTTTTATCGCCACTCTATCAGTCGCTTACGTCGTTTAGAATGCAATCTCCTACGCTTTACTTTTAAAGACGAACTAAAAGAGTCCTAACTACCACAGGATTTAGCTTACCGTCATGTGGGCTATTAAAATCTCTCCCATTCAGCTCACGAGTACAAATATATACTTTGCTGTTGGATATGGCGCTAGCGTGCTATTATATGAAACAAAATGCTTAGTTATAAAGTCGTTTTTAACTTTGTCACTTGTAAATAACTTTGTTTATTCAGTGATTTACATTTATTATCATCGCATGGCATTCAATATAACGAATGTTTGAATTACGTTTGCGCCCGCATATGTAATAAAATCCTTATGTGTATAATTATGGTTTAACTAGCTGTGCCTGCGACTCCGTCCGCGTGGAATAGTGACTATGAGCAGGATTTTTTGGATATCTTATGGTTTATTTTGGATTACAAACCCTATAAACCCTAAAATATAAATGAAATATGCAAACAGTTAGTATTATCGAATGCAACTGTTACGCCATGCGCCTCCGGAATACGTACGTTCGAACCTACAAAGCCCAGCCTAAGCTGAACCCTATTTCATATAAATAAATCTGAGGTCAACTTAAATTGGAATTTTTAATTTCCGAAACTTATCATTTTTAACAAAAACTATCTTTTTTACTAAAATAAAAATAGCCTATGTTACTCCTTGATACATTAGCTATCTGCCAATGAAAGTCCCGTCAAAATTAGTGCAGGCATTTTAGAGATTAGCCGAAACAAACAGACAGACAGACAAAATTGTAAAAAATGTTGTTTTGGTATATGTACCGTGTATACGTCCGAATGCACTTAGTAAAAAGCGGTTTATTTTAATATTACAAACAGACCCTCCAATTTTATTTATTTGTATAGATTATCTTCAGCCGAGCTTCAAAGCCTTATTAGGTAGAGGTCTATTGAAGTTGACAGTCATAGGGCCAAACTGTTGATGACTTCCGAACATACGTAACATTCTACAGCTGGATTCGGGTCTCCCCTAAAGGAAACGGACAGTACGTTTATCCAAGACAGATTAGCGGATACACAAACTGTTCTCGGCATGTATCCTCTTGATTTTTTGCTTCACCGTCGGTGCGTGTCCATTATGTCATTGTTAAGCACATTGTGCGAACTGTTTAAACTGTGCATGCCATCTTGGGATTCGAGGTCATGACTTCTAGGTCAGCTTCCGAGGGTGAATCCACCTCGAAAAGATTACTGTCATAAAAATATTACAATTTGGAAATAAAGTAGCTATCGACTGCACAATACATTTAAAAAATTCTATTATAGAAGTAATTAATATAAGAAGAATTGAATGGTTGTTTTGTCAAAGTTTGGGCGAGAGACCCGTTTTCCAAAATAAACTAATACCTAAAACTCAGACCGACCCTATAGTTAAATTAATTTAATAATCATATCCCTAGTTGTTTTTCTATTTATGCAAAATATTAATCCCTACCTATGAACAAACTAGTATTTACCATACGATTCAAATAAGAATAGAAACGTCAATGACCTCTATCTGTCAAATGTCACTAGAAAAGTACGGTTTGCAACGAAACCTTATTTGCGTATCAAAAATGGTGAGTGGAATTGAAGTCATAAATACAGGTAACATACCTAATTTTATTTTAAACAACAGTTAGTGGAATAAATATAAAAAAAACCTATGCTATGACGTCACAATATGGCGCAAAGTCTATCCTATTCTTATTTGAAACACATTATACTAAAATAACTATTTGTCCTATAACAAGTGAGTATACGTAACACGACTTGTATAGTTTCTCGAGTCTTATATAAGAACTTGTGTTAATTCTAGGGGCGATTTTTAGATCTCGTCGACCCTCAAAATCAATTTTCGCTTATATCGATCCCTGGGAAACATATTTTGACACCAAGGGGTCCATAGTGACCACTTTATGAATCTCTAGTCTATACCCTTCAGGAATTTGTTGAAGTAGGTAGTAATATCGTCGATGAATTTTTTTTATTTTTTATAGCATGAGTTCAGCAGACAGGGAAACGGCCCATCCTGGCAGGTGGTCACCATCGCCTATGGACGTTTGCAATACCAGAGGCATTACCAACGCGTTGCCGACATGACATTTGCGGTTTTGCACAACAGTTCAATGACACGAGTAATTTTGATTCGCCTTCAATGTAAACAATATTACTCAATACGTTACTCAATACCTATAAACTGCGAACTATTTTGTACTTTATTTTTATAATCATTAAGTTTAAATTCTTTCACGCCGTAATAATTAATTTTTGAATTCCGTTCAATATTAATTTATATTTTATTTCGTAGTATGAAGGTTGATATTGGTAAAATTATTATTTGTTTACATTGTCTTATCAATGCCATTATTTTAAATTTTATAGCTCCCGGTGTGTTTTCTGATAATAATATGATTAGGTATCTATTTTTTAAGATAAATGAAACAATTTAATTACTAGAAGAGTGTTTTTAACCTGTTAACCACTTTTGTACAACTCGATTCACAAAGTGGTTTTTTTTGTCATATAATATACGAGTATAAGTAATATTATCACATATCACAAAATATACCAACGCAGAAAAAATTAATTGAATGAAATTAAATAATTATTTCATAGTATGATATTCCATGACGAAAAATGTTGTCACGCCCATTGCAGCAGTACTTCATGTGTGACGAAATATTTCGTCATACCCAGTTATCAGGTAAATTATAAATACAATGTTTCTAACCCGCATCCTCAGCTAGACGGATGATTTGTAACGAACAATGCTAGATTGAGTTGGTCTCCATTTGGGAACGTAGGTGTCAGGAGGTAGACAACGCTCTTTTTCATAAATATACCCATGTCCTTCCACAACAGCAAAGTTTAGTTGTCTTCACGATTTTGTATACAGTTTTATTTCAAATAATTTAGTAATTATAACTATGTACTTTATTCAAATACCCAAGAAGAAGATTATATACATGGAAATGCCTCTAGATATAGGAAGATACAAGATACAAATATATTAGATATTAATAAAAAACTAGTTCCGTTAACATGTAAAAAACTACAAGACTACCTGGGGCAGACATAAATACAGAACATTATCTCCTCATTAGCACACAGAACTTTGAAGAAAAGAAGAAAAACAAACCCAAAATCGATTGATCTCTATAAAATTAAGGATGAAGATAGTGATTTAAAGGTGCAATAATAATATAGGTAAGATGATAGAGAAATATAGAGATAAGCATAGAAACAATATCCTATATCTTTAAACGAGCAATTCTTGTATATATATATTTGGAATCTCGGAATCGGCTCCAACAATTTCCATGAAATTTAGCATACGGGGGGTTTCGGGGGCGATAAATCGATCTAGCTAGGAATCATTTCTAGAAAATGTAAAAAGGTGGCGTTTGAGTAGTCCCAATTTAAACTGAAAAATGACTCTTCCTGACATCTATCGGCGAATAATAATACTATTTTTTTTAATTGCTTTAACGACACAACAACAGTAAAGCTATTCCAGCAGATGGCGTTGTTAAGTAACACGAAGTCAATGAGTGGTTGCTTTGAGGTTAGACTAAGAAAATCAATTGTTAATTTCCAAAAAACAAAATTTATAAAAAAAAATAAAAATACCGAGCAAAGCTCGGTCATCCAGCTGGTAAATAATATAAATATACAAGAAAAATACAAAGAACGATACTGTTGAAACTATGGACGCCTGCCCAAATTTAATAGCAATGTGTCTAATGTGCACATGTCTGCTTTACGTTGTATATAGTCACTCTCGTCCATATAATTATGTACTGTCAATTACGTTGTAAGATTAAATTTAATAAATTAAATAGTTCTATCATTTAAATTGCCTTTGCTCTCATTTCATCAAATACAAGGGATATGATGTATGAAGAACTTTTGCAGAAAGACAAAATTATAACCAGAAAGAAGTGGCTTACAACCGATATTATAGATTTAATGCTTCAACGACGGGAGATAAGAAATAAAACTGATATTAATAGTCAAAAAGAAAACAGAAAATTAACAAATAAAATAACAAGTAAAGAGAGTAGGATAGGTGAACGGTCGTCGCAAAGAAGAGTAAGAAGAGAAAGGCGATGACCGTCCCTCCAACTTTCACAGCCAGGCAGGCTGCAGCACCGGCCATTTCACCTAGGCTGCGACAACCGCCGCCTAAGAAGCCGAAGCTTCGAAGAAGAATAGGAGGAGGAGGGGTCCCCGAAAACTCAGGGCCCCCAAAACCACCGTAGTCACGCTGACCATCCGCCCTGAAGCGGCGGAGTGGGTGGCAGGGTCCTTCACGGTCGCTTCGAGGTGGAGGCCAAAGAAAAAGTGGATGCTCCCTGGGGATTAGTGGCGACCTGAAACTGAAGACTCCGTGGACGGGGGCCCACATAATGCTGCTTCCTGGCTTCGACCAGGGGGTGAAATTCGATGCTTTCGTCACGCGGCTAAGGGATGTCCTCCCCGAAGAGGACGTCAAAATCGCGAGGCCCGAAAAGTATGTGAAGGTGAACCCATCAAGAATAGGGTTTTTCCCCGAGGCCAAAATAAAAAAGACTAAGATCACATAAAACAATTCTTTATTCAAACACTATTTACTTTTTTCTTCTACTAAAAATTTCTTGTATCTGTTGGTTGTTAAGTCCTTTTGTTTCTGGCACAATGAAGTAGCTAATCACAATATTTGCGAAGCTTATACACGCGAAGGCGTAAAACACTCCATGCATTCCCAAAATACTCTTCATGATGGGAAATATTGCAATTATCACAAAGTTAAGGAACCATACCCATTCCAAGATCAGCATGGAGGCGAGATTTTGTACCTGTAATAACAACCACAAGCTTTATGAATACAATTTTTTCATTGCGTACACAAACAAACAAATCGCTCCCATAGTAATATATGGGCACAACTCGAAATTTTGAGGTTTTGACTTTTTGCGTTATATACATACATACATACATATAATCACACCTCTTTCCCGTAGGGGTAGGCAGAAACCACTTCTTTCCACTTGCTACGATCCTTACATATTTGTTTCGCTTCGTCCACTTTCATTATTCCCTTCATACATGCCCTTCGGTTTAGGGTACTCTTGACCTGGCCTTTTTTCAAGACGTCCCTGATCTGGTCTCGAAACGTCCGCCTAGGTCTACCCCTTCTAACACTTCCAATTACACTCGCCTTATACACTTTTTTCGTTAATCGTTCTTCATTCATTCTCTCAACATGGCCAAACCATCTCAGCATACCTTTCTCAATTTTTGTCACTGCATCTTCTTTACGTTATATGGGCTCAATATAAACTGTTCTACCACTTGGCTTTCACAAAAACAGAAATAAGCTAATTTTTTAATGAATACTGTAATTTTGTCCCTTTCACACCACTCTATCGCGCCCGCCTCTTCCTCCTAGAGAGGCTCAACTAGTAAGGCGCTAGTATGTATTTGAATCAATTTTTTTTGTAATGATTTCAGATGTTAATACGTTTATCATAGTCTACATAAAACATTCACGGCTATAGGACTTTAAATTACGATATTATTATGAATAATAGAGTAAAAATATCGAGAATCCCGAATCTTTAAACGCGTTTTCCCAAAAGTTTGTATTTTTGAAATAGGCCTTTACATTACTATGGGAGTGAAGTATACTATGACATTAAACACAAAGCGTTCTGGCTCCAATTATAGGCACTGGACAACTTAGGTATTACTGACTAGCTGACCCAGCAACCGTTGTTCTGCCACATAAATTAAAAAAGTAGCCTATGTCCTTCTACAAGATTCAATCTATCTTTAAACCGAAATTCATCAAAATTGGTTCAATGATTTAGGCGTGAAAACTTAACAGACAGAGTTACTTTCACTGTGGGTATACAGGGTTATTAGTAATTCAATGTATTCCCGTTAGGAGGTGATAGGGGTGACTATTTATGAATTTAAATCCACATATGCTTTATGTAAAATGAACCATTTTTGAGTTATTTATTTATTTATTTAATATGGTACACCAACAGCATACGTTTACACAACATTTACAATAATAAAATTCATATATGTATGCCAATTATAGGTGCACACAACATTTGCCGTCGTAGTAGTTGTTTAATATTATATCTATAAAATGCAATATCAAATAAGTCAAACATTAATACCAATAATCACAAAAAAAAATTAAAATTTATATACTTATGAAAATGACAATCTATAAAAATTGGCATTAAATATTATTATAGAGTAATCATGTTTTTTAGTATTTTTCAAAATAAGTAGGAAGTATTGAAATATTTAAATTTTTTATTTTGATTTCAGATACCTCCTGGAAATAGAATAGAAATATAGTTACCCCAGGTACGAACACCTCAGCAAGCAGCACGTAAGGCACGGTACCAGCACCGAACATAAAAGAGAAGCAATACAGCATCACGACTAGAATTGTGACCCAGGGTGGTGCCACTTGACTTTGGAGTAAATAGCCCAGTATCACCATGCATCCGCAAACCAGGGCTGACGAAGACATGATTAGAAACTGCAATGAAATTATTCATACTTTATGATGATCCGATCTTTTAATGGCATCGAAAGCAACAAAGACACAGAATGCAGCCGAGTACTGAGTGCACTACCGCTAGCTCTCTACTGCACGGTTCATTTTGAAGCTTAAGCAGAAGCCCCACTGCTGAGACCGCTTCTGATAAAGGCCAACTTAACCAAAAAGTGTATATGAAATTATTCAGCGAATTAAGCCGCATGCATAGATAGTTTTATTAGATTTCCGTACTCAGAGGTGGTAAATCCAACTGGGTGTGACTGACCCCATATACGAGTATTTTAAATATTAATATCTGACACACAAAGTTTTTTCGACAAGTTCGCGGACGGAGGAGTATTTTCATATTTCGCAATTTTTTGCACAGTTATATGAAAAAAGAGTGCAGAAAGCTAACTTTCTTTATAATAGTAGTACTTAAAATATATATTAAATTAATAAAACACACACACTATTATGCATTTGACACACATACATAATACAATACTGTTTATCTGTGTCTGTAGTCAAAATGAAAAGTGCGGTCGAAATCTGTCATTATAGAGATCTTTGAAGTCTTTAAAAAAAACGTAATAACGTTGAAACTTAAAATATTAATATTATATAAGAGGGTAGTCGTCAAAGTTTGTAATATATTAACCAGAATAATGTTGAAATCACTGGAACGGACTAATATTTTTAAGGGACTAATATTTAGTTTAGGTGTTAGTACTAGCATAAGTTTTTAAGTAAAAAAGATATGTCAATAAATATTTTTAATAGTAGTCATTATTAAAAGATCTTTCGACTTTTGCGTGTACGTGATGTAGCCATATATAAAAATTGTGTCTATACTGCAGCGCTTATGGGGCAGCACCATCAGCCTCCTGAAATCCTGCTTAAGGTTTGCTTAAGACTGCCTTATCCAACAACATTGGATTAGGGAAGTTATAGGATTAGAAAACATATGTAATTAATTTAGAATTACTGCTTGCTTTTGATGGAATAAGAATACTATTTTGCTGTGTTCCGTCTACGTGTTAGGGCCTCAAGCCCGTCTGGATGGCGACCACCTTTGGTTTTAAGTATGCCGCCATAATAACCTTGTGTTGTGTTCCGGCATTAGTGACCCAAGTTCCTGTACCCTTATGCGACAGCAGCGTGTTTGCGATGCCACTGGCTTTGCAGACACCTATAAGCGACGGTAACTGCTAAATTCTAAGCGGGCTGTCAGCCTGTCTGCTGTCCTACGCAATAAAAAAAAAAAATTAAAGAGGGACTCAGGTTTCAATTCCCCTATGCAGACGACAGCGTGTACGCGGTGTCTTGGTGTCGCAAACATCCATAGGAAACGGTAACTACATAATATTAAGAGGGACGTTAGCCTGTCTAATGCAAAATTCAGCAAATAGCTAAATTCTTAATAAAGAATTTTGTAACTAACCCACTAACAATGTATGGATGACATTTTCCGAAATAAATTATTATTTATATTTAATTTTACGCGCATATATAAGCGCTCGAATGAAAGTGGCATTCATATAGCCAGCAGTGGGATTTGAATAATAAATCTACCTACCCGTCTCCCAGCCATGTCAGCGATGGCGGCGGTGGCGAGACTTCCACAGACCAGCACCAACGCGAAGATAACTGTGTACAGATCTGATTTCATCGGGTCCGCTTGGGTGAACACGGTCTTTGCATATACTTGCATTACTACTATTCCCATGAACACCTGAAAATGTCAGAGAGTCTTGTAGAATAAATATTATAGAATAACATTTTTAAACAATTTTTGAGTTGGTTTATTAATATTTATATTTTACAACATCGCCATTCGAGTTTATTGGGCGTTATCAGGATAAAATGTGGGCATAAAACACAATTATCGTCGGAACTATTTATACACCATATTTCACAGCAATTTTGTGACAAAAATAAGACCGAGTATTAATTCAAGGCACCGATTTAACTCATTCAGTTATCAGCACTTGAATATTCACACCAAAAACCACTGACTCACTAAAGTAAAGATGGCGCCTCGACCCACTCGAGACACTTTTTCTGCTCTGATTGGTCATTAAATTAATAACTTTTACATTAGATATAGAAACATGTAACAAATCAAATAAAATAAATTAAAATTTTTAAAAGTAATTAAAGCGGAGAAAGAATACTAACCTCTGCGGCTGGGGTCGGCCTGTCGTAAAAGGCGACAAAACAACCCACCCTAGCTACGTGGTAGGGCCTCAAGCCCGTCTGGATGGCGACCACCTTTGGCCTTAAGTATGCCGCCGTAATAACCCTGTGTTGTGTTCCGGCATTAGTGACCCATGTTCCTGTACCCTTATGGAACAGCAGCGTGTTCGCGATGCCACTGGCATTGCAAACACCCATAGGCGACGGTAACTGCTAAATTCTAAGCGGGCCGTCAGCTTGCCTGTTGTTCTACAGCCATAAAACATATTAATAGGGTTTCTTTAACAGTATAGAAGCATGAAACAAATCTAATAAAATTAACTAAAGGTTTTTAAAAGTATGTAATTATAATTTAAACACAAGTATGTATTTTAAGACAAGTATTTTATCGGTTGTGTGCCGAAACAACTGACGCTACTGTATAAACCTCTTTACAACAGTACCAGACGGGCATAACTTCTTATTGATAAAAAAAAACAAAATTACCTGAATTGACATAACAGTCATGACCACAAGGAACGCTTTCAATGATGCTGGAGTGCAAACTGAAAAATTATTTGTTGAATTCATCATTGTCTGAGTGTTAAATCCCGGTTGCAACCCAAACATCCGTTGCCGAGCCCGGAGTCCGCTTTCCGACTTTTTCTTCTTCACTTCGCATGGTCTTCGGCATCCCTGGTGGTCAATCCATTGGCACGCATGTCATACTTGGATTTACCCTTCCAGCCGAAGCCTGGTGGAGGCAGCATGGGCACATTTGTTCCCTTAAGTAGCCGGTTGCCGTAAAACGTTGTCATATTTAATTAATTGTTCATATTATCTAGCGTGGTAACTAAGTAGTATCTTGAAGCCCCCGCCAGAGGTGAAACATTCTATTCTCTCGCAGTTTTCTCGTCAAACGCGTATTTTATAACACAACTAGCTGACCCGGCAAACGTTGTTCTATCATATAAATTAAAAAATTAGCTTATTTCCTTCTCCAAAGTCCAATATATCTCTGTACCGAAATTCATCAAAATTAGTTCAGCGGTTTAGGTGTGAAAACGCAACAGAGTTATTTCCACAGTCAGTGAATAATATTAGTACGGAATATATCGTAAGAAACCCTGTATATCGATGTCGTTGGGTTATAGTTTCCATTCCCTCTTGAAATAATAATAAGCCTAGCAGTGGGTCATTATGGACTTTAATTATACTTACACAAAAGTCTAAACGATGAAACTCTGTTTGAAGGCTCTCTAGTATTGTTATCTAGGTTCAACTTCTCTTTTTCAGCTTCCTCTTCTTTCGTTTCAGGCTCTGAAATAAAACATGTTCTTCATCGTAGAATTAAAAAAAAAACTTGAACACATTTGTAATAAATAATGCACCTTCATCTAAGATGTTAACAATATTTTGTGTTTATAAAATAGGAGGCGCCTAATACAGCTTAATCATAATTTTCCGTTTGTTTCTTTCTTCTATCTATATTTATTAGACTCGTTAAATAGTCAAACAAATATTAAAACATAATACTCTAAAACTTCAACACTCTGCAGCTTACAATGGGGCTAAATGTCGTTGGGCACAGTATGCCAATATACGAGTATATATTTATTTATACTACATATCATATCATGTCAACACCATTACAGAGCTTTTGTTTAACCTCACCTGTATTTATCGAGATAAGTTCCGTAGGTGGCATAAGTTGTTGTTTTAAACTTGAAAGTTCTTCCCACACCTGCATATTGTTTACAGATATGCCTCTGTAAAACGCAATTGCTGTTTTTGCATCCTGTAAGTCAGTTAAAAAGTAATTTTTCTGCCAATAACTCTGTTTTACCCAACAATCTTTTTTATCCGTGCAGGGGCGGAGAAAGAATACTAACATCCGCGGCCGGGGTCGGCCTGCCGTAAAAGCCGACAAAACAACCCACCCTAGCTACGTGGTAGGGCCTCAAGCCCGTCTGGATGGCGACCACCTTCGGTCTTAAGTATGCCACCATAATAACCTTGTGTTGTGTTCCGGCATTAGTGACCCAAGTTCCTGTACCCTTATGGGACAGCAGCGTGTTCGCGATGCCACTGGCGTTGCAAACACCCATTGGTGACGGTAACTGCTAAATTCTAAGCGGGCCGTCGGCCTGTCTGCTGTTCTACAGCAATAAAAAAAAATCTACGAAGCCAAGGCCGTAGGCCGTTACTAGGTAAGATGCACCAGTAGTATTCTTTCAAAGAATACTATCATCTGAGGCCGCGGGAGGCCTATCATAAATGGTGATAAAATAACCTTAGATGATACGGCTCCTAGATCAACTGAATTGCAATCTTAGTATTTAAATATACCGTCATAACAACCTTGTGTTGTGTTCCGGCCAAGGGACCCAGTTTCCAGCCGTCTATGCGAAACGCAGCGTGCTAGTAGTACCTCTGACATCGCAAACATCCATAAGCGACGGTTAATACTGACTATGTAGCACCGTCAGCCTATCTTTTATTTATTGATGTATGCCAGCAGGCAGGCTGACGGCCCAATTAGAATTTAGCAGTTACCGTCGCTTATGGGTGTTTGCAACGCCAGTGGCATCGCGAACGTGCTGCTGTCCCAAAAGGGTACAGGAACTTGCGTCACTAATGCTGGAACACAACACAGAGTTATTATGGCGGCATACTTAAGACCAAGGATGTTCTCCATTCAGACGGGATTGGGGCCTACCACGGCCTAGGGTGGGTTGTTTTGTTGCCTTTTACGACAGGCTGACCCCGGCCGAAGAGGTCAGTATTCTTTTTCCGCCCCTGCACGGATGAAGTCTACTGAAACACAGCAATGAAAATAAAAATAGATTGTCTCTCCAGGCCGCGAAAGGACAACGACGGGCCTCCATGATGCCCCGCCGATCTTGATGGAACATTCTATGATTATTTTATATTATAAAAATTTAAAACAATGATTGAGGGGGAAGTTGGGGAGAAATTTCCTTGACATTGCCATTAAGCAATATTAATTCTTCGATATCATATTTTTCAATAAGATTGCCGATATTTGTATGAGCCAACATAATCGACTCTTGCAATAAAGAAAACTATCGATGAGTTTTATTTGATAGATAGATAGATAGATAACTCTTTATTGTATACTCAATTTATCTACAAACATAGAAGTTCTTACAATTAATACACAATAGGCGGCCTTATCGCTTAAAGCGATCTCTTCCAGGCAACCTTTTATATAAAAATTTAATTTATTTTTATAAGGAGTCTGGTGATGTAGGTGTAGGGCTTTAAGTTGAGTATCCATGCTTATTATTTACTTCTTCTTGTACATAATTTGTATTACAAACTAAAAATACATAATAATCATTACAATCAACATATACAAAATGTTACATCACGACACGTAGTTATTGAGTTTGAAATAATTAATTTGTTGATTTCTAAATCGTTTAGAAAGAGTATTTATGACCATTATTATAATATTTAACTCGTTGAACGCCATGAAGGACACCGTGTGACCGACAGTATATTTTTCCTCCGTCGTTTAATTATCTATATAAAAACAACATATAAGTAGAAACTCAGTTTTCCAGTACGGACTAAATGACTCTGTGACAACAGTATAATTATTATTAGTTAATGAAATTTAAACATGTTACCTCATCTCTGTGCTGCCTTAGTAGGAATATGGGACTTTCTCCGACGAACATGAGAAGGAACAGGCAGATGATACTGAATATCAACATGAGCCATATGATGGTGTGATAAGTCAAAAACCAGCCCAATATGTATGAAATCATCACACCAACACAGTATAGGAGAAGAGGACCTGGGAATTTAAATTTGATCTAAGTCTGAAAGCTTTCCTAGAAAAGCTATCTTGTAAAAAGACAGGTCAGAATAAATATTTGTAGAAATTCTAGATAACTGAATGAAAAAAGCACATACTCGTAATTGTGGTTATCTACGTGGTAGGGCCTCAAGCCCGCCTGGATGGCGACCACCTTTGGTCTTAAGTATGCCGCCATAATAACTTTGTGTTGTATTCTGGAATTAATGACCCAAGTTCCTGTACCCTTATGGTATATGTCAGCAGAAAGGCTGACCGCCCGCTTATAATTTAGCAGTTACCCTCGCCTATGGGTGTTTGCAACGCCCTGCTGTCCCATAAGGGTACAGGAACTTGGGTCACTAATGCCGGAACACAACACAAGGTTATTATGGCGGCATACCTAAGACCAAAGATGGTCGCCATCCAGACGGGCTTGGGGCCCTACCACGTAGCTAAGGTGGGTTGTTTTGTCGCCTTTTACGACAGGCCGACCCCAGCCGCAGAGGTTAGTATTCTTTCTCCGCCCCTGCACGTATTGAATGAGATTGAACTGTCATGCTCAGCTGACGTTGGTTTCGCTTAAATTGATTAACAGTTAGAGGTACCAAGAAATATGTCGTTACCTATACACCCGACTAAAAAACATATACAGGGTTATTGGTAATTCGACATATACCTGTTAGGAGGTGTTAAGGGTGACTATTCGCGATAATTTTAATCCCCATAATGCTTTATGCAAAAGTGAACTATTTTTGAGTTATCATGTTTTCTAGCTTTTTTCACAATAAGTTAAAAGTGTAACATCAAAAATTTATCAAAAAAGGATAAATTTAAATCTCATTTTATCTTCTATTTATAAAAACGATTAAACCCTGGTTATTTATCAATATTTAAACAACAGTTATGGTCCAAATTTAAAAATGCGAAAAAATAACGATATAATTTCAATATTTTATTCAACTAAAATGCCTTATAATAAAAAAAAACGTTATAAAACTGGGCTTGCAGAATATTTTAAATACACAGCCGTTTTCTTAGCTCTCTAACAGTGCATAATAACTAGAAACTTCTTTCAAAGAAACTGAAAAAAATGATCACAAAAGAAGCAGGCAAAAATTCGTATTCGAACTAAAGGTCGTTCTTTAAAATTTCGATAAAATTAATTATAAACAATACCCAATATAAATAAAACAATATAGGCTATACGAGAAGAGATAATAGAACAGCATACGAAATTGAGAGAATTAGCTTTAGCTTGGCTCATCACATTACAAAATAAATATAGATAATAGAAAATATTTATCTCCTCGTATATAAGGATTAAAAGTTGACTCACTGGATGCTAGCGCTCCCCTGACAGAACTTTCCGCAATTTCTGATATAAATACTGGACTGTACACCAAGAAAGCACCACCAGCTGCTCCTGCTAAGAACCTCGCAATCAAGATTAACACAGGAGATGATGAGATGCCGATTATAGCCCAAGATAACTGAAAAACGAGTTAAGGTTATTCAAGTAATTATTATACTATATTGCTAGGTAAGTGAGCTCCAAGCCTATCTAGATGAAAAGCACCCCCGGTCTCAAAATATGACGCCATTTTAATTTTATGTTCCAGCAAACGTGACCCAGGTTCCAGTTTCCTTTTACAGACGATAGCGTATTAGAGGTCCCCTAGCGTCATGCTTACTATATAAAAGTAATGTTAAATGGGCCATCAGCCTGTAACAGCTTCAGCAATTCAGCTTTCAGCTTTACAGCAATAAAAGAAAAATAGTATCCTAATAGAAGCTTTTATAATAACGAAGAACATATTGTTTTTCTTATTGGTTTTACTTTTCTAAATAGTTCTTTTTTCTTTTCTTTACCTTTAACATTGAAAGAATACCAAAACTTATTTTTTTAAAGGACAACATGCTACATCAGGCAACCCGCTTTTTACAAATATATACAGAATTGATACGTACAGACGAGATATTTTAGCAGATAATACAAACGTTTTCTCTCCGTAGGGATCGAACTCTGTCTGAAAAGCAACCTTTTCGTTGTCCTTTCCTTCCTGAGCAAAATGAATGGCATATTTGAGTGTTGATTAAACCTAATTTGTTGTAGTTTTTGTTCTGCTTTAGTCTGACACCCTACTACTAATAGACTCAAATTTGCAAGCAACTTAATAATTTTTGTATGTACATGAATAAAAAATACGTACGATGAAAGGAAGAGACAGAGCGATACCACCATTCCGTCGTCCAATCCTATCAATGACTGCTCCGGCGCAAGCTGAACCTACCATAGCTCCTAAAGAAGGTAAGCTACCAAGCAAAGATTCTTCAGTGGAAGACATTACGTGCGAAAGAGGAGTGTCTTCCGACGTGTATAACGAAGCTGTGTATGATGGCCATACGTTCAACAGGCCCATGGCTAAGGAGCCAAAGCCACCTACAAACAGAAAATTATCATTTACTTCATGGTTTTCTTGACTCTCTACTTTTGTATCCATGCAGAGGCGGAGAAAGAATACTGACCTCAGCGGCTGGGGTCGGCCTGTCGTAAAAGGCGACAAAATAACCCACCCTAGCTATGTGGGAGGACCCTAAGCCCGTCTAGATGGCGACCACCTTTGGTCTTAAGTATGCTGCCATAATAACTGTGTTGTGTTTCGGCATTAGTATTTTTTTTGGTCTCGGGGAAAAACCTCTCTTGACGGGTTCCCCCGGCCCGGGGCGACCGAGGGATATGTGGGACTCTGGGAAAGATGTTCGAACATCCGACTACCCAATAAAAACCCCGCTATTCTTCTATCGCCTACGCCCGGGCCTACGGATATATGGCCTGCCGATCTCGTGGCCCGGGCCGGCGGCGGCCTGCCCTTTGCGCCACGCAGGGCACACGGCGACAGTGTGGTCCATCGTGTCCTCCTCGTCGCCCGCGCCACAGTGGTGGCACCCCGACGTTGGCTCCCGCCCTATGCGACACAGGTACCTCCCGAAGCAACCGTGCCTCGAGAGGACCTGCGTCAGGCGGAAGGTCAGGGCGCCGTGGCGCCTTTCCAGCCATTCGGCCAGGACGGGCCAACGAACAATACTTGCGCTAATTTTAATCAATTATTCAAAATTAAATAACTATAATATTTATTGTCTAATTTTATTTTTCTTATTTTATTCTAAAAACTACATCAAATTAAAAATAATTACTTTACATTATTACTTACTTGCAAACGCTGCGTAAAATTGTCTTAACTTTCCTCTCATCGTTACTGTCGCACTCAGACTTAAGAAAATGATACGTTTCAGCAGATCTCCGCGTAATAACTTGTATAATTAAGACAAACAATACTATTGTATACTAAAAACAAATATTTTGTGAGCGATACCAGAATCTAGTTATCTGAGATGTTTGGAACGAACCCCCCAGAAACGATATGGTTCCGTATATAAATTATACACTAACAAAGCAACTGACACAAAAAAAACTTGTTTTTATTGGGTTGGAAATGCTTAATAAACACCCCGCCGCTTGGGGTCTCGCAGCGTAGTGTTGTACTCTCATGCAACTCCGTATGTCTAGTCTTATATAAATAAATATATTGGGACAATTCACTCACCATCCAGTCCCAAAATAAGCAGTAGATCTTCATGTATTTCTTAGAAGCTTATAGAATTTTAGCGTGGTAGGGCCCCAAGCCCGTCTGGAAGGCGACCACCTTTGGTCTTATGTATGCCGCCATAGTAAATTTCTGTTGTGTTCCGGCATTAGTGACCCAAGTTCCTGTACCCATATGGGACAGCAGCGTGTTCGCGATACCACAGGCGTTACAAACACCCATAAACGACGGTAACTGCTAAATTCTAAGCGGGCCGTCAGCCTGTCTGCTCTACAACAAATTAAAAAAAAAAGAATATATGCATCAATGTTTATCTAGATTGTGATGCTGAAAAACTAGTCAGTACTAATAAAAATCCTTCCTTCAAGCTCATTTACCCTCTCTTTTTAGCTTATATTCATTAAACTAAATGAGAAAAAAGATCAATAAATCGTTTTATACCGACAATATGTTACTTTGACTTATTTAGACTATTATTTACAGCGGCAAAGCATTATGCGTGTATATGTTTCCAAAATCCATAGTTTCATTTAATATTTTTGAACCCAAGACTCCACTTGTGGATATTTTTTTGTATGATATATCCTGTTTCTAAGCAAATAATCATAAAAATAGATGAAATGAAATTTATTTTAAAGCGACCGTCATTTATCTCCTAAGAAAAAACAAACGACGCCCTTCTTTCGCTAATACATCTTCAGTTTATTCTCATTGGACATAGGCCCCTTCCGATGAATGTCACTAAGCACTGAAATCATTTAATCGCTTATAACATAAGCCGTATATTATTATGAAAGCTTATTACTTACACTGGCGGAACCCTCAAACGTCAAATGCTCTTGACAGTTTTGAGATTCAATGTGCCACAACTATTTGTTTAAGATAACGCTCTCAGAACGCATGTGTCAGCTCCGATGGAACACGAAATCTTCTTCTTTGTCGAATTCTTCATTGCTGAAGGTCGTGTCCTTGAAAATCAACCGTGGCCTGTCACGTAAGTTGTTTCCACTTGGTCTGGTCCTCAGCTTCTCGAATAGCGGTTGCTATTGGGAGTCTAGTGAGGGTGGTAACTTGGTCATACCAGAGCCTAGGTAATCGGCCACGGGCTCGCTTTCCTTCCATCTTGCCCGTCACGATCAGCTTATCCAAGTTATACGGCTGTCTTCGGGCAATGTGACGTAAGTACCCAAGAATCGTCCGATAACAGATTGTTGAAAACCTTTTATTCTTTTGGCCGTCTAAAGTATACGGAGCATTCGTCTGCAACACCACATTTCGAGTGCATCTATTTTCTTGTGCTCTGATGCCCTAATTATCCATGATTCTGCCCCGTAGAGAAGACATGAAAATACCAATGTTCGGGCTAGTATTATTTTGGTCACGTTGGAGACCTTTCGATTTTGGCATATGCATGTCAGCTTGGTCATTGCAGCTTTAGGCCATTTGTGCTCTTCTTTTGATCCCTGATATACATACTTCCTCCATGGTCAGTCAATAGGGATCCGAGGTAAACAAACTCGTTGATAAACTCTAACTCCGAGAGTTCTCCAGTTCTAGAGAGTTGGCCGCAACTGTCCGCAACCATGACTTTCGTTTTGGATTTATTAAGAGTCCCACCAATTCACTCTCATACTCCACTCTGCGAAACGATTCAGCAAGTTCCTTCTGCAATGATGCGAAAAGGGTAGTGCACACGAAATACCAATACATAATATAGGGTATTTCTCCTGGATATTCAAATTAGGGTGTTAGTAAGGGTATGTGAGTGCAGGAGAGGGTAACTCACTAGTAAGTAAGCGTACAACCCGGTTTCAATGCCAATAGAAAAGCGTGGACCCAGTTAAACCGGTTCAGAACCAACCACGGGAGAACAAATTACCACCTTCACAAATAGGGTCTAAAGGAGTCATCGAACTGCAACTCTGGAGCACCTGACCAAACTCTTTCCCACGTTGTGAATGAATGTCCACTTCGCTGTTTTCCCGGAGGCATCGCCGAGCTGCACAACTTCACCACTGACGCAGAGAGCTTGCTGAAAAATCTAGATATAGATATTTGTTCTAAGTAGGGTTTGCCATACGCTATGATGATGAGTAAGCGTACAAACTTTTTCCTGTCGCTGAGGATCAGCAGATAGGCTGAAGGCCCAATAGTAAGCAGTTACCGTCGTCTATGGATGTTGATGACGATAGGGGCACCGCGATCAGGCTGTTGTCCACATAGGGTTACTGGACCGGTCACTGATGCCGCAAAACAATTCAAGATTGTTTGGCTTGGCCTTAGCGGAATACTTATAGTCCAGAGGTGGTTGCCATCCAGATAAGCTTGAGCTTTTTAACCTTTTATGAGTGGCTGACCTAGCCGCAGGGGTCAGTATTCTAACGCCAGCAGGTTTCATTTGATTCAGCTTCACAGCTATTAATCCCTTTAAGCATCGGCATCATCACGATCGCAGTAGGCTGTATGAAATCAATTTAGTTGCACATCATATCTTTTATTGAATTCCCTTACACAGGAAAACTTACTGAACATCTTTGATGTAAATACCAAAAAGTTTAAGCATGTGAGACTATACCGCTTTATCGGACTTCGAAGAGTAATAATGTAATATTTTCATCTTGAACCTAGATAAATGAGGTTCCATTCGTAGTGTTATGTAATTCTGCAATTTAGTTTATAAGCTAATAATAATAATAAAAAAGTGTGTATATGTACGCACGTAAGAACTTCTTTCGCGTAACAAGATAAAAATCTTTCTAAAAATCTTTCTCTAAATTTTATCCTAATAAATTAAATTTATTTAGTCTAAGATGTAGATAAATAAATACATACCGTGAACTAACCTCAAATTCTACAAACGTACTCAAAGTAATATTTAAAAACCACTTTTATCACTTATAATCACATTAAATTATCTTTAAAACAATAAATTGTTAAAATTTTACAGTTAGTTAACAGTTACAACCATGTTGCTTTTTAAATATTTGCCTTTCTGCGGAATTGTAAAAACAACAAATACAATTTTAATTCAACAATATATTGTATTGTAAATCAATACATTTGTTAATAAATATCAATCAGCACAAGATAAATTTACTTCAATATTTTGTTAAATTTATTGAATTGAAATTTATGGCTGCCGTCGTCGTTGCTAGACAACGGAAAACGTTTTGAAATCTATTACATTGCAATTTATACTCTATTTAAATGTATTACAGTTTATTTTCGATTACGGAGATTTTATATTTTAAAAATGTTGACTAGCTAACTTCAGGGTGTCGGTTTTTTGTGCACGCGCTTCTTAAAAATTTACTCTCATCATTTTTCCCTAACGCGCCAAAAGAAATATAACTTCAAAAGGTCCTATGGTTTAACTCCCACAGGACAGTATACCCACCACGCTTGTCAAGGTGGGGTTACACCATCAGTACGATGGCTTCTATGTACAGGTGTCATCAAGATTTCTCTTTTACAGTCGATAGGTATAAATCTCACGATTTAAGATATTTTCTCGCTGGATGTGCTTGTACATTTTGGTGTGAATCAAACTTAAGACCACTGGGTTGCAACTCCAATATTAATTTTTTCTTCTTTTCTTTAATGTCACTTGACTATCATATAGATTAACAATGATTAATTTAGTATTAAATATCATTACTGGTATATTTGTAATAATATATTCCAGATATATTATTAAACACACATATTAACTGAACTCGTCATTCTCGTTCATTCGGGTTAAATTTCCATTATTTTAATAAATAACTTCCGTATACTATTCAGTTAGCAACGAAAATCGTAAACAAACTTCTTCACTTTTATAGATGTCGTCATCCAATAGTGATCTACTGGATGCATACCGGTCTCAGATTATAGTTTTAAACAGAAATCTTGCACGAGTCGCCGGAATTCTACACTATGTATATTAAGACGCAGCCACCACTCAAGGACTTGCTCTATGGAGCTGATGAGAGATGGACGAACTACTACTAGATTAGTTAGCATATTATGAGAGACGTGTGGGTTACTTTGATTCTCTTACAGAGTCCTGATTTCGTATCTTATACATAAAAGAAACTCCCAACATAGCCCTCTAAGTGATTTGAAACCAGTCTCGCGGTCAGACTCCACGTCTCGGCTTAGTCGGTCCATGCTAGAAGTAGTGCTCAGCCCACTAGATTCAGGTGGTCACCGTCGCCTACGATCCTTTTTATAACACCTTTGACTTTAAGCACTGCATTGTGGATGAAAAGTTCTAATAAAATATGCTGATAGCTCCCAGACCTAACTGAACCCTCGTTCTTCCCCTAGTTTGGTTAGTTTTTATTAGTCCACAGTAAAGAGAACTTATACGAACGCAATGCAGACGTCCTGGTTGGTTTGCTTTTTTAGTATAAGGCTCCAATACTTTTGGCACTGATTTTGCCAAAGTCTCAGTAAGAGATATCAGGTGGTGCAGACGTCCTGTCCACACATCAGGCCATCAACCCTTTCACATGACAGTGACGTAAATGTCAATTTCATTATACACATTTGTGACAATTTAATCATGCCATAAAATACAGAAATAAAATTAAATCAGTATGCAAATAGTTTATTTGCGTATTCTGTTTAAGTTATGTAAATTATAATTTCTATTTATAACTAATTAACTAATATGTTAAGATGATGTTCAGTGATAAGCACCATTTAAGAGTTATTAAACTGTGCTTGATTGTATCAATCACGCATGGAATTGTGACACCTATTTGTTTTATGGCCAAAGCTTTTTATTTAAATAATTCCGAAATAACCGAAACACGTTGCTGATTAGAGTTACGTAATAAAAAATCTACATACCCAATCATGTCGGTGATCTTCAAAGACCTTCCTCTTCTTGAGCAATGAACCGAAGTCACTATTGAAACCCTAGCAGCCACAACCTCAAGGTTATTTTCAAAGGCTGCACTTAAAGCCCCGGGTCCATTACAATTGTTAATTGCCTGGAACAGCACATAGGCTGACGACCGTCTTAAAAGTTAACACTTACCACGGTATCATCTGTGTAGGGGAACTTGAGTCACTAATAATAATAATAATAAAACCACCACAAATAATAGACCGGATATTACACTAACACTAAAAGATTGAAAACTTACATACTTAATAGATATTGCAATACCTAATTCTGAAAATGTAAGAAAAAAATACACTGAGAAAATACAAAAATATATACGGCTAGCAGATGAAATACGACAAATGTGGCATCAACACACCGTTAAAATTATACCCATAATAATTTCATCAACCGGACTCATTCCAAAATCATTACACACATCGCTCTCAGAACTTGATCTTAATAAATATTCATACATCGCTTTACAAAAATCTGTAATAATCGACACCTGTTCCATAGTGCGACGATTCCTTACATCCACTACTCAAACCCCTGCAACACTACACAATGAACCAACTCACTTGGCGTAAGCCCGTGCTAGGTTCACATTTACCAGCATTAGCTGAGAAAAAAAATCAAATAAACAATAATAATAATTTATTTATTTGTCGAACAACATGGTCCATTATTTACATTACAAAAATCAATCAATAACAAAAATTATAAATTAATGAATAAAGAATTATAAATAATGCCGGAACATAACACAAGGTTAATATGGCGGAATATTTAAAAACCGAGGGTTTGCTTTATACGAGAAGCTTCCCCCGACCGCAGTAAGCAATGTTCTTGTCCCACCTCTAAGCGGATATATACTTTTACGCGGCAACACTTCAACTTGTTTTTATGGTTGTAGAATAGCAGACAGGCTGACGACCCGCTTAGAATTTAGCAGTTACCGTCGCCTATTGGTGTTTGTAACGCCAGTGGCATCGCGAACACGCTGCTGTCCTGTGTACAGGAACTTTGGTCACTAATGCCGGAACACAACGCAAGGTTATTATGGCGCCATACTTAAGACCAAAGGTGGTCGCCATCCAGACGGGCTTGCGGCCCTACTACGTAGCTAGAGGTTCGCACAGTCTATGAACTTTTTTGGGATGAAACAAAGTAACCCAATTTAAATATTTAATCTATATTTCTGAATATTAAGTAAAATGGTAAATCATAAGCGTTTTGATTTAGCTGAAATGAGAATATCATGTCATCTTTTATTAACATACACACGTGCATAAACGCTCTCTCGCACTCACGCATAATGACTTACATTATAAAATGTATATAAAATTCTCGTGTCACAGTTTTCATTGCCATACTCCTCCGAAACGGCTTGACCGATTTTGATGAAATTTTTTATGCTTATCCGGTATCTATGAGAATCGGCCAACATCTATTTTTCATCCCCCTAAATGTTAGGGGTAGTCCATGTAATAAATACAACGAGGTTGGTTTGCCAAACTATTTATTACTGATCGTTATTCCATATTTTTCTATACTACCCCCTACTCCTTATTATATTTATCCGTAAGACACCCACATATTATTACATCTTCCCCCTTAAAAATAATGCAACATAAATACTAAATATGTAACTGAGAAATTTTTATGAAGCAGTACAATAATAATACACAACTAAAAAGTTTAATTTACGACATTATTTATTGAAAAATAACGCAAGATTCTCCTGTGCCCTTATTGCCGCTTCTCTTTTGTGATAAGGTGAATGTCTTCTTACATTGTCAGGCTTATTATCTACACCTACCAGATTTCTCTCAAAAGAGGAAGGGGAAGAGTGTGGTGATTTTCTTGCTAATGGAGAACTCGGTATTGTCGTTAAATGACGTTTATTGCGTCTGAAAATCCTACCATAATCATCCTGTAGGAAGTAAGAGCGCGGCTGTGGCGCGTTGGCCTCCACACGCATCCGCCGCCTAGTTCCACTGCCCCCGACTAGGACATGCTCGCCAACATGTAGCTCCGGACTATTACGTGCATTTCTGTCATAATATTTTTTCCCCTTATAACGAGAAATACATATTCGTGAAAAGTCTTTTTCATTGTTACGCTCCGACAAGAGTTTACCAGTATGCACTGGCAGAAGAGTATTGAGTCGACGACCCATCAGTAATTGCGAAGGAGAGGAGATACCGTCGCGTGGTGTTGACCTCAGATTCAACAATCCAATATAAAAATCCGTCCCCGATAACAGTGATTTTTTAATTATATTTTTTACCGTACGCACTGCTCGTTCACTAAGTCCATTTGACTGCGGATAATTAGGCGAACTCGTAACGTGTTTAAAACACCAATCATTACAGAACTGTCGAAATTCTAATGAAGCGTAAGCTGGTCCATTATCCGTGACCAGCTCCTCCGGGATGCCGTGTCTGGCAAATTGATCTTTCATTGCACAGATTACAGACTTGGACGTCACACTACGCAACGGACTTACTTCTATGAAGTTCGAAAAATAGTCGACTATAATAAGAAAATTATTCTTATTAAAGGTAAAGATATCTGAGCCAACTTTTCTCCACGGAATATCAGTGAAGGGATGAGATATCATGGGCTCCTTACGCGGCACCGTAGCATGCTGCGCGCACTCTGCGCATGCACGCACTGCGCGTTCAATGTCACCACACATCCCTTGCCAAAACATCACATCTCGCGCCCTACGCTTACACCTATCGATGCCTAAGTGGCCCTCGTGGACCTTACTTATCATTTCACTCCTTAGCGATTTTGGTATAAAAACTAAGCTATCTTTAAAAATAATATTTTCTATATATTGTAAGCTATGTTGATAAGACCAATGCGATTGCACTAAAGGTTCGACATCCTTTTTATACCTAGGCCAGCCATTCATAATGTAATGAATTAACATTTGACACTCTGTATCTTTTTTAGTCGCTTCTCTTACCCTCTCTAACTTAGAGTCACTAAATCTAACGTGATTTATTACAAAACATGATTGCACCTCGACGTCAGAGCTTACACCACCAGGCACAGGCTCGGGAAGAGCGGCTCTTGAAAGAGTGTTTGCTACGTACATGTACTTGCCTGGTTTATACTTCACGTTGAAATCATAACATTGCGTGCGCAACATCATTCTCTGTAAACGTGCTGGAACGGCGTCTAGCGATTTTTTAAAAATAGCCTCTAACGGCTTATGATCGGTTTCCACCACCACGTTGGTGCGGCCATATATATATTGACGAAACCTTTCTAACGCAAAAACAATAGCAAATAACTCTTTTTCGATTTGTGCGTATCTCGTCTGTGTATCGGTAAGTGTTGCCGACGCAAACTCCACCGGGCGACCGGACTGGAGTAGCACCGCCCCTACGGCCTTCGCACTCGCGTCAACGCTGATTACCACAGGCAGATCATTGGAATATAACGCTAATACAGGTGCTTCACATAACTTTTGTTTTAGTTTCGATACTGTACTGTCATGTATCGCATCCCAGCACCACTCAACGTTCTTTTTAAGAAGACCCCTTAAAGGGCTTGTGAGATCTGAATAATTTGGTATGAATTTAGCCAGATAGTTAACCATGCCAATAAACCTCTCTAACGACGTACGATCATGAGGAACAGGCATGTCTTTTATAGCTCGCAACTTGTTTTGGTCTATTTCCATACCCCGTTTACTAAAAGTATGTCCCAAGTACGATATTTATTCGATGCCAAAAATACATTTTTCCTTGTTGAATTTGATGCCTATCTGCCGTGCCCTGTCCATCAGCATTTTGAGCCTCGCATCATGTTGAGACTTAGTGTCGCCCCAAACAATTATGTCATCAATAAATGAGTCGACGCCCTCAATATCTTCAATAAATTGACGGATTTTCGAATGGAAAACCTCACTTGCACAATTTATGCCATACGGAAGCCGTAGAAATTGGTACCTACCGAATGGTGTACCAAACGTACACAAATCTGCACTAGAATCGTCAAGCTGAACCATCCAAAAGCCTGAACGAGCGTCTAATTTGCTGAAGATTTTAGCTCCATGTAGCTTTGTCGCAATTTCCATCAAAGTTGGAAGCGGATAGTGAGACCTGCGTACAGCACGGTTAAGAGGCCTTGGATCTAGACATATGCGAAAACGCCATCCTTTTTTGCTGGCAACACAATGGCATTTACCCACGGAGTGGGGTGTGTCACCTTTCTAATAATTCCCATCTCCTCCATGCGCTGTAATTCACCTTTCAACTTATCACGAATACCAATAGGAATTTTCCTAACAGGGCAAATAGAGGGGCTTACGTTATCTTCCAGTACAATTTTATATTTTCCAGGAAGTTTACCAATTCCTTGAAACAGATCTTTATATAAGTTTATATCGATACTAAAAATTCTTTTTACAAGACCTAAAGTTTCACATGTATTTTTACCAAGGACACTTTGACAGTCGGCAAGCGATATAATAAAATTAATTAAATAAACACTTCCTTTATAACACCATGACATCTCGCATGAACCAAGAATAGGTATGTAATTGCCGCAGAACGATTGTGCTTTCACACTAGAGGGTTTTAAATCTTTCACGCTACAACCTAATTGTTTGAGTACCTTTAAGGATAACACGTTAATATCTGAACCTGTATCTAGTTTAAATAGCACGGTCGTTCCGTTGCCACAAAAAGATAATTTTTCAAACCACTTACTGTCACCGTCCTTAAGATATTCTTCTAAAGAATCTATATAACATGAATCAGTATCGCTGTCATTGTAACGTTGCACTTCATAAACACGTTTACTTAGCTTTGACGGACACATCTTACGAAAATGACCTTTGTTGTAACACAAATAACATTTAGAATAACTAGCCGGGCACCGAACATATTCACTATGCCTGTTACCGCAACACTCACAACATTTCTCACTTTGATTACTTGAATCACGCCGCGCGTTGCCGCGCTGCGCTGCCGCGATGTGCGCCGGAGAGCTCACCGCGCTGCCGCGGGCTCGCATTGCTCGAGCGGCGGCCGCTTGCCACCCGCTCGCGGCCTCGAGCGCTGAGCCGTCGCCGGCGCGCCACCCGCGGCCCTGTAAGCCGCCTGCACCTGGCTGCCCCCGGATCGATTGATACGTTGATGAACTCGAACCTCGTATTATATCCACAGATTCTGAATGGGGAAACTTCACTATTTTTGAGCTTTCGATTTGACGGTTTTCTTCTATAGAAATTTCATAAGCTTGACAGATTCTTACGGTTTTTTCTAAAGTTAAATCGTCAGTTCTCAATAACTTGTCCCGTAGTGTACTGTCAATGACCCCGCACACTATTTTATCTCTGATTAAACCGTCTTCAAGATGTTCAAATTCACAAGAGTGACTCAATAATCTCAACGCCGTCACATACGCGTCTATATTTTCACCCATTTCTTGATTACGCGTGAAAAACCGAAACCTCGCCATTATTGTATTTTGCCGTGTTCCAAAGTAATCGTCAAATTTCTTAATTATGACGTCTATGTTGTCTTGATCGCCCGCCTTTTGAAACTTAAAAGTCGAGAAAATGTCATACCCTTGAGGTCCCACGAGATTTACAAGCAAACTAGACTGTATATCTTTTGCTTCTTTGTACACTCCGGACGCCTTCAAAAACACTTGAAATTGTTTTAACCATTTACGCCAGGCGTCCGCCCTGCTGGCTGGACCGCCATCCAGTGCCAATTCTCCGGGAGGCCTCGCATGCTCCATTTTATACGCAGAATACACAACTACTATTTACTTCTACAATAATTTACTTTTAAAATAACATTTTTGTTCACCGCTGTCACCATGTAATAAATACAACGAGGTTGGTTTGCCAAACTATTTATTACTGATCGTTATTCCATATTTTTCTATACTACCCCCTACTCCTTATTATATTTATCCGTAAGACACCCACATATTATTACAGTCCACCCCTAAATTTATTTTTTATTTTTTGACATATTATTATTTTTATAGCAGAACAACGTTTGCCGGGTCAGCTAGTAAAATGTATAATATTAATTTTTGCAAATAATTTCTTACGTCAATAACCACTACATCAACTTCTAATACATGTTAACTAGTTAATTTAAAATGACAGAGGAAACATTTTATATAAGTTTGTAGTATTAAAATTTTACGCTTATAATTTTTGGTGCAATAAAACAATTTAATTTAATATGAAAGTGAGATGCTAAACTTATATATAAAATCTTGCTGATAATATTTTTTGTTGTCTTAAAGCTCAGGCAATAGTTGCTTTTTAATAACCCTAATGTTTCGTGACAAGAAGAAAAATTTACAAGGTTTGTGTCAAGTGTAGTGACAATATTCAACTAGATTCAAAATCCATTAGTTTTGGGTTTAACCTGGAAAAAGCACTTCGATGACGAGTTTTCTTTGTACGAACAGACACAGGCGATGATAAATGTTGAAGTTGTTAACAGAATAATAATAAATGATAAAATTGAAACAATTTTAAACGTTATTTTATTTACTTACTAGTTTATCAGGCAAACTGCCATATGAATTAAAAAAATAGTCTATGTCCTTCTCCAAGGTCCAATCTATACCGAAATTCATCAAAATTGGTTCAGCGACTTAGGCGTGAAAGAATAACAAACCTATACATATAAACTTTCGCGTTTACAATATTAGTAAGGATTAATATTACTAAGTAACCAACTTTATATATTATAATATAACCGTGCCTTCTTACGCACGATTGGATATATAGATATATTGGCTATAGCCAATTAGGTACGAATGTATGAATTATTCAGGGTTGGTACTGAAAATCAGCTTCGAGTTATTTTTTTTATTTTTTCACCTTGTTATTATACTTCGCGCGAACCCTATTTAGATATCTGTAAAATATGTTTTTAACAAGCTGAAGAAAGTATGGAGGAACCGACACATCACAAGGGCCACGAAAATCCGGCTCGTGCAAACCCTTTTAATCCCCATACTTTTATACGCTGCAGAGACGTGGACGCTTCGAGACATCGAGAAGAAAAAGATAGATGCATGGACAGAATTTCGGACCAATGCCTCCAGTCACGTATTCTCAAAATTTTCGGCCACGTTTCAAGGCGAAACAATGACTCCATAGAGCGTCTCGTTGTACAGGGCAAAGTGGAGGGAACCAGATCACGTGGAAGATCACCCATGCGATGGACCGACCAGATCAAATCGGCTGTGGGCGGACCTTTCCATGAGTGCACCAGAATGTCTGTGGATCGCGAGAAATGGCGTAAAATCATACAGCGAACAATATCTGCCTCTAATAGTACTACCAGTTGATCACGACCGCTCTGTGAAGAGTGAAACGTGTAAGAAGAAGAAAATATGTTTTTATTGTGTACATATTTTCTGTTTTATAATTTTTGGTGTTATTATTTTTACCAATAAACTTTTTAAAATTTTCAGTACACTAAAGTACACACACACAATGTTAATTACTTACTTATTTTATTTAACCACACACACACACACCGGCTGAGGGTCCACTTGATTGTAAGCAGTTACCGTCGTCTTTGGATATTTATGACCGCGAACACGCTGCTGAACAGGGGCACAGGAACTTGTGTCACCAATGTCGTCACACAACACAAGATTAATATAGCGGCATGCTTATAGGTAGATCAGGAATGGCGGTCATCCAGACAGCTTTTTTTTATTGCTGTAGGACAGCAGACAGGCTGACGGCCCGCTTACAATTTAGCAGTTACCATCGCCTATGAATGTTTGCAACAACAGTGGCATCGCGAATACGCTGCTGTCCCATAAAGGTACAGGAACTTAGGTAGATAGATAGATAGATAATTCTTTATTGTTCACCACACAATTTTACAGAAAAAAAGACATAAAAAGAAGTAGGTAATAGTACAACATAGTGAGCAAACGGCGGTCTTATCACTAAATAGCGATTTCTTCCAGACAACCTATCAGAAATATTTAAAGTAGTAGTACAAGGCGGTGCACAATAGACATAGAAATCAAGATAGTAAATATTATACAAAAAAAAAAAAAAAACTAAATTAATCTAACATACAATAGCAATACAATGAAGCATACACATGACGATGCAGTTTATGACTTTAGGTAATGGTCATTAACCAAGTTTTTAAAAATGGCAAGTGATTTTGCTTTTCTAATATCCAGAGGGAGGGAGTTCCAAATTTGGACAGCCTGTACTGCAAAGGAATTAGAAAAGAATGTCGAAGAGTGTACAGGGGTCTGTAAGAGCAAGTTTTCATTAGAGCGCAGAGAGCGGGAGTGAGTTGTATAAAGAAATTTAAAACAATCCTTAAGGTAAGGAGGTGAAGAAGGAATAAACAATATTCTATAGAGTAAATAGAGAATGTGAGCATTCCGGCGAAGCGAGATGGGCAACCACTTGAGCTTTTGGCGATATTCGGAAATATGGTCATATTTTCTTAAACCAAATATGAACCTAATACCAACATTTTGAAGACGTTCCAGCTTCAATAGTTGCTCTTGGGTAAGATTAAGATAGCAGACATCGGCGTAGTCAAGGATAGGGAGTAATAGAGATTGAACAAGTTTTATCTTAGTGGCAAATGGAAGAAAGTTTTTGAGCTTTTTAAGAGAATTATAAGAAGCAAAAATTCTACGACTTAATTCTGTTATGTGCGGCTGCCAACATAGTTCTTTGTCAAAAGTTACACCAAGGTTTTTTATCTTATCACTAATAGCAATCTGCATACCATCAAATGTGATATTGGGAAGAAGAGATGCATCTAATTTAGAAATCAGCCGTGAACTACCAATGATGATAGACTGTGTTTTTAAGGGATTTATATTTAAGCCATAGGAAATACTCCATTCAAGAATTTTACGTAAATCTTCATTGGTAGTTCTGATGGCGTCATGTAATTTATCCCTAGGTACCTGAGTATAAATTTGCAAGTCGTCTGCATAGAGATGATAGGAAGAAGATAGGTTACAAGAGATTGAATTTATGAAAATGGAAAATAAAAGAGGAGATAAAACGCCGCCCTGCGGGACTCCAGCAGTGAGGTCCTGCCAAGATGAAAATGTATCATCTAAGCGTACCCGTTGCCGGCGTCCAAACAGGTAACTCTGAAACCAATCAATAACTGTTGGAGACATGTTGAAAGTACGAAGAATTCCTATGAGAATATCAAAGTCTACATTATTAAAAGCACTACTGAAGTCCAGCAGTGACAGAACCGTTACCAAGCCATTGTCCATTCCTTGACGGATGTCATCGGTAATTTTCACCAGAGCAGTTGTTGTACTATGCCCTGGACGAAAACCAGATTGCAAAGGATTCATTAAGGAGTAAGTATTGATAAAAACAGTAAGTTGATTATGAACTAAACGCTCCAAGACTTTAGAAAGAAAAGGTAGAATAGAAATAGGACGATACTCAGAGAAGGATGAAGGGTTTGGTTTTTTGGGTAAAGGAATAACCTGAGCTTCTTTCCATGAGGAAGGGAAAATACTGGTGGATACAGAGTAGTTAAGTATGTGGGAAATAATAGGAGAGATAATATCAAGAATGGGCAAGATCATGTTCCGGCTGATACCATCACTGCCGACTGCCTTTGAAGTTATTGATTTTATCGCTCCTTCAACATCACAACTAGTAAATTGATTAAGAAGAAATTGTGGATTAGGAGAAGTTGGAAAAGTAGATAGAGAGTTAATAGTGTTTGATTTTATCATCGTATCAAGAGCTGAAGTAGCAGCAAAATGCTGATTTAGAAGATCTAAATTTAATTGATGAGAATTTGGAACTGGTGCAGTTTTTCCAACTCCTAAAGATTTCAGGAATTTCCATACCTTACTGGGATTATTATTTTCAACTGATTCATGAATAAATCGGCGTTGTGCATTCCTACAAGCTATAATACAGCGATTGCGGGCCTCAATAAAAACAAGTCTACCAGCTTCTGACGGATGACGATTATATTTAGATTTGGCTTTACACTTTAGAGCTATAAGAGATTTAATTTGGTCAGTAAGCCAAGGTGCAGGAAAATGTTTGAGCTTAATCAGACGTAATGGTGCGTGCACATCATATAAACTTAATATGTTATTATTAAATAAAAGGACTTTTTCATCTACAGACTTTGCTTTGGTGACTTTAGACCAGTCTACTTTATCTGCGTCTTTACGAAGTGCTGCTAGATTTATGCTATTGAAATTGCGCTGCATAATTTGCTTTGGTTTAGCTTTTGGCGGGCGGATATTATAAGAAACATAAACCATGTCGTGATGGGAAAAAGCGTAAGCAGGGCACTGGCCGTGTTTGGTGACATGAGAAGGGGAGGTTACTAATATTAAATCTAACAGGGAAGCATTTACATTGGGAATACGATGTGTAGGTCACTAATGCCGGAACACAACACAAGGTTATTATGGCGGCATACTTAAGAGACTTAAGACCATAGGTGGTCGCCATCCAGACGGGCTTGAGGCCCTACCACGTAGCTAGGGTGGGTTGTGGCCGACCCCGGCCGCAGAGGTTAGTATTCTTTCTCCGCCCCTGCACGGATAGTACCCCAGCTTGGGGCACTATCGCCTAGTTAGGGTAGTTATGTGGTGACATAAAAGGTGTTTTACAACAGGCCGCAGGCGTCAATATTCTTATTCCGCACATAGGAAAAGTTAAATGCTTTTAAATTATGCGTATCATCATCATTTTTGCGTTAAATCCCGGTTACAGCCCAAACTCTCGCTTTGGCGCCCGGGGTCCGCTTTCCGACTTTTTCTTCTCCACTTTGTACGGTCTTCAGCATCCCTGGTAGTGAACCCATTGGCACTCATATCACCCTTTACGACGTCAAGCCAGCACTTTTTGGGCCTACCCCTCCTGCCGGAGCCCGGCGGAGAAGGCATGGCCAGACATTTGTTTCCCACGTAAGCATCCGGTTGCCGTAAAACGTGGCCGTACCAATTTTTAAATTATGCATAGTATAATGGTAAAATATAATACAAACAGGTGGAAACACGAGAAAACTGCAATAAATTTTAATAACCAACATCCATTTATTCATTTTCTCTTTAAAAATAGATGTTGAATGGCATCGGCTGGAAGCCCTTTGGTCTCCGGCAAATAATAATAGCAATAAATAGCACCCACAAAACTGACAAAGGAGAAGCCGTAAAATACGACGCCCAGGCCAGTATATTCCACGAGAATCGAGAATATGCTTAACGTAATGAAGTTCATGATCCAAGCACAGGCGTTCACTAAGCTGTTGCAGAGGCCGCGGACCTAGAAAACAATTTGGTTTTGTTACAATATATTATAGTAGATATCAAAATAAAATTATTTGTTTGTGTTTTTTTAAGGGACTACATTTCCTCCTGCAGGTTCCCCACCAGGGATAGGGACTTTATTATTGCAGTATTATCTATTATTATTTTTTTATATATTATTATTTATATTATTCATATGTATTTTATTCGCTCGACATGTGCCGCAGTACGGTGGAATTAGTTCCCTCGGGATTTGTTGCGCTTTACAGCATCTCTTAGCTTCGTGCAGAACCACTCCTGGTGCGGCATGGTATTTTTAACCGACGAAAAAAACGGAGGAGGTTCTCAATTCGAAGCAAATATATATTTTTTTCTTTTTTTTTTAGGTATGACCACGCATAACCTTTTACAGAGTAGTCAGATTTAAAATGTTTTTTTTTTTAGAAAGGGTATACCCCGAAGTTGGTCCCAAAATTCCAACCCTAAGGGTACGATAACAGAGAATGATTGATTGTTCAGTCACTGATTATATCTATGACCACCCATAACTTTTGACAGAATTGATTTATTTAAGCATGTAGTAAATAGTAGATTATCATCATCATCATCCTAGCGTTAGTCCCGGTTGCCACCCAAACTTTCGTTTCGGTGCCCGGGGTCCGCTTTCCGACTTTTTCTACTCCACTTCGCGCGATCTTCAGCATCCCTGGTAGTGAGCCCATTGGCACGCATATCACCCTTTATGACGTCAAGCCAGCACTTTTTAGGTCTACCCCTCCTGCCGGGGCCCGGCGGAGGCGGCATGGCCAGACATTTGTTTCCCACGTAAGCATCCGGTTGCCGTAAAACATGGCCATACCAACGGAGCCGACACTCCTGCAATTTATCTGCAATGTCACGGACACGAAGACTACCGCGAATGCGGGAGTTCCTAACGCGGTCTTTCCGCGTCACTCCACACATCCACCGCAGCATATTCATCTCCGTGACACGCAGTTCTTGCTTGTGTCGCTCTAACACCGGCCACGCTTCACAGCCGTATAAAAGGACAGGCCTAATAATGGTCTTATAGACCTGCCCCTTCAACTTTACCGGCATCTTGGGGTCACAAATGACACCAGTTACCTCACGCCATTTGGCCCACGCGGCAGCAATGCGTGCCTTGACGTCGCAATCGATGTCACCAGACGCATGAAACACAGATCCCAGGTATTTCACATGGTCCGTGCGCTCGACCGAGTTGCCGTCTATGCGTACGGGTGTGGGATCTGTGGAGTTACAGGCCAAGTACTCGGTCTTCGCCACATTGAGCTTCAGACCACCGTTCTCAAGCGACTCCTTCCACACCTTCACACGTCGCACCAGCCTACCCCTGTCCGAATCTGCCAGCGCGATATCATCAGCATACATGAGCAACCACGGGGGCTGCTCATGTGAGTTTTTGATGCTGTCTGACAATACGTCTAATACCACGCTAAACAGAAACGGACTAAGGACGGATCCTTGGTGCACACCAACGGTGATGGGGAAAGGTTTTGTGTCGCCAACAGCGGTCCGAACTACGGAATCGGAATCACGGTACATGTCTCGGATGATCCCAATATAGGCCTCTGGAATCCCTTTGGACCGCAATGCCCACCAGATTATCGCGCGAGGAACACAGTTGAAGGCCTTCTGCAAGTCAAGAAACAGACAATGCAGAGGCGTATTCTTCGCCCTGTATTTCTCCGCGACAGTCCTTAGGGCGAAAATAGGGTCCATTGTCCCGTGACCAGGGCGAAACCCACATTGACATTCCGAGACAGTGCACTCCTGTCGAATCCGAGAGTCGATAACCCTCTCGAAGAGCTTCATGGTGTGGGACATGACCCTTATACCGCGGTAGCTACCGCACTCCTGCACCGATCCCTTGCCTTTGAAGACTGGAGTAATGATACTCAGCCTCCATTGGTTCGGGACCGTACCGGTGAGGAGTGTCCGGTTAAAAAGGTCGGTTAAAGTGCCCACACCACGAGAGCCCATCGCCTTCCAGGCTTCGATGGGGACTCCATCGGATCCAACAGCTTTCCGATTCTTCATGCGGCGAAGACAATTCTGGACCTCTGCAGGCGTTATCAGTGGCACTAGTCCTTGGTTCGGAGGAAGATCTGGCGGCTGCGCCTCTTTATGCTGCTTGTTCAGCAGCTCGTGGAAATATGAGCGCCATCTCTCCTTCACCGCGAGGTCCTCGCATAACAAGTTGCCCCCGAGGTCTTTTACACAGCGGCACTTGGAGATATCCTGTGCCGCTTTGACCCTAGAGCGCGCCAACTTATATATGAGCTTCTGCCCCTCAGACGAGTCCAACTTATCGTAAAGTGGTTGTAAGTGGTCTCGTCTGGCTCTGGCTACAGCTTTCTTGGTGGCGCGTTTGGCATCTTTGTATGCGTCGCGATCTTCAGGAGATCTGGACGCTTGCCACTTCTTAAAGAGGGCTTTTTTCGCCCTGGTCTCCCTCTGGACTGAGTCGTTCCACCACCAAGTCTCCTTGTCACACTTGCGTCCGCCCTTAGACACGCCAAGCACCTCTCTCGCCGACCCAAGGATAGCCGCCTGAATCCTGTCATAGTAAGCTTGAACCGGTTCGCCCTCACCACCAGCGCACTTGTCGCCGATGGCAGAGGCAAACTCCTGGGACTTGACTTCATCAAGCAGCCACCACCTGATTCGGCGTTGAAGGCGGTCGACACATTTGCCTTTGGGCTTTACGCAGAGGTCCATGACAAGAAGACGGTGTTGTGCAGTGAGACTCTCACCGGGTATGACCTTGCAGTTGGCCACTTTGCTGATGTGGTGTCTCCTAGTGAGTAGGAAGTCGATTTGGGTAGCATTCCTCCCGCTCTTGTAGGTGATGAGATGCTCGGGTCTCTTTTTGAAATACGTGTTCACGATGGCAAGGTCGGCAGCCGCACACGTATTGAGGATGTCCTCCCCTTCCGCGTTGCGGCTACCGTACCCAAATCCACCGTGAACACGCTCAAATTCCCCACATTCATCACCCACATGACCGTTCAGATCACCCCCCAAAACGATCCCCTGTGATAATGGGATTCCACGGAGCACTTCTCCGAGTTGATTCCAAAACGCTATTTTATCGGCGTCGTCACAACCGGCCTGTGGCGCATAGGCACTTATCAAGTGGGTAACTACCCCATCGATAAGCACCCTAACGACCATAAGCCGGTCGCTATGACGTTTCACTTCCAAAATGTCGTTCTGGAACTCCTCCGAGAGCACTATGGCAACCCCATTCTCCCCACCAGGTGCACCTGTGTAGATCAGCTTGTAGCCATTCCCAATGAACCGGGATCTGCTGGCCTTCCACCGAGTCTCCTGCAGGAACGCCACGGCCACCCTCCGCCTGGAGAGCACATCGGCCAACTCTCTCGCGCGTCCGGTTAGCGTGCCAATATTCCACGTTGCGAAGCGGAGTTTCCTTTTGGATGGGGCTAGTGTCTTTAGCCGTGCTCGCCCACGGCACGGCAGCCCTAGTCCACTTGTCACAGGAGTCGGGCGAAGTTCCTGCGCGTCGTTTTGCGGCGACGCCCTATCCGTGACAATACCTTTCCGTGTCCGTACCATTTTTGTTTGGCTTGTTTTGGTTTTTACGGGAGCGACTGCCGTCCGACCTCCCAACCTCTAAAGGGAAACCTAGAGGTGTCCTTCCCTCGCCGCATGCAAGCTGGCAGAGGGAGTGACCCATCAGTCGGCTTTTACGACTCCCTTGGGATGATTTGGGGTGGCCCTATTCTTTCTTCGGCCGGGACCACACGGTAAAGTAGATTAGAGACTAGTAAATAGTAGATTATAGCCACAAAAAATTATAAAATAAAAACTTTTTAACAAAAAAATTGAACTGCCGAAAAAACTGAAAAGCAAAAATAATAAACCCTTTTTTATTAACCCTATTAGCTAAGTTCTTAAACTAATATAAGTATACCTAAACAATTTTGAGTCGGCGCCAAACAAGCAAATTATTACTGGACAAGATTTCAGCCAGTGTCCGTTCGGTAAGTTTAAATATTTTGTGTCCCTACTACATCTAGTTTAGCTACTAACGCCATCTAGTGGGTACAAATTTTACTAACTTGAGAATATACATTGTCATACGACCTGCTCTTTTTAAAGGCTATTTGTTGCGAAGATCGTTGAATTTACGCAACAGTTTTAATAACAATAACTTTGTTATGCAGTTAAATAAGGTACCCGCAGCTCAGTGGTTACACTTGGAGACCAATCTAATGTCTCGCGTTCGAATACCAATACATCGCTACGGCAGTTTGTCTCACTTAATGTACATATTGTAGCATAATTACCATGTGGAGGAAAATATCATGAGGAAACCTGCATACCGAGGTCATTGGCATGCTGCTGGTAAGCCCGGCAGTGGGACCCTATGAGCTGTCATTATCATGGTATCATATACGACTAAATATGCAGCTTTTTCAGCCAGTTTCCTGTAATAAGTGTTACGTAAATAAAACTGACAAGTAAGCGAACTGAGACTGTATCTGCCGGGCGTTGAGCATGCACCGGTCTTCTCCTTTCCGCTCCTATACTCGCTTCCGCTCCCGCACCACTTCTACACCCCGCTTACTATATTATCCATCCCTTACCAACACACCCGCTATGAAAGGGACGGATACCATGCTGCTGAGGAGCGCGGCCCAGCCCTCGCGGCGATCGGTCCCCCGCGTCACAGTCCATTTCAAACTGCGCGTAGAGGCAACCGCTGCCCCCCGCCTTGACCTTCCGATACGAACCAGTGCACGGGTGAGTGGCGGGTAATACTATAATTTCTCGCTCAACCAGAGACTATGCTAAGTTATTTGAATATCTCATGAGGTGAAATCGAACTGAATCGAACCGAATCTAATACACCATTTATATAATCACTACACCAGCCATGTCCTTGTTGAAGCGAATATTCAAAATCAAAACACAAGTCAAAATTTCTGGCCCTTTTTACCTTTGGTAACGTTTAATAGACTATAAATAAAGAAAATTATTATACGTAACTGCTAACTATAAGTGAACCGTCAACTTTCTGCTGTCCTACAGCAATAAAACAATTAATATAAAATAGTTATAAAAGTGCTTAAACACCTCCGGTAAGAAGAATTCCGCAGAAATCACGAAAGGTATCGGCGCTGGTCCAAGGTTATATAGGAAACAGTGTGCATATATCAGGAACACTGTGAACCAATGTGGCGCCCAATGAAGCTGGAGCTGTGTTCCAAGCAGGAGCAGGCAGACTCCCGATGCTAGAGTTGTTACTATCAGGAGATACTGAAAACATACACACGATTCGTAGCGTATTTAGTTAAAGGTAATCTCTACATTTTTGAAATTACATTATGAGAGTAAATTTTTACTGAAGTTATTTAATCAACATTTTTAAAATATAAAATCTTCGTAACCGAAAATGAAATTTAACACATTTAAATAAAGTATAAATTGCAATGTAACATATTTCAAGACAGCCATTTTGTTTCAATAAATTCAACAAAATATTGAAGTAACTTTATATAATATATGTCGTGGTGACTGAGTTATTAACAATTTGTTGATTTAAAGATAATTTACGGTGATTTTAAGTGATAAAAGTGGTTTTTACATATTACTTTGAGTACGTTTGTAGAATTTGAGGTTAGTTGACGGTATGTATGTATTTATTTCTTTACAACATAAATGTAGGATAACGCGAAGGGTAAAAATTTTAGAAAGATTTGTGTCCTGTTACGCAAAAGAAGTATAATTTCTTACATGCGTACAATAACTACACACACACACACACACACACACGAACACATACACACACACACACACGAAGACACACACACACACACACACGAACACACACGAACACACACATACACACACACGAACACACACACACAGACACACAGACACACATACACACAGACACACAGACACACATACACACAGACACACAGCCACACACGAACACACACACACACACACACACACACACACACACAGACACACACACAGAGACACACACACAGAGACACACGCACACAGACACACACACACACACACACACACACACACACACACACACACACACACACAGACACACACAGACACACACACACACACACACACACACACACACACACACACACACACACACACACACAGAGACACACACACACACACACACACACACACACACACACAGACACATACACACACACACACAGACACACACACACACACACACACACACACACACACAGACACACACACACACAGACACACATACACACAGACACACACAGACACACACACACACACACACAGAGAGAGACACACACACACACACACACACACAGAGACACACAGACACACAGACACACACACACACACACACAGAGAGAGACACACAGACACACAGACACACACACACACACACACACACAGACACACACACACACACACACACTTTTTTTTTTACAAAATATATGCTTTTTGATGATTGATAATTACTAATCGATCAGTAGCTGACCTCTGCGGCCGGGGTCGGCCTGTCGTAAAAGGTGATAAAACAACCCACCCTAGCTACGTGGTAAGCCTAAGGGCCTAAGCCTGTCTGAACTCTGGACGGCAACCACTTTTGGTCTTAAGTATGCCGCCATAATAACTTTATATTTTGTTCCGGCATTAGTGACCCAAGTTCCTGTACCCTTATGGAACAGCAGTGTGTTCGCGATGTCACTGGCGTTGCAAACACCCATAGGCGACGGTAACTGCTAAATTCTAAGTTGGCCGTCAGCCAGTCTGCTGTCTTAGAGCAATAAAAAATTGTCCAATTATAAATCCCTTCGATCAAATTGTTGATCGAAGATAAATCCAGAATCATTATCATTATCACCACTGACGGTCACGTATGTGTGCTAAATGCATATAAAATAAAATATTAATAATGTAGTTTTTGTAAACAAAGCAAAACTTTTTTATATTCTCGTTTTAATTTATTCTATTTTCAATATGTATACAATAAATTTTCATTTCATTTCATTTCAATATTCTATTCATTCACATTCTTAAATTTCTCATATCATTTTTCAATCACTTTTATCTATTCGAAAAATAAGAAATATTATTTTAGACGTTATCATTTATTGCGTCTTTTGACCTACTACAATATCCGTGCAGGGGCGGAGCAAGAATACTAATCTCTGTGGCCGGGTCGGCCTGTCGTAAAAGGCGACAAAACAACCCACCCTAGAGCTACGTGGTAGGGCCTCAAGCCCGTCTGGATGGCGACCTCTTTGGTCTTAAGTATGCCGCCATAATAACCTTGTGTTGTGTTCCGGCATTAGTGACCCAAGTTCCTGTACCCTTATGGGACAGCAACGTGTTCGCGATGCCACTGGCGTTGCAAACACCCATAGGCGACGGTAACTGCTAAATTCTAAGTGGGCCGTCAGCCTGTCTGCTGGATTACAGCAATAAAAAAACCTACTACAAAAATAAAAACTATCCATAGAGAGTTTTACTTATATTTAGAAACCAAACTATGAAATTTGAAAACATCCTGTAGCTCAAAATTATTTTCACTATCATTCGCATGCTTGAATTTTTATATCTACATATACATAGGAATTGGCTACATCTTCACCAACTTCTTCTATAGAAGTCCTACCAAGCAGATCAGCTGGTATTAAAAAACGAATACTGACAATAATTTGAAGAAGAGCTTACCCGTCTACCAAGTCGATCAACCAAACTCCCACACAATAAACTAGCCACCAAAAAGTCTATGGCCAAGTATATGGTGCACTGGTTAGCTTCCATCGATGGAACTGCTTCTTTGAAGAGGGGTTCAGCGTAGACTTGTAGCACAATGATGCCCATTAGGACTGTGTATGTCATGACTACTAATGCTACTGTTAATGCCCGAATGGATGATTTGGATTTCTCTGAAAAGAAGAAGCCTGATGTAAAACTCTTCGAAGTGAAGAAGGTGAAGAAGAAGGTATATTGGTGGAATATTATAACTCATTATCTATTTAGCCTATTGAAGCTGGACGTATAACTCTTCCAAGGAATGCTACAGCCATTTTTTTACTTTCAGATTTAACTGACATGATAAGCTCTTTAGTTTTATATCGACATAAAAATTGCTATTTCTAGGCTAGAAACGCTGATTAGCACATTTGAGGTTAGCTCCCTTAATTATTTATTGCTACTTTATGATTATATTTATTTCTACTTTACGATACTATAATTCACAGTTTATTTCCATATAGAACAATTTGTGTGAGGGTTTAAGGGGTCCCATCAAATCCTGCATCCAAATTCACCTCACCCACCAACTGTACTTTGTTAAACAACGAACGATGCTTTATTTTCTGGGTTCCCCGACTCCTAAGATTCTCAAGTCTTAAGACCGTTGTTCTTGCCCAAAACTTTAGTCAGATTAATTCAATCCCTTTCACTTATCTCAGCACAAAAAAATTGAATGTTCTAAATGAGCAAATAATGTAATGTTTACTACGTCCTATGAGAGCAACGAACTCCATCGGGATTTCGTTTATTCTCATTTGCTGAAGTCTCTTCGTTCCTTTAGGCAAAGACTCCTTAGAGAGTTCTTTGCATCTGTTTCTAGTTTCCCCATCACAGTACTATAAAATGTATTTCAAAATAGGCGTGACCAAATGTCATCGATTTTAATAGCGCGTTGTCATCGGTGTTCCAAACATCCATAGGTGACAGTACTACTAGCTATCATATAGGTCATCTGCCTATCTACTGAACTAAAGCTATAAAAATATCAATTATTGACTCTGGACTTCAACGTGGAACCTTTGAATGAACATGGATTTAACCAGTTGGAGGGTAGATGTAGATTTTAAGCGAGAAAACTTTTGGTTAGGGTCCTGGTGCTTGTCATATGGTAAACTTACTTAGAAAATGCCACTCTGATTCCGTTTCTTCATTTGGAATATCTGGTTTGGATTGTAGAAGGTCTTTTGCCGCTATTGGATCTAGAAAAAACAATGTTCAAATATGGTAAGCTGTTAAATATCTTATCTAAATGATAAACGTGAAATTAAAGGAGCGTCATTTTACTCGAGCTGAATATAAAAACAAATTACTATTTAAAAAAAATATTAAGTACGATAAAACAGAAAAAGCTGAACTTTTTGAATAACAGATATATCAAAATTAAGAATTGCATAACTAAGAAAATTGATAAACGAGTAATACGAGTATAATTCTTTGTCAGCATTGATGACCCCTGTGGCGAAATATACGTACAGATCACGACATCTAAGTTGAACCAAAATGGCGGTCGTCCGCGCAGGTAAAATTAAGCACAAAAAAGTTACGCTCGGGATTACCCGCGAAGTTTAAAACTCTCAGTGAAATTTTAAATTCAGATTTAAGACACAAACTAATTCACTTCCACAATTACATTATTATAATTAATTATTAATAAATAAATAAGTAAGTATAAAACAGTTGATAAAATACCTACTAACAAGAATTTAATAAACATAATAAGTGTATGTTATGTTGGTATGTAATAATTAAATAAATAAATGAAAAAAGTTTAACTACTGTCACTGCTGATACTCATTGGCACGACCCCTTCTACATAATTTCTAAGTGGTATAGCACCGGAACTTGGACCAGGGCTTACGACTTCATCTTCACTGTTGCTTGAATCACTGCTGTCAGGATGGCCAACTCGTATTATAAATTCTTCACTCATTTCGTCGATGACGTTAACTTTTGACGTAATCCTCTTCTACTGTTTTCAACTTATCGCATAGCTTTTTCCAGTCACTTGGCTCCATTAAATTAACTTTTTTGTTCACCAACTCTATTACACGGGTCACATTCCACTGAAAATTTTTGTTACTGACATGGCCTTTTATTGCTGCCCATGCCATTTCAATGGGATTAAGGTCCTCGTGGTAGGGTGGCAGGCGAAATAGGTCATGCCATGGTTCTTAAAAATTCTGTCTATACTAAAAACTTTGAAGCGGTCTTTATTTTTTTATTATTAAATTATATACCTGAGGCTTCAACATATCAAGAGCATAATTGATCTCCTTTTCCGAAAGCCAAGCCAGTAATAAAAGACCAAAAAGCTACCGTCACGCGATGTTCTCAGGCGGTCACCCATCCAAGTACTGACAGCGCCCGACGGTGTTTAATTTCGGTGATTGGACGAGAACCGGTCCGAAAATTCATTAATCCTGAGGATACTGGTAATCTAATACAAACTATACAGATTATTGTATTGTCATCGGTCCTTGATAAGTGTGCAAAGTTTCAAATCATTCCGTCGTTTTGAAAGGGGGGAAAATTACGTTCAAAGATTTCATGATATAGATACATAGAAACATAGATTCACAGATTCACATATTCACAGATTCACAGATTGACAGATTGACAGATTGACAGATTGACAGATTGACAGATTGACAGATTGACATTGACATTGACATTGACAGATTGACAGACTGACAGACTGACAGACTGACAGACTGACAGATTGACAGATTGACAGATTGACAGATTGACAGATTGACAGATTGACAGATTGACAGATTGACAGATTCACAGATTCACAGATTCACAGATTCACAGATTCACAGATTCACAGATTCACAGATTGACAGATTGACAGATTGACAGATTCACAGATTCACAGATTCACAGATACATAGACAAGTAGATTCATAGATACGTAGATACATAGATTCATAGCTACATAAATACTCGTACATACCAAGCTGACAAAAGCGTGTTAAAAATGTCCGCGATTGTACACTAGGACAGCGGGGAGAGTGCGCGGGTAATGCGGGGCTGAGTGTCACTGTGCGGAAGCTAGCGTCCCTGCGTTTCTATGGAACCGCAGGCCCCCTCACGTCTTACCCCATACCGCACACAATTGAGACCCAAAAATGTGTCACTGCGCATACAAGGTTCAACTTATAGGCCGCGATCTGTACGTATCTATCGCCTGTTCCGAGTGTATAGGATAAATATTTATTTATTTAATAAGGAAAATATATATGTAGTATATCAATTCTAGTCTAGTATTATTAAAACAAGAGCTCTGCTTAGTTTGAAGACAAGGTGGTGCTGTGTGACTTCAAATAAATATTCTTACCACTAAGTTCCTCCAGTATCCTCTCTATTCTTGGATCGAGTTGCATTTTTATCCTCGATATTTCCGCTTCAACCTCTTTCGAAACAATGTCAACTCTTCTATAAAACGCGATTGATTTAGCTGCTTCCTGAAAAATTGATTAATCAATATTATTATATAATAACTTTAAATTGAATTGAATATCTGATTCAGAAAAACAGAAGACTTAGTCACTTATACCGGAACACAACACAAGGTTATTATGACGGCATACCTAATAACCAGGGGTGTTTGCCACCCAATCCGGTTTTACCTTTGTCTTTATTACCTAGCGAAGTGATTGCGCAGCCGTAGAAGATCGCTAGGTAAATAATTTGAATGGAAAAGACCATATGATGCAAATAAATACCTATATTCCATTTCTATGAATATTATTACATGAATTATTTTTGGGTCATTATAAGTGAAAACGTTTGCTTATGAACCTTAGGAAATTCGAAAAGTTTGATTTCTTCCAATGATATTGCGCTAGAATTGAAGTTATTACTAAAAGCACCAGAACAGGTGCAATTGTAGTGCCTCAAATGTGGCTATATATGTCCTCTTACACTTTATGTCCTTACCTCTTCTTTCTCTCTCTGAAGCAAAAATACAGGTGATTCCTTCAAAGATGCAAGTAGCACTATATATAGGATAGACAGAGATAAATGCACGTATACAACTGTCTCATAACTTAAATATCCTCCCCAGGTATAAGACATTAAAAGCCCTAGGAAGTATGCTGTTACTATATTCGAGGTTAGGGCCCCTCGGATAGCATCCTGGGATATTTCTGCTATGTAGATCGATGATGATGCCTGCCCGGCTGCTCCTACGCCCACTAATGCCATTGAAAATATTACTAATGGAACATAGTTGGTTACAGTTAGTATTGTCCATGATAACTGCAACGAAAATAAAAATTAAATTTAGTATAAATGAACAGTTAATGTGTGCTTGATCGAGTTAAAAAAATAACTACATAATAAACTGGGAAACAAACAACTTGTTAGAATATTTCTACTGGATATATGTAACATCTCGTATGATTTAGATCCTAGAATGTCCAAAACTCTCCTGATCCAACAAAATCTGACATCATAAAAGCTGACATACGTGCCAGTATAGATATAAGATCTTCGGGATTTGTAAGTGAAGAAGAAAACAAATCAATTAGAATATCATTTATAAACAAGCTCAAAAATGCAAAATACATGTGTTTCAATAATATTTACAATAAAAAAATATTAACCTTTTTAGAACAGTTCATTACACTCGGTAAGAACTTGAATACCAGGGTCTTTAATAAAGAATATCCGGATGACCGAGCTTTTACTCGGTATTTTTATAAATTGTGTTTTTTGGAAATTAACAATTGATTTTCTTAGTCTAACCTCAAAGCAAACACTCATTGACTTCGTGTTACTTAACAACGCCACCTGCTGGAATAGCTTTAGTTTTGTTGTGTCGTTAAAGCAATTTAAAAAAATAGTATTATTATTCGCCGATAGATATCAGGAAGAGTCATTTTTCAGTTTAAATTCGGATTACTCAAACGCCACCTTTTGACATTTTCTAGAAATGATTCCTAGCTAGATCGATTTATCGCCCCTGAAACCCCCCGTATACTAAATTTCATGAAAATTGTTGGAGCCGATTCCGAGATTCGAATTATATAAGTATATAGTAGCATTATAATTATATAAGTAAACACAATAACTAGGCGACATATATATCAACATGTTGCCAAACGCTTAAAATAATTAATACATTTCAGTAAATTATATCTTTAAACGAGCAATTCTTGTGTGTATATATATATATTATATATATAATATATATATATATATATATATATATATATATATATATATATATATATATATATATATATATATATATATATATATATATATATATATATATATATATATATATATATATACACACAAGAATTGCTCGTTTAAAGATATAATTTACTGAAATGTATTAATTATTTTAAGCGTTTGGCAACATGTTGACGTCGCCAATTAAGTGGGAAATCAGCTTGTCTGTTGTTAAAAAGTACTATTAGTTAAGTATTAGTATAATAATACTATTTGTAGAATAAATAATTTTTTTTCTCCACTAGCCACTGAACCAGGTGTGTCGTTACTAGTTATTAAAATCAAAAAAGTGGTACTAACCACATAAGGCAGTCCAAATAGCATAGCTGTATACTTCCGCCCATACGTGTATAAGGTATACGTGCAAAAGGGTGTAGCGACCAACGCACCAACATTCGCCAAACTTCCGAGAAGTGAAATTTCAATGGGACTCATTGGTGTAGACAGCTTCGTGGCGTTTGACTCAAAATTGGCTACATTGTATGATGGCCAGGCAAAGGCATACCCCGTTAGAGTAACTATGTTTGATACTATAATCGAAAGAAATAATATATTAAAACTTGATCAGTGTGTTTAGATACTTCTATTAGAAACAATAAGATCTAGTTAAGATTCACACAACACCATGTTGTTCCAAAGAAAGTAGTAGAACGCTTATATTATGGATACTAACTAACTCATCTATATAACTATATACTATCCACTTTACCAAAAAATAAAATGTAAACAAACAAACGAATGTTTCTCAAACAAAGCTAGAATAAAACAACATGGCGGGTATAATCCGACCTAATAATAAAACACTCCTTTCAATCGACAATAGTACGTTGAACAGTACACTTATAATTACCAGCATATAAAACCAGTAAGAGATTTGGAAACATTGTCTTTTTAGGTTCTTTATAATGTAAGTTAGTTACTACAATTAATGTTGTAAATATGTAAATTTTATACGCACTATATTCATCATTTATAATTGTAAAAATAAAATTATTTTTTGTTTTTTTTTTCTAAAAGTAAGGAATAGTAATAATATAAAAAATAAGAATATAGGAGATATTTCTAATAAATAATTAAAAGTTGTTATGATAATTTTTATATCGTGTTGATTATTATAAAATCGACATCCAAAAAACCCTTTTACGATTGGTTTACATTTTATTTTTTGGTAAAATGGATGAGGTATACATATATTTTTAAACATTATGTATTATATTATACACAAACAACCGGACTCGGTAATGAAACTCGTGGATTTTGCAATTATCTGACGTGCGTTACTCGTTGATGCAGTTAAAGAAACACAAACGGTGTCCCATGATCATTCTTGTTTAAAATTGGAAGGTTTTGAAAAGCTTTGGCGAATGAACTGCTCTCTACTTATGTGTTTATATATACTTAATACATATAATAATATACTACTATGTCCAAAAAATAAGGTGACATTGTATTTATTTCGAAAATTCTTTATTCTTCCAAATCAATTTCATCCCCTTTAAAGTAATCCCCTCCCGATGCAATGCACTTATACCAACGGATTTTCCAATTTTTGAAACACTGATTGTAGTCAATTTCCGGGGTGGCCTTCAGTGCCGTCTTCCCTGCGGCTTGAATCTCCTCTATCGTATGAAAACGGTGTCCCCGGAGGGATCTTTTGAGCTTGCTGAACAGCCAGCAGTTGCGCAGTGCCAGATCAGGTGAATACGGTGGTTGCGGAACGATATGGGTTGAGTTTTTGGTGAAATGATCACGAATTACGAGTGCAGTACGGCAAATTTCGACATCGCAAAAAACTAAAAACTCACTTTTAGCAGCTCACAAAACGACGCGTATCTCAAACACTAATGAATATTTTGACATATAAATTTTATATAAATGTCACTGACAGTACTACCAAACTAAAAAAAATAATTTTTCAAATCCTCCGACGCGCGCAGTTTAAATTCAAATGTCACCTTATTTTTGGACACAGTAGTTTAAGCTGCTCTATTTTATATTTACCAAAATTTAGCATACACTTTTGTCTTAAAACTAATAGTTTAAAATCTATCCAAATAATCATAATAATTTGATATGTAACCACTTCTAACAAAGTTAATTAATTATTAAGACAAATAATTAAATAAATTCTCTTTCTCTTTTTCAACCTTTAACCACCCGATGCCGAGTGTAGGTATCTTCCAATGCACGCCATTCTTCTCGGTTTAGCGCCTTTCGCATCCAGTCCTTACCGACCGCTCTAACAAGGTCGTCGGTCCAACGCATCGGTTGCCTGCCTACATTTCTATGCCCTATTCTAGGCCTCCACTCAAGCACCCGACTACCCCACCTGTTGTCCTATCTACGGCATATATGGCCCACCCGCTTCCATTTTCTGCTAGCGATCACATGGGCTATGTCGACCAATTTCGTTCTCTTCTGGATCTCTGTGTTCCTGAGTCGATCACGTAGAGAGATACCTAACATAGCCCGTTCCATGGCTCTTTGGGTGACTTGGAGCTTGTGTATCACCTGCTTTGTCAGCGTCCATGACTCGGCTCCATAGATCATGACTGGTAGGATGCATTGTTCAAAGGTCCGACGCTTGAGGTTAATGGGAATGCTTGTGCTCTTGAAAACTTCGGACAGTTTGCCAAAAGCACCTCACCCTAGGCGGATGCGGCGCTCAATCTCGTTATTTTGTCCGAATTTGGCCAGGTTCAAGGTTTGTCCCCAGTAGACATATTCCTCAACTCTTTCTATCGTATGCCTATGCACAGTAATGTAGTCTATATTGGAGTTTTTGGTTATTTGGTTAGTGTTTGGTTATTGGAGTTTGTGGTCTATATTGGAGTTATTGGAGGTTTGGTTGATTTGGTTAGATTTTGGCCTATATTAAATGAATTAGTAAATTAATAAAATTTTCAACAAATATTAAAATTTGATATCGACATTTTAATCGGTAATATGTAAGCTAATGGACCAAGGGAAAAAGCTATATTAGATTCTCTTCTGTATTTATCACTGATCGATACAAATATGATGATCACAAAACTATTAAAATAAATTATTAAATCTTGGAAATTACTTACTAACGACAGATGCAAAAGTTTGAACTAAAAATGCGCTGAACTTGACACGTTCTCCACTCATTTTCTTAACTTCTCAAATTCAGCAATATGTCAAAAATAACAATATTAATCTATAGTTTTAAATTTAATTGTCTTTATTTGAATATATATAACGTATCCAAAATAGATGTTAATTCAAAATGAAGCTTAAACCAAGACAAACAGGTGGTGAATGATGATTTTGACGTGATTTACTTTGAACAGGTTAAATCTGTAAATTATCTGCGATGATATTTGTTGTGTTAATAATGTAATCGGGCAGGATTATGTGTTATGTTGTATGGCGTGAGTCGTTGTTGTTGAACATAAAAACATAATTAAATAATTCAGTTGATTGTAATTTGCAATTTATACGAAAGCAATGTTGTCACAACATGTTTAAGTTCATGTTAGATTCAAGTTTAATGTAAATAATATCATTCTGGTATTGACATTTCTTAAATTTATAATTTCATTTTCAAATAACCTAAATGTAGGTTTCCTTAACATAAACTAACCGGAAGTTTGTAAATGTTTAAAAACGCAATAACCAAAATTAATACAAAATACTTATAAAAAATAATATAATAATTAATGCCCAAATAATTTTGTGTTTATATTTTTTATTTAATATTAAAATATCATAATTTTACTATAGATATTAACCAGCGGAATTGTTTCCGTTTCTGTAATAAATATTTTGGTAGATATTTAATTTTGGTTATTGGCAAGTAATGGCAGCAGGGGAGTCATCTGTCGACGGGATAGGGAAATTAGCAACAGAATAACATAAAAGACGGTGGAATACTAAAAAATGGACAGTGTAAGAAATATAATTGATAAATGAAATATATTTGTGGTGATTAATGTTCACGTTGGTTTTAATTTCTATTGGTATTATTTTTCTAACTTTTATATTTATGGCGCACTAGACATCTAATATACTTATAATAACATTCTTTTGTAAATAAATATATTACATTTAATATTCACACTCGAGACAGAAATCAGTATTGGGATTCAATGGAAGAGTTATTGATACAATAATAAAAAAAATCATCTAGAATACATTGTTTCTGGTTTACCTTATTAGATTTATTCCAATCCCTTTAATGTCGTCGTCAATAGTGAAATATACAATATTATAAATTATTATATTATTGTATTATTATATTATATTATTTTATTATTATATTATTTATTATATTATTACAATATTATATAACATTCTGCTGTTTTTATATCTATTTGATTACGTAAAGAAAAAAGACACTAAATGTTTTTAATTTGTGGCATTACTGAATATGGAAACTTTAGCCATCAATATGATAGATGTGGCTGCAACCACCAACAACTTGTGAATAGTTAATTATATAACAATTCAATTAAACTAGATACACAAATATACAAAAATAAATATTTTAAAATTTGCAATAACCGCCAAAGAGAATTTAAAAAGAATTCAACCTTATTCTAAGCAAATACAAACCTTGTTCTTACGGAAATGTTCGAAATAATCGTCTTATGCAAAATAGGGCGAGCCCTTAGTTACTGCTCGTTTTAAGGAACAGGTTTTATCCAATTAAACTTAGTGAAGGAGACCGACTTATGTGATGATTGCGGATGTTGATATTTCCGCGATCGATTACTTGAACCCTTGTAACTAAACCAACACAATGTGACGCATTATTATTGTGTTCTATTTACAATTTCTAAAGCATATTATTTTCTACTTATAATAAAGTAGTAGTATGTAGTGTATAGTATTCTAACATACATTATATACAATATGTGTATATGTGTGTATATAATTATTTATGTACGTATATGTGTGTTTACATTTATTAATTAATTATGTGTATTGCATAATTACCTAATTTCAAATTCAATTTCTTATCCATCTTAAGGTTGGCTGGTAGAGATTAATTTTAGCAATAAGGCAACCTTTTGTTTTCTTTTTATGTGTTGATGTGTATTTAGTATTTACTGTTTAATTGATGCAATAAAGTATTTAATTATTAATTCATTAATTATTTTCATTAACCTTAAATAATAAATGTAAATTCTCTTTTGACTTATTATTCACATTTTAGCATACTATGTGTTAAATAGGAGTAAACTATAATTTTCAAATATAAAAAATTTCTGAGTGAAACTCAGACAAATACTTCGGGACAAATGAACTAACATTATTTTGCTCTTTTGTTGTAAATGCAGCGAGAGGGCTCAGGTCAGGCGCATTGCAATTTGATTACAGACAGTTAGAAATTCTGCCACAGATCGCACCCTTACTGTAAGCCGTTAAGGAGTTTCATTGATCATCATATTCGACTATGACAATTACTTGACCATAACGACGTTACGGTAGGTGACTCAAATATCCGGATAGCCTATAAAAGATTCGGCCGAGTATCGTTAATTTGCTCCTAAGAATTGAAGAGTTCCGTTACTTTATCATAGATCCCATAATCAAAACCTAACCAAACTCTCATCAAACTACCTTTGAAGTACATCCTTTCCAATAAAAAAGGAATCTTCGAAATCGGTTGGCGTGATATTGTTATTCGTCCATTTGTCGCGCACATTCTTAATACAAATTTAAGATTTATATGGTTTTCTCATGGATACCATTATCAGAACTGGACCAAATTGAAATGCGACCACACAGCAAGCACCAGCTATCATATAAAAAAAGAATCATCAAAATCGGTTCACCCAGTCGAAAGTTCTGAGGTAACAAACATAAAAAAAATACAGACGAATTGATAACCTCCTCCTTTTTTGAAGTCGGTTAAAAAAAGATACAACACCATTACAATTTTGAAACCATAATACCGCAGCGCTCTTTTAATATATTTAAATAACACTTTACGACGATGACAGCGCGATCTACCTTATTGTTGGATTATAAAGTCTACAATAAAGTTGAGTATTAGCAGCGACGCAACAAATACTTTCAACAAATAAGATAACAACTAATGTTGTAAATAGTGGGAATATTACACTAGCGCCACATTAACGTTATTCTAACTACATCTTTATACAATTTTACATACTACCTTCTTCTTAAAGTATTTTGTCCAGATTACCTAGACTACTCATGAGTTCATTTCAGACAATTTAAATAAAGTTTTGAATGATAAGTGTCACATTATACCCATACCGAACTCAACACCTATGAAAACTGCGCTCTAAAGGTACGCGTCCATTGGCCCGCGCCGGACGCGCCGGACGCACCGCACGCACGGCACGCAACTTCAACGGATTGAACGGATTTGCCGATCATAAATGCCGGCGTTTGGTGCAGGCAGCGCGGATAGTGGACGCAGCACTATGTGAAATCATACAAAGCAAAAATATCCGTTGCGTGCGGTGCGTCCGGCGCCGGCCAATGGGGACGCGTACCTTAAATGACAGTCTTAGGATAAAACCAGATTTCAGTTTCAGTTTGTCAGTAGTTAGTAGATAAAGATTATGAAAAAAAAACAGATCACAAATAACACAAGATTTAATTTCGTATGCCACAACTCGTTGTTTGTAAAAGGAATGATAAATTAAACAGATTAAAAGAATACATAACGAAAATTAACCTTAAATGTCTAATTCGCTTTAAAAGTGTTTTAAGGTAAGTCACTTTTATCATGAATTTTCACAATCACCTATCATTCACCACTTTATACAATTATTACATACACACATGTATATATATATATGAATAAATATTTTGTTCATCAAACACGTGCTGTAGATTTAAGAATATTGGAAAAACTAACTTCGACTTGTAGCTTTTTGTGTGTCTGCATCGTAAAAATTTTATTCTCATAATTTATCCAAATGTGGCAAACAGTATAACTTTAAAAACGTAATTTAATATTTAGATATAATACTTTGATAATTCATACAACGCTTCTTTTCTTCTTGGTCGAATTCTTAATTGCTGAAGGTCGTGTCCTTGAAAATCAACCGTGGGAGCCCAGTGAGGGCGGTTACTTGTTCACACCAGCGTCTAGGTGATCGGCCACGGGGCCGCTCACCAAGTTATCCGGCTGTGGTCGGGCAATGTGACCAAAGTACTCAAGAATCTTCCGATAACAGATTGTTGAGAGCCTGACTTTAATGTGAAGCTGGTCCTGAATAGATTTATTTGTTCTTTTGGCCGTCCAAGGTATACGGATACAACACGATTTAGTACCAAATAAAACAATATTATTTTTGTATTATGGGCATTAAACACATGATATACAACTTATTGAATTCCAATGGGTGCTGTTTTTTTTTTCTTAAAGCTAAAGCTGTTGTTGTCTCCGACTCGACAGCGACTTCGGACGTTAAGGCATTCCAACCCCGTGGGAGCGGGGTCGATCAGCCGTAGCAGCGTGCTCGGACACGTGCCTCCTGTGAGGTGCGTTTCCGGCTCGACCTCTGCATGGGGATAATTGAGAGCAGCCACGAATGGCAAGAATATTATTATTTGGGGACTATCGACTTCGCCGGTGAAGCCGATCCTATTCTAATCTACCACCGTTTCGGAGTGCTTATAGCTATATGCTTATCCCTCAGCTGAGGGAGAAGAAACGGCGAAAGAAACACCCCCGCAACACATCTATTCTACGTGTGTTTAGGTATTGTGTGGGTTGTATCTATAGGCTATGGGGGGCGGAAGGCATCCCTAAACCTATTCCGTCAGGCTGGTCCATGCCGGACTGTGGGGGATAGCGTCCGAAATGGGTGCTGTTCGCAGATGCCCACATATTTAACTATCGTGGTTTTCATGTCTTGACAGTGACAGTGACATCTTGACAGCTATGCAGAGACACAAGACAGCGTAAATGCAAACCATAGAGTAGATCGCATACCTTAAATACCCAGACTTGAAATAAATAAGAGATAATATACTTACTATTACTTTATTTCATACTTATGAATGAATGAATGAAAACTCTTTATTGTTCACCTTAAATACATATACAAGAAAATTAAATAAACTTATAAGCTACTGAACAATGGGTGACCTTATCGCTTAGAGCAATTTCTTCCAGGCAACCCTATGTGAGGAATGATTAAAAATAAGTATAACTATGGAGGTGGTGGCTAACATAAGGTAAACAAACAAAAAAAATGAAACATGTTATACATAAAAACATATTTTATGCACATACACATACAAATATAACATGTACGATATATATACAGGGTGACTTTGACAAACCCGTCCAAATTTTTTTTACGCACTAAACATCATTTAAGGAACCCATTTTTGCAAAAAAATTGTATGTCAAATTTTCACCATAAAATATTTCGTATAGGATCATTAATTCAATAGTACAGAATAAACATATGGTGCAAACAGCGTCGTTAACCTGTTATTACCTGTCTCTGTCACACCCGCGTAAATGAGTAGTGCGTATTCGCTCGCTCGGTTCAATGCCGCCCTCCTCAGCCTTTTACTAGGTCAGATGGAGAGGTCATTGCACTCTCGCGCCGTATTACGTAAATTGCGAGTTCTTTGAATGACTTTGTGATGCTGATTACTCAACATTTTTGTACTATGTGATACTAAACTAAAATACATGTTTCTCATAACTTTTACTAAAGATTCTTCTGTGTGAATTTGGACGGGTGTGTCAAAGTCACCCTGTATATATATATATATATATATATATATATATATATATATATATATATATATATATATATATATATATATATATATATATATATATATATATATATATATATATATATATATATATATATATATATATATATATATATACACACATATACATATCTATGAATGAATCAAATCACATAATACGTAATTTACCATAAAGTGAAAAAAGTATTTCATTGATTTGTACAATGATTTAACAAGTAAGTTTCCACTCGGGCACGTCAATGTAAGGAGCGCTAAACCTGTTGAAGGAGCCTGGTGGATCAGCCCACCAACACTGACCGTCATCCATCGAGATATACCCTGGCCTAGCCTTCAGTAGACGTATCATCCAGAACCAGCGACAATCACACATTAACCCGTATCTGTTGAGGATTATCTTCGCACTGCTGTTGCCCTGGTGAAATTGAAACTTTTTACATCTTTTTTTTATTGCTCTAGACCAACAGACAGGCTGAGGGCCCGCTTAGAATTTAGCAGTTACCGTCGCCTATGGGTGTTTGCAACGCGAGTGGTATCGCAAACACGCTGCTGTCCCATAAGGGTACAGGAACACACAGAAAAGAATATTGACCTCTGCGGTCGGGGTCGGCCTGTCGTAAGAGGCGACAAAACAACCCTAGCTACTCGGTATGGCCCCAAGCCCGTCAGAATGGTAACCACCCTTAGTCTTAAGTATGTCGCCATAATAACCTTGTGTTGTTTCGACATTTGTAACATAGGTTTCAGTACCTATATGGGACAGCAGCCTATTTGCGATGCCACTGGCGTTGCAAACACCCATAGGCGACGGTAACAGCTTACTGTTAAGTTGGCCGTCAGCCTGTCTGCTGTTATTCAGCAATAAAAAAATGTGAATAGTTAATTTATTACGTTAATAAGTTCGAAAATTTCAAAGTGTAAGAAAGTTTTCTCCATGTTAATCTCCATAATCAAATGGAATCTTGAAATTTGTAATGCGGCATCTCTTAATATAAAGATCCGAACATTCTTAGTATTTCTTTTTTATAATTTTCAACAACATTTTCGATATATGTAATTAAGGAAAAAAATTATGATATTTTGAAGTAACCTAATAAGTATACAGTGGTGAATGATGCAGCGCTATCTATTGCCCAAAGCAGCGATTCATTTGTGCCATGAGTAAAGTATCTCGGAGCAGAAGTAGTGATTTCCTAATTTGCTCCGAGTGTACATGGCTAATATTTTCATAATTAACATTTAATTTTAGCTTTATCTACCTGGTTCTGTAAGGCAGCGTTATAATCGCTTTCTGACAATTCGATTGTGCCTACACGAGTTGCTTTTGTAGATGACGTTTGCAAATCGATTTCCCAACCATTGTTCCTAATCAGCTCCACATCTTCAAACTGGAATACAAACATTATTATGTAATTTGTATGTAATATGTTCGTAGACTCGAAACACCGCTAGTAAGTAACCTAGCACTCGACTTTTACTACTTTAGGTACTGGATGATAGTCCGGTCAATTTAGACATTCGAAGGTGCATAAAATCCCAAAAAGCTGAAAATCAGTAAAATTGTTCAAAACATAATTATAAATAATATTTATAAGTTCCCCATCATTCCCGTGTATGTTTTTTCTATTCAAGGTCAAAGGTCAAGAAAATGAGTTTTTCGCGATTTTCAGCAAAACGGTAGGTTTTATTATAAAAGTACTTTAGACAAAAATTGTAGATCATAAAATTATCTATAAAAAATGTATCAATACTTTTTTTCCTACGAGCCACCGTTTCTGAGATATAACGATTCAAAAAGTTATAAAAGTTGTTATCGTCATAATATGCATGAGTACGCCACGTATATATGTACATCTCTAGAGTTGTTATATATTTTCTAGCTGTGCCCGCGACTCCGTCCGCGTGGAATAGTGACCTTATTACTAAGGGGTATGAAAAATAGATGTTGGCCGATTCTCAGACCTACTCAATATGCTCACAAAATTTCATGAGAATCGGTCAACCCGTTTCGGAGGAGTGCGGGAACGAACATTGTGACACGAGAATTTTATATATAAGATAACAACTTTTATAACTTTTAAAATCGTTATAACTCTCACCTTGAATAAAAAATTTCCATACCCGGGAATGATGGGGAACTTTTAAATATTATTTATAATTATGTTTTGAACAATTTTACTGATTTTCAGCTTGTTGGGATTTTATGTACCTTCACTCTCATTTTTTGGTCTAGATTGAACGGACTATGACTAATATACTTTTTTTGTAAATAAACACATGTTATACTTAGACATTCAGGTGGGACAGGAATCTAACCCGTGACTTCCGCAAGCATTCCAATGTGCGTTGACATGGAATAAACTTAAGTGTTTTTTATTCTGTTAATTTATAAACATAATGTAATCACCCTGAAATCGATAGATAAATTAAACACCACAAAAATTAAAGTATACAAACTTAAAATTAAAAAAAAAACGTAATTGAACAAATTCTATCTTCTTAATAGTAACTTCGATAAAACTCGTATCTAGTGCACAACTAAAGTAAATTTTATACGGAACTTTATTTTAACTTTATAAGCTATTTAGTGTATGGGGTCTATGGTTTAGTTCCATTGCAGGACGGAATAAGTTAACGTCGTTATTTTGGTACCCATTCGCTAAATTTCCGTTTAGTGTGAAGACAAACAACACAAGAGATTATATAGAATGAATTTGCCTTAACTTGGTTTTAGTTGAGTGACTTTTATTAGTCCCCCAAACTGGACAGGAAAACCTTCTACCAAAAACTCATTCCTCCAATTCAGAATTTATTTTAATTTGTATTTAAAACTTAATTAGCTTCTCTTTACAGTTGAGGCACAAAATTTAAGTGGTTTGCCGATTGTAGGCGTTTAGATAGGATTCAGGTTAGCGAAATAAAATTAGCGGTTAGGAAAAATAACTAATGTTCAATGAAGTACGAAAGAGAGATCTGTCACCCATAATACGAAACCCGATGCTTCTAATATTATAATTCTAGTTTCAGATTCTCCACTGCGATACAGATACTATTACTGAGGCTTTATATATGAGAGGAGTAATTTTTATTACTACCAGCTGGGTGACCGAGCTTTGCTCTGTATTTTTTTTATAAATTGTGTTTTTTGGAAATTAACAATTGATGTTCTTAGTCTAACCTCAAAGCAAACACTCATTGACTTCGTGTTTCTTAACAACGCCATCTGCTGGAATAGCTTTAGTGTTGTTGTGTCGTTAAAGCAATTAAAAAAATATTATTATTCGCCGATAGATGTCAGGAAGAGTCACCTTTTTGTTATTTTTCTTCCAATAAAAAAAAGTGAATAAAATGACATTTTCTAGAAATGATTCCTAGCTAGATCGATTTATCGCCCCCGAACCCCCCCGTATACTAAATTTCATGAAAATTGTTGAAGCCGATTCCGAGATATACAAGAATTGCTCGTTTAAAGATATAAGATAATAAGCTGACTTTAAACTACCTTTAACACGCTGATCCTGTTATCCTCAAGGTTCAGTCGCTTCAGAGATGGGAAGAGTTCAGGCCATTCTGGACAGATGCGCTTCGTTTCAGTCCATGATAGGGATAAATACTCCACTTTTGGCATGGTGTTAAATGGAGCTGTTTTATAGGTACCTGTAACAATTTATTACGTATTCTATACTGTAAAGTTAATTTCCTGTTAAGGTTTTCTAGATTTAACTAGATTCCAGCAAATGCATTGCTACCTTTGTTTCATCGACGACGTTACGCTCTTATAATTCATTCGTTAAAGAGGGGCTGTGCTTACATCACTTGGATCCCCTTGATATGTGTTTATTATTTTTGATTTATTATTGTTTATTTTTTATTTGTGGTCCGGCATTAGTGATCGAGGTTTCAGTGCCCCTATGCGAGCAGCGTATTCGAAGTTCTCCTTGCGTCGCAAACATCCATAAGCGACGGTAACTGTTTACTATTAAGTAGGCCGTCAGCCTGTCTGCTGTCCTTCAGAGATAAAAAATTGGATATTGTGGATATTGGATATTTAAGAGTTTCAGCAAAATACATAAATTTCAGTTTATAAGTGTTTTACGTGAAATGGGGATACATGTGTAATTTAATGACGAGAGAAAGAATCAAATAGTTAAAAATAATTTTATTATGTTGAATCTTTAGTGCTCTAATAACTTACTATTATTAATATATTCATCACGACATATTCCATATTTGTGAGCCCAATCTAGCATTAAAAAATTGATGTCTGTAAGATGATACAACTCATCCTGGGCATCAAAACTGGGATCCTCAGAAATCAGCTTCAGTTTCTCCAAATATGGTGTGTTTCTAAAGAATCCCCTGGAAAATATACTCAAATGTCAACTAAGGTACGTAGAGCAAGTATATTTTAATGAAGTATGTATTTAATATGTTACATTTACTTATTGTTTTAAAAATATTTTATTCTCGATGTGCTTTGATGTCAAATTTCATAGAATTGTGAATAAATATACAAACAAATTAACCTTAGTTTACTAAGGGTCGAATAAGATTCAAATTTAAATCAATTTAATAGTGATTTATCTGCTTTCGTCCTCTCAAGCAGCAAAAAGATTTGCTTCAAAATTGGTTTATGCTGACATAACGCAGACAAGTGTGAGAATGCCAACGAATTGGTTTGAGTTGTAACATAAGACGAAACGAAAGCAGAACTACTAAATTTAATAGCCGATCTTAAGTCCCCAGTAACTAAAAGATAATAGCTCTACAGATTGAAGCCGGGAATGATAGGATATACGATTTGGCTTGAGACCACGATCAATACGAACAATAAAAAGATGATGACCTATGGCCGAGTGTTTTAATCACTCAGCTTACTTCTTTTCAATACGATAAAGAGTTGTTTAACTAGCTTTTCTAGCTCTGATTATTAAAATATGTATTCTTACTTGGGTAATTCACGTAGTTTGTTATATGAGAGATCCAAATATTGAAGTTTAGGTGTATTAAGAATTAGGTCGCTGGGCAGCTGGTACAAGTTGCACCCCCTTATAGTAAGTTCGCGAAGTTCCCTTGCGTTGTGCAGCATACGAGCAGGTAACTTCTGTAATTCTTCCACATATTCTATCCTGAAATTATATTGGAATCAAATTATTTTTATTATCCGCTTTTAAATTTAGTTTCCTTTTATATTTAACTAGCTGACCCGGCAAACGTTGTTCTGCCATATAAATAATAAAATGTCAAAAAATTAAAAAAAAATTTTTGGGGGTGGGTCACCCCTAACATTTAGGGGGATGAAAAATAGATGTTGGCCGATTCTCATAGATACCGGATAAGCACAAAAAATCACTAACTCAATTTAGTTATCTGCCTACTGCCTACCCCCTAAGAACGATGGCGTGATTATTTATAGCCTATGACCATTTCTAGGTTATCATCTATCACCATACCAAATTTCATCAAAATCCGTTCAGCCGTTTAGGCGTGAAAGAGGAACAGACAGACAGACAGACAGACAGACAGAGTTACTTTCGCATTTATAATATTAGTATGGATTCAATAATGAATGCAATTTTTAAAGATATCTTTAAAATGTATTTATTTATTCCATTCGCATCCAAACCTCAAATTTCGGAGTTAAGTTATACTGTTATCAAAGGACTAAGCTCCTGCAGGTTTTTTTTTTTTTTGCGTTGATACCCTTCCATAACTATTACTTTTCCTAAGCTAAGGTATATATTTAATTTTATAGCTTCTGTTTCCAAAATATTGAAAGAAATTCCAAACAGTACCGTTAACGTATATGAACTAGCTAAGGGATATCAATTTGTGATATTTCGCAATTGAGATCATTACGCTTTTTTGTGGGTAGGTGTAGAAAGAACATGTTTTAAATTGAGCTCCATAAATTTTAATTAATTATTTAAATAACATTGGTGATTTCTGGAAAAAATAATGTATTTTAATTTAGTGTATACATAGCCCATGTCAGATTGTATAATCCAAACAAAACAAGCCTATATTGACAATATAATATTGGTAAGAAAAATGAATGCAATTCAAGAGGCAATGTTCCAAACGTCTACACAATTTAAAGAAAGAATGGAGGCTTTCCAAGCATAACAGAAGGTAATATAATCTTCTTCCAATGCCCTCAATCTCGCTGCTGACTTTGCTAAGTTCAAAATACTCATCATGAAGTCATTGTGGTCTCTTCAACAACAAGTAGAACTTTTACATTAGTCCACTGATCATCTTGAGATGTGAAGCAGAAAGAAAATCGTACTTCTTCATGGAGTCTCTGAGCAGAACCGAGCAGAACCAGGAGAATACTACATCTTTGGCGACGAAGATTATCCTTGGAAAAATAAATATCCCCGGATTCAATGAAATTGATATCCTAAGATCAAAGAATGAGCAAAATCTAATAAACGGCCTAGACCTATTCTCATCATAACTGCTTTTAAGGGTCAGGTATTACCTTATCAGAATTCCTTACAAAAAGAAGGCATGACTGGCATGATTTATTTGTAATACAAGCTCGCAAACGCTTTGGAATCACAAAATCTTGGACTCGAGACGGATATATCATGGTACTTGGCTCTTATTGTGTTCGAAACGGCATAGACTGTAAATCTGACCTGGAAAGTGTTGTATTTTAAGAACAGAGTCAACAAAATACATTAAAACCAGCGAAAGATCAATATTTAATGTTAAATGAAATGATGTTAAAAAAATAGTAAATAATCTTGTTATTTAACAGTAAGAATTGTATTATGGCTTTATATACTTATCAAATATTATAATCTAACTATACCTACTAATGTTATAATAATTATTTACTAATGTTATTATTGTCATTAGTATTCAATTGTAAAATTGAATAACAAAAGAAATAAATATGAAAATTAAATAAACCAGTTAGAATATTTATTTTGTAAATCTAGTAGATGCTATTGAGAGTAGTGAATAAATATGAAGAGTAAGTATAGAAGGCTTTATTAGTTATAACCAAAACTAAAATAGGTGCTTTTATTGAAATAAGTCAACCTTAATATTAAATATTTGACATATTTTATCCGTGACATTTAAGATGATTTACTTTATTTTTGTTCATATGAAATTCAAGATCAAGTGTTCTTTGTGTATATTATGTTTTTGTTTTGGTGTAGCTGATCTATATCGTATATAACCATTAATGAGTACTAATAATAATAGAATAATTTTTTTTTCTATCATTCCTTCAAATTGTTTACAGTACATATACATAAAAATGCTATATACATACATACTTCCTTATTTTTTTGTTTCTATTGAATACTTTTTTTGACTTGTTGCATATATGTATACAACTAAGATTCAGAACCCCTACACAGGATTCTGGCGAATATATATTTGATGAGGTAAAATTGGGTCATGTAAAAATTCATATCGGAGTTTTTTACTGCCCATCACTACGAATTAACTATTTTTCTTCATTTGAAAAGCTACTTGAGCAAGCCTCTCTGGCTGGTCTATACGGAAAAAAAAATTCTTTCCTTTAAAATTTACTAGTACAGCGTGTAATGTAAAATGTTGTGTAGTATTTGTGATCATCTTATATCTTTCCTTGTAGATAACACAACTGGCAGGTGGACATATTATTATTTTCTTATTCATAATTACATATTATATTTGTTTATTTGATTATTAGTATATTATAAGACTCATACTTGTTATTATAAAAAACATACATGGCTTTTAACTCTGATAGTGATCATGATTCATACTTTGAATCATGTTCTACTGATTCGTCCCCGAGAAGCAACTACGATAGTGATTCGCCTTGTCTCCACGTTGAAATTGAGTCGGGATTTTCAACCTGAACTTTTAACTTCAGTATATTACATATCAGTGCGCAGAGTATTCCAGCACATTTCACTGAAATGCAGGGCTTCACGTAATCAAAACGCCGAAAGTAAAACCTAAAGTTATACTGCAGCGAAACTTTGATGGCATGGACCTGGATGCTCTTTTGCGAGACACCCGAAGAATTGATTGGTCGGGGGTGGCAGCTACAGTGGATGAGAAGGTGGACTTGTTTCATACAATTTTATTACAGTTATATGATACTCATGCTCCCTTGCGTCCCGTCAAAATAAAACATCTACTAGCACCGTGGCTTACTCCTGATATATAGACCACTATACATAAAAAAAGTCGAACAAGAGCCAAATACAAAAAGTATCCAATGGATGGTAGTAGGCAGGAGTTTGTTAAGGTCCGTAATCGCTGTAATAGAGTGTGCAGGGACGCCCAACGCAGATATATTCACGACAAAGCCAATGATGAAAATGCTTTTAAAGTTTGGAAATTCCTTAGGTCATTGGGAGTTGGCAAGACATCATCGCATTCAACTTCCAATAACTTTGACGTTGATGCTCTTAATCAGCACTTCTCAACTGCAACTGTTTTTGACACACTAAGTCAAATACTTTATAAAATCTTTTTTCTTAATCAACTCCAAGCAAAGATGATAAATTCTCACAGTGGTGTGATTTATCTGCCGGTGTTCCACAGGGCGGCATTTTATCTCCTCTTTTGTTTGCTATTTTCATTAACTCTGTCTGTAATCAACTTGTTTTATCCTATCACCTCTATGCAGATCAGATCTACACACAAACTACAGTCAATGATATGGCAAAAATAATCGTACAACTTAACTTGGATCTAGAACATTTGTTTTCTTATTGTCTCAGTCTTTGACTTTTTCGTTGGAGCAACTCTTTTGGGCTTTGTATTAACCCTGACAAAACCCAAGCTATCATCATCGGCAGCCGTAGAATGCTTGCTAAATTTAATTAGTCGAGCTAATCACAGGTTAATTTTGATGGGACGATCATTACAATCAGCAACGAAGTAATAAATATTGGTGTGTCATTAGATAAGAAGCTCTGCTGGCGACCCAGATTAATGAATTAAGTCAAAGAGTTTTTTTTATCTTCTAGAGCACTCGATATGTTGAAAAACTTCCTGCCTATTGCTACCAAATTTAAACTGGCGGAATCTTTATTACTCCCGCTGCTTGATTATGCTGATGTCTGCTATCTCGACTTAACCCAAAAATACATAACAAACTTGAGAGAATTCGACATTTTTGCATAAGATTCATATTCGGGCTTCGAAAATATAATCATGTGTCTGAATTTTGCTGAAAACTCAAGTGGTTACCAATCCATCTTCGACGGAATACTCACATTCTCTCTCTATAGTATTTTATTCCTTCCCAATACATTCTTCTATCTTAAGGAACGTTTTCAGTTCTTTATCATCTAAATGACCTTAATTTTCTCTCTTCTAATAATCTCAAACTAACAGTACTTGTACACTCTTCATTCCTTTATAATAATTCCTTCCCTATACAGGCTGTTCGACTATGGAACTCCTTGCCTACTGCAATTACACGAGCAAATTCACTACCAATTTTTGAAAAAACTAGTTCGTAAATATTATCTGGATGAAGTCTAATATTTAATCGATTAAAACTAATTAATTTCTGTTATATTTCATTTTACTTATACTATTTACTTTTATGTTATATTATGTATTTTATGTAACATTATTTATGTTATTATTATATTTTATTTATATTATTATATTTCATATTACTTTTGCCGTGCCACCTATAGCAAAACGCTCTTGAATATATTATGGTTGTCTGAAAGAAATCGCTTTTTAGCAAAAAGACCGCCTATTGTGCACTAGTTATAAGTTTAATATTAAGTTACTTTGTAAATAATATTTGGTGGACAATAAAGAATAGTCGTAGTAATATAATAGTCTATCTATCTATCTAAGGTTTCAAGGTAGCTCTCTTCTTACTGTTGATTAAACAGCGCAATGAAAAGCTTCAAATGTGTCTGGGGCAAAGAAACAAGAAGTAAATAAGAAAAATAAATAATTTGCGTATGTAATCGAAATAAAACACTCACATGACAGTACGCAATTTAGTGCACTCACTAAGCCACCCGTCCGGGAGATTTTCGATATGAGTCTCGAATATTCCTAACGTCTCCAAATTCCGACATTCTCCAATCGGTTGTTCTTTTTGGAGGAAGGACCCTTTCCAAATCTCAAGTTTGGTTAACCTTGCAAACTCTGGTACTGGGGGTACATTTAATTTCATGACGTACAGCTCCTTAAGGGTAACGAAGGGTCTTATGATCTCAAAATCTAGTGTTTTGTTATCATAATATCTACAAACGAACCTAAGTGACTTCCAATCTGATGATCCTAAAACATTAACAATATCTGTTTGTTATTTGTCTCCTCATCCATTTTTCATCCATTCTTTAATTTGGAGACAGAAATATCGGTAAAAACCGAGTTTGATGATATTTATTATTTAAGAGTGAATGCAGGAAACATGGTGAATGGAGTTTTGCACTCCTTTATGAACAGTCGGAAGGTGTCTAACAAGGCTCGTCTGGCGGTGCATGAGGGGGTTTTGGTTCCGATACTGATGTACGGAAGTGAAAGTTGGGTATGGCAGAAGAAACATGAAAGCAGAATAAATGCAGTTTAGATGAGAACGTTAAGAAGTATGATACGAGTTAAACTGAGTAATAACTGAGAGAGTCTGAGGATAAGAAATAGTGAGATAAGGAAACGTTGTGGTCTGAAAGAAGATGTAATGACAAAAATTGAGAAAGGTATGCTGAGATGGTTTGGCCATGTCGAGAGAAGTGTTGGAAGGGGTAGACTTAGGCGGACGTTTCGAGACAAGATCAGGGACGTCTTGAAAAAAGGCCAGGTCATCATCATCATCATCATTTCAGCCGGAAGACGCCCACTGCTGGACAAAGGCCTCCCCCAAAGATCTCCACGATGATCGGTCCTGCGCTGCCCTCATCCAACCTATTCTGGCGATCTTGACCAGATCATCGGTCCATCTTGTGGGGGGCCTACCAACACTGCGTCTTCCGGTACGCGGTCGCCATTCGAGGACTTTTCTGCCCCAACGGCCATCAGGTCAAGAGTACCCTAAACCGAAAGGCATGTATGAAGGGAATAATGAAAGTGGACGAAGCGAAACAAGTATGTAAGAATCGTAGCAAGTGGAAAAAAAGTGGTATCTGCCTACCCCTACGGGAAAGAGGCGTGATTATATGTATGTATGTATGTTGATGATATTTATATCTTCAAATTATTCAAAAATAATAAAATTCAACCCATTCGCTAGCTGAAAAGTACACTTTGCCAAAACAATAGATGAAACTCTAAGAATGTATTTTGAGGCACACTCTTACAAGTATTTTTGGGGCAGGAGTCAGGTCTACTTCATCTTTTTACTTGTACTTTCTTATTCAATAAAATAAAAAGTTAGAGAGAGTTGTAGCGTGAATGATAGAAGTGTTCAATGAATGATAGATGTATGTTATAGAAGTGGGAGAAATATAATGAGCAGTTCTCTTATTCAACCCTGCGATCCAAAGCTAAAATTTTGGATAAAAAGGAATTTACCTTTTGGAGGATCGTGAAAATTTATGAAGAATGCAATAAAATTAAAATAAAAGAGTAAACACTATTCTTACCGGGCTTGTAAGTCTGTCCATCACATTTATCATCCAAGGCGCAATTTGATAATTCGAAAGCACAGTTAGAGTCAGCAGATATCGCCAAATTTATTAAATAAAAAACAACCCCTAAGGAAAGAAGTGAAGGATGACATTTTGTACCTGAAAATAACATACTTTTTTGAGAGTTACTAATAAATATTAATTTTTCCTGCCCTTTAAATGAAAATAAAAAACGGTAAAATTTGATTTCTTATCAGCTCAACTTTTATACGCTTACATTGGCTTCAAGTTTTCTCTTGTACGACACATGTTCTTATATTCTACAAAATAATGAAAATAAATAAAAATAATAATCTTGTGATTAAAATGTCAACTTGTCAAAAATGTTTACGTTTTTGTTACAGTAACACGTAATTCTCACGTATTCATTCCGTACAATGGTTCGAGTAAATTTATTTTAAACTATTTGATCTTGAGGTGAATATCAGTTCGCTTTTATAAATTATATATCCATCCCCCATGGTCTCCCTACAGACACGCCATAATAGTGTTCACAGTTTTATGCTGTTATTAAAGACACCCATATCCTAGAAATCTGTCGATCGATTTCAAGCGCTGAACCAATTTCGATGAATTTCGGTATAGAGATAGTTTTGACATCGGGAAAGGACATCGGCTACTTTTTTACTTATATGGCAGAACAACGTTAGCTAGGTCAGCTAGTTTAGAATATTATAATGACGACTTCCGCGGCGAAGCTCGATTCACGGGCTCGATTCCCGTCTCGCGTCTGAGTGTTTATCTATAATATGTATTTATTTAAAAAAAGTATATAAGTAGTATATCAGTTGTCTAGTACCCATAACACAAACGCTATGCTACTTAGTTTAGGACTAAATGGCGCTGTGTGAATTGTTACAAAATATTATATTATCTTTCTTTGTGTAACCGTCGCTTGATACTCATTTTTAGTTTTATAGATTTTAATAACTCAATATATCCATTTCAGCTTTCAGATCTCCCCACATAACGTATTATAAACAAATAAATATACTGGTACACGTGCTTTATCCGTCGTAACGGATAAAGCACGTGTATTACGTGGCGTACCACAGAGGTCGTCGTCAAAGATAGACGAGAATAGAAGGAGAGATTTCGGGAAAAATGATTCGGTGATTAAAAATAATTTGAAGCTTTAGATGACCTTTACTCATACAACAGAAAGTAGAAAAAGAGCAAATTTTATGTCGATTCCAAACAATATAGGATAATTAAATATGTGAAAGACTCCGACAAAGTTATTAGCAGTTCATGTATTGTTGGATATATAAAACGAAACTTAAACTTACCGAACATTCTTCTTTTACTATATATAAAAATAATATTATAAGCTTTTTTTTTAAAATAATATTTCAGGTCTCACTTTTATAAAGATCTTTAATAGAATGCTTGGAATTTTATGACAACATGTTTTATAATTGGCATTTGATAAAGCCAAACAGGAAAACCCAGGAGTTGTTTTTGTTTCCCTTTGATAAGTTAAAAATAATAATAAATAATTGTCAGATATCGGACTCTTTTACCTGGAGACCGTTATTAAATAATGAAGTCGAGACCATTTCCTATTAATGAGCATGGGAGCGGTAAGCCTCACACAAGAAGAAACAGTATAAGCACCGAAGTTAAAGATTGGTCGTGTAATTTACTGCATAGGTTAAACCAGGATCTTTTTCTTCTTGCTGACCTTTTCCCACCTTATATAGGGTCGGCAAAATATGCTCTCTTCTTCCACTCTCCTTTGTTAGCCGTCATCTCAACATTTACACCCTTTTCAACCATATCATATTTTATGCAATCCATCCATATTTTCTTTGGTCTACATCTCCTTCTGTATTTATTTATCTCCATTTACTCTCATTTCCATCGTTTTCTTAGTAATATGGCATCTGTCCCATCGCATTACATGGCCAAACCAAGCTAGTCTGTTACTTTTAAGTTTGTCAACCACTGGCGCTACCTTCACACTACCTCTAATATACTCATTTCTAATTTTATCCAATTTCATAACTGGTCTGAAAGAAGATGTAGGGACAAAAATTGAGAAAGGTATGCTGAGATGGTTTAGCCATGTTGAGAGAATGAATGAAGAACGATTGACGAAAAAAGTGTATAAGGCGAGTGTGAATGGAAGTGTTGGAAGGGGTAGACCTAGGCGGACGTTTCGAGACCAGATCAGGGACGTCTTGAAAAAAGGCTGGACGAAGCGAAACAAGTATGTAAGGATCGTAGCAAGTGGAAAGAAGTGGTATCTGCCTACCCCAACGGGAAAGAGGCGTGATTATATGTATGTATGTATGTTTCATAACTCCACACATTCATCTCAGCATTCGCATCTCCGCAGCATGTAACGCCCATTTATCCCTCCCCTTTGTGGCCCAGCATTCCGATCTATACTATTCTACAGGCCTTATTACGGACTTGTAAATTTTGAGTTGTCTTTGAGTTTAAGTGGTATTCATGGGTCACAAATTGTTCCCGAGACCTGTCGTCATTTCATCCGTCATAATCATAATCTTTATTTGTTTAAATGCATGTAGTTACATGATGTCAGTTTACAAATTGTTCCCAGTGCATTTTTGCCCTTAGGCGTACAAATATTCCTATATCTTTAAACGAGCAATTCTTGTATATATATACTTATATAATTGGAATCTCGGAATCGGCTCCAACAATTTTCATGAAATTTAGTATACGGGGGGTTTCGGGGGCGATAAATCGATCTAGCTAGGAATCATTTCTAGAAAATGTCATTTTATTCGCTTTTTTTTTATTGGAAAAAAAATAACAAAAAGGTGACTCTTCCTGACATCTATCGGCGAATAATAATACTATTTTTTTAAATTGCTTTAACGACACAATAACACTAAAGCTATTCCAGCAGATGGCGTTGTTAAGTAACACGAAGTCAATGAGTGTTTGCTTTGAGGTTAGACTAAGAAAATCAATTGTTAATTTCCAAAAGACACAATTTATAAAAATAAAAAAAATACCAAGCAAAGCTCGGTCATCCAGCTGGTATATTATTATTTGGGAAATTAATTAACTTCTTGACAATAAATTTTAAAAACTTACATATTTCAATCTGTTTTTCACATCTGGGCCTATCTCCCGTCCCAGGTACTAGAAGTTGGTTATTTGGGACTCTCCTGTCATCTAGCGTCCTAAAAATGGCACTAGTGCAATATTGGCAGAGTCTACCCACTAAAAACCTAGCACAAATCTATATAGAAAGACAAGAGGCATTGCAGGTCCGTTCTTGAGACTATTCACTGATATCCCTCCGTAGCATTAATTAACTTTAGCAGTAGTCGGGGTTAGAGCTCTCCCACAAACTGTTCGAGCCTCGATACTTACTGTGTTTGCGGAAGGAGGTGAGTATATTGTCGCCTGTTACCACTGCGTTTTCGACGCTTGTTAGGCGCCTGGCATCTCTCTCCCGCTGTCTTTCAGCAGCCTTCTTTCTCTCTCGCTTTCAATCATCTCTTGCACAAGACTCGTCAGTGATACATAACCCCCAACTGTGTTCTGTGCGCTACACTCGAACACAGTATGCTCAACAGTATCTATTTCCCTACATTCGTGGCATACAGGTGTCGGCTCATGTCTTGAAATTTGGTACAGATACTTGCCAAAACAACCATTGCCAGTAAGTATCTGCATCAGCCTGTAAATTAGGGTGCCGAATCACTTCAACCTCCCAGATTCCAATGGGCCAAAAATCTCTAGCCACTTACTAATCAGGGTTTTGTTTGATCCTGCATCTCCATCGGGCACAGCCTTTGGCCTTGCTCCGCAGTCTGTTTCCGAGCTTTAAATATTGCTTCAAGAAACTTCGCCTGCAACTCCCGGGGTGGGTCGCTGGCCAACAACGTTGCCGCTATCCGTGACACCGTACGGTATGCAGCTCCCTTGCAGCTCTGATGGCAATCTCTCGCTGCGGCTGTCGGAGCAGAGGTACTGTCTTTGCCTCAAGTGCGCTAACCCATACTAGAGCAACATACATTGCCATGGATCGGATGATGCTGGTGTATAGTCTCTCACAGACTGAGCCTGGCCCCCCCAGGTTGGTTATCAATCTTTCTAGGGCAGTGGCACTTTTTATAATTTTTGGAGGGAGGTTTTTAAAGGGCACACGAAATTTCCAACGCCCATCAAGAGTAAGGTATTTCATATGGGTCTTAATTTCGACGACTACTCCGTGTACTTCAATTTGTGCACCACGAGGCGGTCCTCCGCGTGGACCATTAAAGAAAACCGCCTCGGTTTTGGGTAAGTCCCTCAGTCCTAATAGACGCGACCAGTGTGTCATCAGCATAATAGAATACCCTTGTTTCAGGTGCCACTGGAACCCTCAATAACCAGTCGTACCCGATGTTCCACAGAATTTGGCCCAGCACTGATCCCTGTGGAACACCACATGTGAATTTGTGCTTATGACTCTGACTGGCTATATCCTTTCATAAGATGGATCGGTCTTGAAGGTATTCTCCCAGCAGCCTCTAGAGATAGAAAGGTACCCTATGGAAATTAAAATGCCTCTTTTATTGTCTCCAATGGCAAACTATTAAAAGCATTCTTTAAATCCAAGGATACTGCTAAGACCACCCTGCCTGACTCCTCGGCCTATCTGTAGAAGCTCTTCAATTCTGACAGTGCATTCAGCGTGGGTCTACCCACTTGAAATCCATACTGGACTCTTAATAGCCCTGGTTTGTTTTCTTCGAGATGTTGGTCCACGAGCAATAATACGCTCAAACACTTTCACTTTCTCGTCAAGTAATACGATCGGCTTATAGTCTACAGGGTCATTGGAAGGCTGATCTTCCTTAGGAAGCAACACTAATCGGCCCTCTCTCCAGACTTCAGGGAATTATCCGGTACGGAAGCATTTGTCGAAGATTCTTCAAAGTCTCTCGCCTAGGTATTGGATGGTTGTATAGACAACGCGGCCTGGGGCTCCGTCAGGTCCGGGAGCTTTTTTGCAGCTTCTGAGACTTAATATTGCCACGTTCAATTCTTCTTCCAAAATAGGAGGCGGAGGCTCCTCTGCTTGTTCGTATCGCATAGTTGGTCCCATGACCTTATTCAGAGTGTCAGGCGAAAGAGTTTTGATGACGGGAGCACCCGCAGTACAGACTTTTTCCGTATCGTTTTGAACGGACGCCCCCATGGATCCCTGTCTAGATTAGTTAGCATTTCTTTATAAGCCCGGGCCTTTGCTTGGCTGATTGCCACCTGCAGGTCTTTCTTTGCAGCGTTTACCTGTCTCCATAGGTGTTATTGTTCAGGCAGATCTGGATGGGTTCAATATCGGCGCCGGCAGCGTTGGAGGGCTCTGTGGGCCCGCATGTCATCCTGACGTAGACTAGCTATCTCAGTTTTGCACCAGTACACTTGACGGTGCTGCGAGTAGCCTCGTGTCCTAGGTATAATCGCATCACAAATGACTTGAAGAGCATCCCGTATGTGGTCAGCTTTTCGTTCAGGATCAAGGTAGATATCGCCATCCGATGTTTCAACGCCTTGGCCCGTCAGCCATGACCATCGTTGAACAGTGACTGCCTCCTCACCGAGCTCCTCTAAACTGACTGAGTGACTAGAGTGGGAAGCAGCTTTGATTGAGCCGACATAACGCTGTGCTTCTCGAATCAGAGATCTCAAAACGGCTATGTCTATGATCTCAGAGTCTCTGGCCCCTTTACCACCGTCCAACCATTGACTTTGTAAGCGATACCAGGAGTAACAAACGTCAAGTCTACGATGGAATCTCCTTGATGACTGACGCAGATTTGCACATTTCCGCTATTGAGTAGAGCTAAGCCGCAGCGCAGCGTCCATTGTTCGACAGCTACATCTGGGATTTGTGATAATACTAACCCAGGCCCTTGATTTTATATTGAAATCGCCGAGGATTATGGTTTTTTTCTTGGCGACACTCTGCTAGCAGCAGCCTCGATGGAGTCCAGAAAGAGTTCAAACTCAGCCAAGGATCGACTTGGGAAAAAATAGATACCAATTACTACATGGTTCCCCCACCCTACAAGTGCGTTTCCTGGGCCTTTGTCGATAACATCGAGAGTGACACCAGAACTTCCCCTAGTGATGATCACCACCGATACACTTAAATCACCAACCCAGTTGGGTCGATCAGGTATAAAATACGGCTCGGCTGCGACTGCCTAATCAATCTGCCACTCAGTTAGAGATTGTTAGAGGAGATCTTTTGCCCTTGCGCAATGGTTTTTTCAGTTTGCCTGGAGAAATGCAGTGTCCCGCCATTCTGATTGCACAGGTTCATCACTCAAGACCTGACGATCTGCGATTTTGGACGTTTTTTTACTATCCTCAAGATTCCTTTGACATGAGGGTGGGGGTACGCTTTTCTTCCCATTATATGATTCGCCACAACTCATGCGTCCATACAAAATGGACAGCGTAAAGGGCGCTTGCAACTAGCGGCCTTGTGACCCGCATCACCACATCGAAAGCACATGCCTGACCGGACCGTGGTGGTTGGGCATAGTGGTTTAGTGTGTCCCAGTCCCAAATATTTCCAACACCTCAACGGACGATCATCAATGAGCTGCACCTTCGCAGAGCCACAGCCACCTGTTAGATAACCAACTAAGGCTATTTTTCTAGCTGCTGATAAAGAGCATCTTATTATGGTAGTACCTATACACCCTGGTTGTGACTGACATATGTCCTTCATCACATCCGGTTGCCTCAACCACTGCAGCTACTGTTTTCTCCGGAGTGGCTGCATTGCCCAGATTAGAGATTCATCAAAGATCAGAGATACTCCTCCCGAGGTAATCGGGGTAAAGTCGAAAATTCCACCAGTCGCAAGAGTCGCAACAGATGTTTTGTTTTTACTTATCTTCAACCCAACACCCTTCAATCTCTCCTACCGCTTAGCCAATCTGCTCTGGACCTCGTGAGCATTTTTTCCAATCAGCAAAATGGCATTGGCAAAGAACAAGCCAGGATAAACACGGTATTTCAAGTCATGATCGTATAAATGTTTTATCCTGCTTCTATTTAAAGATTGTTATTTCAGTCACGTGTTGTTTGCGGAATGTCAATCCACTGTTAAAATCACCATCATCTTAGCGTTAAATTCGGTATCTCTGGTACTCAATATATTGACACTTTTAACTCATAAAGAAAAATCTTGCGCCAAAGCTTTGGGTTGACTTAGATCATAGAGGTCTTGATTTAGATACTCCATATTTTGTCATGTCTACAACCTGTTACCTCTATGTTGTAGTTCATTTTGAAAGGAGGACTGATATAAAGCATACATATATTGTTTTTTAAATGATTAAACAATCTCGTTACATTAGATTGCTGCTAGGTAAAGATCTCTCCCAAGTCTTTACACAAAGTCCTATTTTAAGCTGCTCGTATTTTACGTAAAGCATCGCCCAGCCTCGCAGAGCAACCTATACTACATTCGAGACTCGGTTCTCACTTGAAAACATTTGCCCCATCAGTTTCTGCGACAGATATGATCGAACTTCTGCCACTTTAGCTTAACATATTCGAGAAGCGAAATTGACTTTAGTTCTCTAACGGATCACACGAATGCGATTCCTAAGAGAAACTCCAAGCAAATTGAAAGCAGACAGTGTGTGGTAACATGTGAATTAAATGAATAAAAAAATTGGCCTTTGGTATTTAAAAGGATTAAAATAAAACAACCGTTAAAGTTAAATAATATTATTATTTAGCATAAGATTGACTTAAATCCGAGGCAGTTGTTATCCTGGATTAAAGCCAACGTCTCATACACTGGTGCCGCAGCTGTTCGCTGTGCAAATTAAAATTCGATTAGACTGTGCCTGAAATAAATAAACGATCTTAATAAAAAAAAATTTGAGGTACTTGCAATAGATACGAATCCTGTTTAGCAATTTTTTTATAAGGATCGATTACTACATTCGGGCAATAATGCACTGTTACTGATAATGCTTGAGAGAATAACTTAATATTAATGAAAAAAATGTTGATAATATATTTTTGAATTTTAACAAAGATACGAGAACATGAACGCAATGATACGCTACTATATTTAACACTCTTTATTAGTTTCCCCCTGTATGTTTGTTTGTAACCAACTCCTTTGAACTTGATTTTGACCCACTTTAAACACTCAGATTTCATTTAAACATATATACTTATCAAGGACCGATGACAATACAATAATTCGAAAATATTATCTGATTATCTAGATCAGTATCGCCAGGATGTAAAAATTGTGACGTAATATAAACGCCTGCTAAAATATTATAGTGATAATTTAATTAAAAGTTACGTCAACTTAAACTTAACAAACCAAAATGTGCCAAATACTGATTATCAGATATCTTTTGCCCAATTAAAGCTTCAAAGAATTCCAAAACAAACTTAAGATTCTACACTCAGTTAAGAACGTGAGATTATTTCTTGTTCGGCTCTCAGGATCGTTTTAGTTAAATATGATGATGGTTTCTTGGGAAACTTCCTTAGGATCCAAATTCCATAATCATTATACATTAAACTTCAATATATTATAGAAGTAGCATGACTTAATGCGAGTATATAGCGTTATAATAAATTCGGTAATTAATATAATAACTTCATGGACAAAGTATGTAGATTGCGAGGTAGACTTTTTCACGCATATGTGGTCCATGTCCTTCTTTTCCTTGTCAAAACACTGGCTAAATGGTTTTTACACAAACGACCCTCTTTTAAAGCCAACTCCGAGAGAACACCTTGTGCCTGAGTCTGAGTATTAAACCTGCTGTTGTACACTGCTGGCAAGTGCACTCCTTATAAATCTGCCTAGTAATTTTATTTACCGTTTACCAGTGACAATGCATTAATAAGACCACAAAAACAATTAAAAATAACCTAATAATTAACCAAAATAAATCGTAGTTTTTGATCAAATTAGTTAACGTTTGTGTAATTAGGAATAAGAACATTCGTAATCCGTGCGTGTCAATTCTCTTATATTATTTAAATTGTATAATTATAGTTAATTGTTCTGAGATCGAGGAATGTCAATTCGACATTAATTTCATGTAGACGTATAGGTCTCAATATAATTCTGATTCCTTGTGACATTGCAATTGCTCTTTCTTATTTTATACACTCCAACGAACGAACGAAGACAGTAAAAACATTTATCGTCTGTTTCTTTTGTAATTTACTTCTGAGAACAATGAATCCAGGACACATAAAGATGAAGGAAATTATGCAAATGTATTTTTAATATTAATAAGTTTTTTATAAAGAGATTTGTAATCATATTAAAAATGTTTGAGATTGGAAAAGAAAATAAATACATAAGAAGAAATAAAATAGATGGTAATCATCTCGATCAAATACTTTTAAATTCACAGATCTAGGATAAAGTAAAAATGAAAACAAAAATATCTAACATACTTAAATTCCGATATATTCTGCTATTTTGCGTGACCTAAACTCATTATTCAGAGAAAAAGTCACCAAGAAAATATAAATCACAACAATTATCCTTTTATTTGGAATGAACATGAAAAATAGTAACCAACATTGATTTGTTTATCGAAAACGATTTCAAAAACGATTATGCAATCTCTAGACTTAAAATCAATATTAGTAAATTTAGTTTTAATTTAGTCTGTTTAGATTTTGAAAACACAATAGGCTAATCATTAATTGTTTGATGAATTTGAGATTGATTTTTATAGTATTTTTAAGACTTCCATATTAGAACTTTGTATACTCTGTGACTGAATACATCATGATTCCCAGTCAGCATTCACATTTTGGTTCAAAATATCAACGTCATCTGCTAGAGAACGTTCATTGGGATAGGTTGGTTTTTTGAATAAACTTAGAATTCGTGACAGCTCTATATGTGAGTGCGGCTTAGGCGAAGGTTCAGTTGAACATATATTCTTTGATTGCCTAAAAATTTCTACTCCCTTATATGATATCCTTCCCAAAGACATCCCACGTCCCATCAATGTAAATTTTTTATTAACTATGGTTGATAATCAGTTTATTAATGTTTTATGTAAATTTTTAAGTTTAAATAATATTAGCGTTTAGTGTAATTAGTAAATAATATAAATATTTCAAATAATATGTAAAATAAATATGTACCTTTCTGTAAATATTCATATAAAATTGTATCATTCTATTTTTAAATTCATATATTTTTCATTTTCATTTCATTTCACTTTAAACTACCATTTCATCTTGGTTTGCAGTTAACTAATTAAAATGATTGTCAAAATTATTTCCTGATCCTTGCAATTATGCTCTTTCGCCACCTGCCTTTTCTATAAACGTCTATACTTAGACATTGGCAAATCAGTGCCTAAAGCATTGGAGCCACATTAAAAGAAAAAAAAATAGGTTGTTTTTAAAATAATTATAAAGACCAGTATTTCCTCGATCTCAAACCAAACTTTACTAACATTCAGTGCTTATGTTTACAATATATCAGAAGAGTAGCGTGAAATGTGCATTTCATAGTACTAGGTGACGGAACCCTGTCAAATATCGTCTTAAAAGCAAAAAAGTTAAATTCAAACTGTTTTTAAATTAGAATTCATGTAAAAATAAACTACGTAAGGGAATTGACGTTTGAAAAGGTATTATAACTTTGAAATATTCGCTGCAAGCAGCTAAAACGATTTATACTATCAGGGTAAATTTGTTTTAACTGTGTCAGTGATTTATAGTGTTTGTTACTAAAAGTGTTTAATGCACATTAAATATTGATGTCGTAATATTATGTATTTTTACTATCTGAACTTTGCTATTAAAATTTATTTGGAAATCTCTTTTTATATATGATGATAATTTTGATCCGATCCAATTCCTCAATCAAACTTAACATAAAATAATATCGATGAGCTTTTTTTAAACTATGGACAAAGACCTAATACTAATTCCGTCATCTTTCTACATAGTAATTTTATTAGTGATTTGACTATAAGTTTAGAAGCCTAATTTCGTGATAGTATTGACAATTCAATTCCTCCTGTTTACTTATTTATAATGCTTAACTTAATAAAACATTTGAAAGCTCCTGATACATATATTTATAATAAATAATTTTACCATCTGCATCACAAGCTTGCAATTCTAAGTCCAATGTTAGCTTTTGAATATTGTAATAATGCGCGCTTTTATATTAGTGACCATATTTAACACTAAGTTTTGTGTATGACCCCCAGGACCGTCTTTACCCGGAGTTTCAAGGGGTACTGGTGCGCCCGGATGCAAAGTTCTAGGGGGCGCACGCAAGTAGGGCTCTAGAAATTTCGATTTTCACTAAACTCTCAGTCATTAAAATACATTGCGTCTCTTTTGGTTAATACGGGGCGCAGGCTGACCACCCCGACGCAGTATATGCTTAAGACGGCGCTAAATGAAGTGCAAATAAAATATTTGGTATGGAGTTTATATGGTAAATTTAGAGGACATTAAAATAGGATATCATGGAGCTATCATGGTTTAAAGAGATAGGATATACAATAATTGTGTATTTTAGCTAATGACATCAATACTATAATTTAAATCAATTAATTAATAATGCTTCAGCGCTATACAATAACAATTTATATATATTTGAAACAAAACTTAAGACAGGTACTAGGCTCACAACAGTTGAAAGAGATCTACAATCTATCTACCGATCATTACTATATCACTTACACAATTACACGAGGCTTATTTTGAGCATCAGACTTATTATAATATTTTAACAACACTGATTAATTTCTCGTTTTTCATAATACATTATCATTATATACTATTCAATTATTTATGTATCACTCGTTAGACAAATTTAATTTTTTTATAATAGTTGTATTTGAAAGTGAGAAAACATGGACATCACCTTTTATTACTGTAAGGCAGCAGACAGGCAGACGGGTTTGCAACGTCAGTAGCATCGCGAACACGCTTCTGTCCCATAAGGGTAAAGGAACTCGGGTCACAAATGCTGGAACACAATACAAGGTTATTATGGCGGCATACTTAAGACCAAAGGTGGTCACCATCCAGACGGGCTTGGAGCCCTACCACGAAGAAAATATAAAAATACTAGGTACATGTTAAATACCACATATTAAACATCATGGCTTCGAGAACAAAGTAAAGTCACAGACGTAACGACACGAGTAAGTCATCTAAAGTGGAGGTGGGCTGGCCATGTTGCCCGAAAGGAAGAATCTTGATGCAAGCGACTCCTTGAGTGAAGACCGTGGTGGAATAAGCGCCCTCAAGGAAAACCACATCGCTGGAAGGACGATATCAGGAAGGTCACTGCTTCAAATTGGATCCAGAAAGCTCAATGTCGCGACGTGCAGGAAAAGTTGGAGGAGGCCTACACCAAAATGGTTGAAGGAGGCTGATAAAAAAAAGCATCTGTATACTGCAACCAAATAAGGTCCGAATAAGTTTATTATACAACCTTTTGAGTTAATTTGTAAGAGTTAACAGGAATCCTGTACTATATTTCTGACATTTATGGGAACATCATGACGTGTTGACAAGGTACAGGGAAATCACTGGCCAAAACTACTGAATTAGATTTTTTCACTACTCTGTGTAGAAATTAGTAGCCAGTGTTAAATGTATTTTACTAAACATTTTGGTTTCTCAAAAACGATGTCAATGTTTTCTCAAATTCTCGAGGAATATTCGCAAAAATAAATTTCGGTAGAAATAGTGATATTTATAAGACTTAAATGTATTCACATACTCTACGCAGGAGCAACTAATTCTTCAATATAAAATACAACTATACAAAATAGTAAACCAACAATTTGTTTTTAGAATTGTTATCAGTTCTATTGACCATAAGTAATATTAAATCTATTCATTAATTTTTTTCTCTACTAATCAAATGGCATTATTTCTACAGTGATTAACACGTATGGCGGGTGGAGCCGTTGCAACACAACATGAAACCTTAATCGTCACGTTTCTGGGGCATGAAGTTGAATCTCTTGACCCATGTCATTCTCAAGTTAACTCTATCAAGATGTTTCTAAATATTTAGTTAAATTTTTCGTTAACGGAACGTAGCATGTGTAACCATTGGTATATAGACAGGTAATATTGCCAGCCTTCTGGGAATCGTTCAGCTAACTGGCAACGGTTTTGCATCGATTTCCTTTTATTTCAATATGATTGTCAAGTTAGCTAAATAAATAGATTGAATATTAAGTTTGGTCGTAAATATCTTTAATTTCATTACTCATTTTAGTTGATAAATAATCATCTATTTATATACTATCACTTTTGAGTCTAAACCAACTCGAGAGTTGGTAATATAATTAGACGTATTTATTATTGCTGATACTTTCTTATTAATAAGTATGTGTATAATACTACTATATATATTAACGGAAATAACGGTTGAAGCTGCTCCTGCATTACAATCATCAAAAATACAGTCTAAACAGACAGTCTGTATTGGTGCATTATAAAGAATTTAGAATATATCGATAACCCTAACGTCGATGTGCATCTACTTATCGTCCTCTAATAAGACCAGGTCGTCTGCGACCACGTCCGACACGTGCAAGTATACAATCCAGTACATGAGGTTGAAGCAGACGAAGCAAACCGGGAACACGATGCGCGAATACTTATCGATGTCCGACGGCGTCATGCCTAAGAATTTGCCTAAGTCCTGTACAAACATGTATGTTTTTAATTCAATTGTCAGTAAAAATAGCGTTCATCTGAATATTGTACAGTATTACGTCAATTACAACAAACATCTAATCAGGTGTATCTATTTGTTCATTCGGCGAGTTTCGTCAAGCCTTTTTATCGTCGTCCCTCATATTTGAAAATGAGTCTTCTTGAAATACTCGTATAACCAACACTAATTGATACAATACGTAAATTCCAGTTATATGATAAAAAGACGATCAGTATGGTTGCATAGGATCATAACTGTAGTACAAAAATATGTTTAATGGTTAGTGGTAGTAAACAAGATGTAACGAAGTTCCATCTGATCCCATACTAAATGAGGTTAATGCAACATCCATCTCTTCACCCTCCTCTGTTAGCAATCATCTCAACATTTTTCACCATATCATCTTTTACGCAATCTAACATAAAAAAGTTTAATGGATCAACGAGCTTTCGCACTTCGAAAGCTCTGGGGAATAATAGTCAATTCCTCTCCTGAGTGTTTATCAATAACATAGTATTTATTCCAAAAGAAAAAGGAAATCACTTAGCTAGTACCCATAACATGCTTTGCTGGTTACTTTGGAACCAGATGGAGCTGTATTATGTATTAATCAGACGCATTTATGATAAACTAGCTGTGCCCGCGACTCGAATAGTGACTTTGGGCAGCATTTTTTGGATATATCTTTTGGTTTATTTTGGATTACAAACCCTATAAACCCTAAAATATAAATAAATAAAATATTCAAACAGTCAGTGTTATCGAATGCAACTGTTACGCCATGCGCCTCCGGAATACGTGCGTTCGAACCTATTAAACCAGCCTAAGCAGAACCCTATTTCATATTGTTGATGATATAAATCAGAGGTCAAGTTAAATTAGTTATTATAATTTCCATAACTGGTCATTTTTAGCCAAAACTATTTTTTTTCTAAAATTAAAGTAGCCTAAGTTACACCTTGTTACATCAGCTATCTGCCAGTGAAAGTCCCGTCGAAATCGGTCCAGCCATTTCAGAGATTAGCCGGAACAAACAGACAGACAGACAAAAATTGTAAAAAATGTTGTTTTGGTATATGTACAGTGTATACGTTCGAATGCACTTAGTAAAAAGCGGTTATTTTAATATTACAAACAGACCCTCCAATTTTATTTATTTGTATAGATGTATAGATTAAAATGACCTTTCCAGGATGTAATGGATGTATAGTCGGTGGTGGCAAGCTTTCCTCCTCTATTCCACCTCTACTTCTGTGTTCCAGAGTGCCTCCTTTTGAATGAGCTTTGGGATCACGTACTTTGTAACGAACTTCCTGAAATAGTACATAAAACTTCATCAGAAAAATTCAGGAAACCACATACCTGCGTCTAGTCTTTAAATTATGTAAAGTAATTTCGCCTTGACAAAGGGAATAATCACTACTTGTAGGTTGATATCAGACAGGAAATCAAATTTATTTATATTTATCATATATTCTTTCTTATGGTTTTGACGGCCCACTTAGAATTTATCAGTTACTGTCGCCATTGGGTGTTTGCAACATCGCGAAGACGCAGCTGCCCCATAAGGGTACAGGAACTTGGGTCACTAATGCTGGAATACAACACAAAGTTATTATGGCGGCATACTTAAGACCAAAGGCGGTCGTCATCCAGACGGGTATGGAGCCCTACCACATAGCTAGGGTGGGCTGTTTTGTCGCCTTTTATGATAAACCGACCACGGCCGCAGAGGTTCTTGGCCCCTGTATGTATAAAAATTTACTTTTTTACACAAGAAGGAACGTGTCAAGGAAGGACACCAAACTGAAAGCTGCAGTGCAAAGCAGCAGCAATGCGGAAGAAAAGAATAGAAATAAGTTATGAAATTTCTAACCCAGCTCGGTGACAGGCCTGTGGATGACTCCGCCGGGTAACACGCCAAAATAATTAGAAAAATATCAAATCTAGAAAATCCTATATGTTTAGTCCCTTGAATTTAAATAATCTCTTCGTGCAGAGGCGGATTGAGGATATACTCGTAAACTTCAGCGCCGGTAGCGGCCTATCGTAAAATATGCCGCCGTAATAACCTTAAAATTTGTTCCGGTGTAACCCAGGTCAGGTCAGGTGATCCAGGTCCCAGTGCTCCGACAGTAACATGATAAAGGTGTTCCTAGCTTCACAAATATTCACAGGCGACAGTAACTGCTGACTGTGGGCCGTCATCCTGTGTGCTGTTTTAAAAAGGAGACCTTGTATTTTCTTCCTTGCTAAGCTATATAAAAATATTGATTATCACAATGCAATAATGATGCATACCGATGGTCTTCCAGGGGGACACCTGTTGAGGCTGCTCGACTTTGGTAGTGAGTGCGGTTCCCATGGAGGGGCGCATTCCACCGGGTACTTCTTCTCAGCCATTATCTTTTGAATGGTTACAAATCTTTGTTTCCTCATTTGAATCCTTTTCGACATGTATCCAACAGTCGCGTACTCTAAAAATATAAAGAAATTGATACTTTTTTATAAAAATCTAAAATAACTATTATTTTTATCTTTATTTATTCTAGATAACTTTTAATCTCGCTATGGAGATCTGGCCATTTTACTTCGCGTGAAGATAATTTAACAGACCTTTTTTATGTTCAGGAATGCATGAGTTGCCTTGGACATAAGTTCTTCTTCTTCTATTATGACATCCAACGAAATATATTGATTATGTAATAATTGAATAATCGATTACGTATTTTAAAGGATGTAAAATGTTTCCCTTGGGCGCGAATGGATAGAGAATGTTAATAGACGCTTTGAGAGAAATGATAAAATGTCGATTCTGCAACATTCTGTAAAGAATTTGGATAGAAAAGAACAAGAGGGAAAAAACTAAAAAAACGGGGTTTTTTAGTTGGTTCAGCTCGTTCGGCTACAGATAGCCAATATCTGAGGTAATTATAATTGAAAACACTTGTCACCACAATTTTGGACGAGACTTGGAATTTTTAAATTAAATTCTTTTTCTGTCTCTTGCAATCTCGCTAAGTTAAATTTTTTGACATACCAAGAAGCTAAACTTTACAAGCAAAGTGTGTTTATTGGACAATTGATGTTTAAAAAACAGCTGAATGTCATACAAAGTAGCTTGCAGGACAAAAAGGAAATATAAATGAACAATTGGTTTTATTATCAAGAAAATTGTTTCAATGTGACGAATTTCCTGTCTCCAATAAGACCAATAATATTCCTTCCTAATAATAATATTCTTCATCAGATTTCGATAAGTACCATAATAACATAATAAACATTTAAAGTTTTATTACCCAATAAGCTGGTGAAGACCATGACGAAACATGTGCCGAGGTATACATCGATGGACTTCACGTAGGATATCTTGGGAAGGGCGGCGTTGGTCGAGGACATGAGTGTGGTCATCGTGAGTACAGTGGTGACGCCGAGCTGCACACGCGCTGGCGTGGCGTTGCGGTTGAGCCAGAATGACACCCACGATATGATCACGATCAGTCCAGAGGGAATGTAAATTTGGATGAGGTAGTAACCCATTGATCGCACGAACTGGATCTCGCACGCCAGTCGGGAGTAATTTCCTGAAATGTTGACAATAAACATGTCAGCTATATTCAAAGAAAAAGTAGAGTAAGAAAAGAAAGAGTAAATCATTATACAATAAATAAAAAAGCTAACAATGGGGTAACAATTTATATTTACTATGGCTTTTTTCTTGTGGGTTTTATTGTTAACATTGCTGAAGTTTACTCTTGAATAATTTTAATTGTTTTTTTTTAATATATATACTTAAAGTAGTTTGTTGAAATGCTTAAAATTAGTGTCATTTAATATACATCTTCTTACACTAGTTTGCTATACAAGATTTCTCTCTAATTTATAATAAAATACTGTAAAAGTATCAACATGTATTTATACTTCAAACTGCAATCCAACATGAACGATCTGGCAAATGTGTTTGATTCTCACATGAATCACATCGAAAATGAACTTAAAAAGTACTCTAGTGGCGACTGCTCTCCTCATAAAGACCTTATAACTCTCTCCGAGGATTGTGTAGACTTCAAAAATCTAGTCTGGAAACCCTGGCTATAATAAGATGTCAACTAGAGCTGAAATATCAAGGACTTGATTAAAAAGAGACTGCTTCTCGTAAGAAGGTAGTACTCTTCCATAGTGCGGCTGAGCCATCGGAGCTTGCTCTTAAAACTTCTATTCTTAAGTTACTAATGGACGAATTCAAGATGTCATATCTTTCTGCTGATGACCTCTGTGCTTGTCATCATTTGAAAACCAACTCCAGTAAACCTAGACCAGTAATAGTGGTTTTTTTTTTAATTATATATTTCGAAATAATGCTCGGAACTCTAAATCTGGTTTCAAAAACACAGGTATCACTATCTCAGAGTTTCTAACCAAGAGCCGGCACGACATTTTTACTGCAGCTCGCAAGCATTTTGGGATAAAACATTGCTGGACTTTAGAAGGTAAAGGAAACGGCTCATTTCTGCTCCAAGACGGCCCATTTTCCAAAAAGTGCAGGAGACTCGACCAAAATTGGATCATTGTATAGGATTTTTAATATCTATTGAGGAACCGTTAATTTTTTTATTCTGCATAGCGGGGTTTAAAAGATATCAACTAAAACGTTGAAAAAAATAACGCCACAAGTAGGTAATCAAGAACGTGATTATGTACTTAATTAGCCCCGGAGACCTAAAAAAAATATTTAATTATAATAACATATAAAATCTTTTAAACCAGAGAGTTATTCCTTCAATTTCCTTGAATAATGAGGTGATCCCTCTCTCCAACCACGCTAAGAATTTGGGTGTTGTTTTTGATAGTAAATTAGCTTGGGTAAATCACAATAATGAAATCAGCAAAATAATACATTATACCTTTCAGTCTTTGAAACGTTTACAGAAGTTCCTTCCTCATAAAACTAAAATTACTTTAGCCCAACATCAATGTTGCCTATTCTAGACTACGCAGATGTGTGCTTCTTAGACGTTAACGAAGAACATTTGAATAAGTTCGAAAGACTTCAGAATTTGTGTCTTAGATTCGTCTGTGGACTACAGACCAGCTAGTTGACCAAGTCCCTGAATTCAGAAAATTAAATGGCTTCCGATTCACCGTCGTTATGATTCACATGTTCTAACATTTCTTTACAAAATTCTTCACAATTATATTTATCCTATGTATGTACGTGAACAATTAAATTTTCTTGTTCCTAGCGATACTAGTCGTAGGACCTTGATATTACTAATCCTTAAAGCACCTCGATGCCAAAGCGAACGGTATAATGGCTCTTTCACCGCTCATGCAGTTAGGCTGTGGAACGCCCTTTCTTACGAAGTCTGTGAAAGTAGCTCGGAGAATATTTTTAAAATAAAACTCAAAGAATACTTACTGTCTGAAACATATGTTGATTTGAATAATTAATATATTATATGCATATCTACCCCTCCTGCCGTGGCCCGGAGGAGGCGGCATGGCTAGACATTTGTTTCCCACGTACGCATCCGGTTGCCGTAAAACGTGGCCGTACCAACAGAGCTGACATCTTGTAATTTATCCGCAATGTCACGGACATGAAGACTGCCGTAAATGCGCGAGTTCCTAACACGGTCCTTACGCGTCACTTCACACATCCACCGCAGCATATTCATCTCCGTGGCACGCAGTTCTTGCTTGTGTCGCTCTAACACCGGCCACGCTTCAACCGTATAAAAGGACCGGCCTATTGATGGTCTTATAGATATATCCCTTCAACTTTACCGGCATCTTGGGGTCACAAATGACACCAGTCACCTCACACCATTTGGCCCACGCGTCAGCAATGCGTGCCTTGACGTCGCAATCGATGTCACCAGACGCATGAAAAACAGATCCCAGGTATTTCACTTGGTCCATGCACTCCGCCGTGTCACCGCCTATGCGTATGGGTGTGGGATCTGTGGAGTTATAGGCTAAGTACTCGGTCTTTGCCACATTGAGCTTCAGACCACCGTTCTCTAGCGACTCCTTCCACGCCTTCACAAGTCGCACCAGCCTACCCCTGTTCGAATTTGCCAGCGCAATATAAAAAAGAAAGAAAGTTTCGTGTTGCCAACAGCGGTCCGAACTACGGAATCGGAGTCACGGTACATGTCTTAGATGATGTCAATATAGACCTCTGGAATCCGTCTGGACCCCAATGCCCACCAGATTATCAGCCCGAGACAAGGGCGAAACCCATATTGACATTCCAAGACGGTGAACTCCTGTCGAATCCGAAATTTGATAACCCTTTCGAAAAGTTTCATGGTGTGTGAATGGTGTGGGATATGACCTTGATATCTCGGTAAGTACCGCACTCCTACATCGACCCCTTGCCTTTGAAGACTGAAGTAATGATACTCAGTCTCCATTGGCTCGGGATCGTATTGGTGAGGAATGTCCGGTTGAAAAGGTCGGTTAAAATGCCCACACCACGAGAGCCCATCGCCTTCCAGGCTTCGATGGGGACTCCATCGGATCCAACAGCTTTACGATTCTTCATGCAGCGAAAAAAATTCTGGACCTCTGCAGGCGTTATCAGTGGGACTAGTCTTTGATTTGGAGGAAATACGAGCGCCATCTCTCCTTCACCGCGATGTCGTCGCATAGCAAGTTGACCACAGGGTCTTTTAAACTGCGGCACTTGGAAATGTCCTGGTAGTGAAATGAATTTCTACATTCATTTATTAGATGAAAATTCAAAAACATTAATTCAAATTTAGAATTTTGGTACACCATTGTGTAGATTAAACTGTTATCTATTTATAGCCGTATTTTTTAATAATATCAATCCTGTTTTTCATTTAAATGCCGCCTGAATAATACTTTCAGTAGTGTTTCGATTTTTTGGTGAGAAGTAGTATATTATATTTAATTTTGAATTACATAGTTTTGTCAAAATTTGTGTACATAACCCTTTCTTTTTATTTTTTCCGTTCTTCAACATTAAGTTTTTAACTTTTATTTGTGTTCGAGAAATAAATTAAATAAATAAGAGTCAGTCCGAGAGTACCTGTGGTGAGTGATATCTCCATGGCACGTTGCCGATGGCCGAGCACCTTGAACTGGGGCAGCGACACCTCGTTGGAAACCCCTACAGAGTTGGGCCCCTCATTCCACTTGTAGCGGATGTCCCGCATCGTGTAACCAACTGTGCGTATCGACATGAAGACAAAAGTGTTATGGTGAGCCCTCGCACCCGTCCTAGAGGGCGTTGCGTGCGGAAGGGGCCGGGAGCGGCGCGGGGGGCGCGGGGAGCGCGGGCGGGCCTTTACCTGTGGTGAGCGCTACAACAGTGGCGCGCTGCCGGTGCCCCAGCACGCGGAACTGCGGCAGCTGCACCTCGCTGCTCATGCCGACGCTCGACGCACCGTCTTTCCAAACGTACAGAATGTCGGTCATCGTGTACCCGACTCCGGAGACATGCCAACACACAAAACGCTATCACTCACGCTGCGGGACGCACCGCACGCCGGTCCGTCGCGCGACCCGCCCTGCGGCGCCCGAGGCCGCGCGGCGGAGGACGACCGTTCGAGGCGAACGCGGTAGCCATGGATGATAGAAAAATATATAAAACTACTACTCGGATGAGAGCTACATACTCAAAATCAAACTACAGCGAAAGATCTCGTGGAAAGAATGATTGCGATGATCGTTAGGTGCGGTGAAATAACGCATCGGATACAAACTAAAATTACGATGTGATTGCAGCAGCGGCAGGTAGGGCGCTGGTGATGCGGACAAAAGCGAGATGGTGCAAAAGTGAACGCGGGGTGAGGATGGCGGTCGGGTGGGGTGCGTGCGAGTGGGGCGCGGGTTACGCACTGGGTGCGAAAGATGCGCGTCGCGCGGTGGCCGAGTGCGCGTGCGCGGTGTGCGCCGCATGCGTGCGTGGTGCGTGTCCCGGTGAGCCGCAGCGCCGCAGCGCCGCGCCGCTGCGCTCCGCGCGCCCCTCGCCGCCGCGCGCGGTGCCTTCTGCGGGTGCTGTATCAGAGAAGGCCACCTCGCGGAACATGGAAACACGAGATCGACGATCGGTCGGTTCGCTCGTTTGTGCTCGGTCACAGGTGTTCCTGATTAGCTTCTGTGATATACAAAGTACAGTACGACGATAAGTGGTCACAACACACTGTCAAGCCCGGTGAGTTTGCATCGTGGGGCGTCATCGCAACGATGCTTCTGCGAATTGATTGTATTTGACACGTATTATTTTTCTATCATCTCTTAATCAACTGAACATTTGCATTTAATATTTCAAAGGACAAGCCATTTTAATAATAACACATATGTATTAATAACAATTAAACAGTAATTGAATAAAACACTTACAACTCTCGATCTCAATGTGGCAGAGCTGCCGGTCCATCGGGAAATATTGGAGGTTCATCGGACACGAGGCGGTTATCGTTAACCTGAAATACACACCAGCGGACTGCTATTAGCATCCCTTCGATTGGATATTAACCGAATCATATTATGATGTTTATGTTAACAGTAATATAAGCAACGCAATTTTCAAAATATTGTAATCGCGAGAGTGGGCAGTTGGCTACTACTAATAATAGTATTTTGCTAAACTATCAAAATAGAGTCGATTGAACCGTGTAATGATGTAAAAGCCATTTGTGTATAAAATTGCTTTGAATCGATACCTAATACTTCTCGTGATGGAGCCGGTATGATGAATACGAATGAACTCATTACTGGTGGTAGCGATGTGGAAGTATGACTGCTTCTCATTGACAAAGAAAGTGTCTGGAACCCAGATGTTCTTGATGAATTCTGAACCGACGGAAAGCTGCTCAACGCCTGCACGCTTCTTATATGCTAACCGTGGATCTGTCCAAAACTGTCTGAAGTAAAAATCCAATGTGAAGTCCTGTTAAAGAAAAACAAATTATGTACTTTAGAGTTAAAAGACAAAAGAAAAGCATTAAAAAAAGAATGAAAATATTTTTTTAGAACAATTTAACCAACACTTTAAAAAAACCTTTTCCAATGTTTATTATTTAGACTCATTTAGAGCTAGGTATTTATGGGTGCTTTTAAAATTCGGCTTCAACTAATATCTTGCTTTTAGTATCACTATCATAGCTAGGATTTACCAGATATTATTGAAAATCTTCTTATTCTTTCAATCGTTTCGTCATGGCTACCTGCAAAGCTTATTTTCAACACACTGTCATTTATCATCATGAGAGAAGACAACGTACCTTTTTTTACTTTGGCACTTCCATTTCCTGGTTAGCAGAAAATAATTTTTGTAGATATGGCTAAATTAAGTTTTACAGGAGTGTCTACCGCCTGATTTTAAACTCTAACATAAAACAGATTGGCGATTTCTTACACCTGTCCGTGGTCAGTAAAAGGATTTTATGAAAAAATACAGTTAAAACACTTTATGAAATTTCTAGCTCATTAAACTAATACTTACTGAATAATATTTGATGGTAATCATCATCTTAAAGGACTAAAATGATTAAAATTATAAATCTTTATCCATTCAATATAAGAATGTTTGAAATATTTAATACAATCATTTAAAACAACTTCAAATAAATATATTTATTATATTTACTTTTTATCAATATAATTTTAAAGTATAGGTTAACGTGTTCTTTTAAGTTACATTATAAAATAAGTATTTTGTAATTGTGAAAAGTGCTAAACTTATCAATAATGCAACAATACAGATGACATCGACAATACAATCACGAAACATCGATACAACGATCATTCCAATAAGCTTACAACATTAAAAGAACATAAGCATGACAAAGTTTTCAAAATTTGCAAAGCACGATCTGTAAAAGTAGACTGATACAGACATAATTCAGATATAGATGGTGCAAAGGTTTTTTTGGAATCTACTCACAGTAAATAATCCTGACCATGCTAAGAAACTATCAGGAACGTAAAGAATCCCATTAAACATAGTATTTTTTATTATATCAGCATCATCTCGTCAAAAACATAAAATGCACTTAATGGTTGATGATTGACGACGTAATGGGTAAATAGAAAAGACTCAGTAATAAATTATTACTAATAACATAGTCATTAAGTCATAATATGTTTTTGTAAGACATGTTCATAGAAAGGCCCTGGTGTACTAAGATGTGCTTAGATATTATTGACTGTGCATTGAATATAATTAAAAAAAAGTATTTATTCCAGTCCAGATAGTCTATCATACAGTAATACGAGCTCAAGATGCAGGCATAATCTTGATGAATGCATATACTGATGTCCGCTGTGAGTATGTCGCGAGTCTCTGGTGGCACGCTGCTTCGATCAGCTGTTTGCTTATATTTTTATAATATTTACAACCGCTTGTACCTCAACTTGCTTCAACCTCCGACTCCTAATAATGAGGTGGCGCCAATGTGTCTACTTGTGTAATATTCCATACTAGCAGATCGTCCTGTCTATTCGGAAAAAGTTATTTGGCGCTAATAAGAACTAGACGAACAATGTGCTTTTCATAAAATTCGGGTTGTGCTCCTATCGTCTAATCCGACAATTCCTTAATTCAGTTGAAAATTTTCTACTTTACGGTAAAAGCTGAGCTTGCAACCAGACTCAAGATGAAATTAAAAAGTTAGAAGTACTTCCATTATGCTGACACAGTGTTGGTTTGTAACATTTTACCGCTGTCAAATACTAATGACGAGCTAGAAATGGGAGCACATTTAAGCTCAATCTGAAATAATGGTATCAATGAAGATTATACAATCAGAACATTAAATCTGCAGGCATAGCATGATGTTTGCCGTGGATGGAACTGGCAGCCGTCTTACAAGCTCAAGGACTCGCCTAATCGAAATTGAAACCGAGCGACTTTGTCACGCTAAGGCTCATAAATCTAGAAAAAATAATTTCAGTTAGAGAGGTAGTCACGAAAGCGCAATTTGTTCAAATGAGTATTCAAATGGGGTCTGCCGGTATGGATGTACCGGTTGATGAGTACTTTAATGAAGGTCTTTTATAATTTGCAAAAGGTAGTAAGCATTTTAACAACGCATAAAGGAGTCTTACACAACTAAGCATTACTCTGATAATTAATTTTGATATTATGACAGCAAAAGGTTTATAACGAACGCATTTGCAGAACTACAGACTTGTATTTATTAAATCAAAAATTATCTTTTTAAAATATACCTTAATGTATAAAACATTATATTATAATATTATATAAATTAAATCATGATACCCAATTTTGTTGGGTAATATTAAAGACTGTATAAAAGGAACTGACTCATAGATATTGCCAGTTTTTGATCAATATTTTTCTGCAAGTGTAAATAAAATTAGTCGTACAGCAAATATTTAAACTATTATAACCATTGCTAGTTGTGATTATCATTAACAATTCATATAAGTAACAAAATCATTTAGCAGGCAACTTTTTTCTTGAATGATCGAAGGATCGCTAGTGTTGTTTGCACGTTTAAATAAAATAACTTCACTATACAAGATATATTCTATAAATTATTAAAAATTGCAAAAAATTGCAACGTGTCATTGATTATAGGTGTGTGATCTGCAAAAGCGCCCGTTTAAAAACCAATAAAGATTAGCCAATACTCGACAGCGCACATGCTCGCAGCCACGAGGCTTGGGCTGCTGCCTTTACGCGACCGACATTTGTTAATACCATGAGCACTTCCGACACGGAGCTTATAGACAGCACATACATGGTGACACCCACTTCCACCGGTGGACCTGCAACCAAGCCGAGTGTGTAATCATCAGGAATTAGGAATAATTGTGCTGCTGAGTGCAAGTGTCATCAAATGTGGAGTTTGGCTTGTGATTGCACAATAGAATGTGTTTGGACGCGCTGTACAAGAGTACCCATGTACAATATATGGAACAAAAACTTTGCAATTATGTATAAGATTTTTGAATGATACTAACCTTGTATATAAGTAAATAGATCTATACATAAATAAGTATTACTAGCGTAAACTAGTGAATATATGCTTCTAATTAGAGAGTCAAATTTAAAAGTAAAGTTTACTAAAGATAGAGTCTAACATTATAACATCAATGGTTAATTAACTAAAGAGATCCGCGGTTGATTACGAAAAAATATTTGAGTACTTCTTCTACAACGTGTTTACATGGTCAAAATATTGGAGTAAATTTGTGAATGTGCTTTGGATAAGTGTCACGTATGCAAGACTTCACGGTTGCAATTAGGGTCGTATACGGTTTCAAACTGTACCATTTGTACTTCTGACAGAGAGCTGATCGAGAGCACGTACATGGTGACCCCCACCTCCACAGGAGGGCCTGTGAAGAAGAATTCAATGGACGTCTTTTGAATTTACTATCTTATAATGGAATCTGAGTTCTTTTTTAATTGCTGAGTATAACAGACAGGCTAACGGCCTGTTTAGTAGTAAGCAGTTACCGCTTACGGAGGCGATTCTAGGAGCACTGCGAATACACTGGTACTCCATAGGATATACAAACCTGTTTCACTAATGCCGGAACACGATGTAATTATGACGACATACTTAGAAACCAAGGGTGGTTGCCATCCAGACAGGCTTAGGGCCCTACCACATAGAATAAAATACACAATTAAAACTTATTGCCAATTTAAATATAAAAATCCACTGATCAACTTTACTTCAGACACTATTTTATAAATAAATTAAATATAAACAGCTTCTTTAAGCTTTAATTAGCCCGAAGTAAACAATAGCTTAATAAAGCATTATCACAAAGTAAGACTTCTGTACGCCCTTTTCCTACAGGGAGGTCTATCGCTGACACGACTACACTGAACATAAATCCGGATAGATCTTTTCTACAAAAAAAAAGTTTGTCGCCATTTACAATGTCCAAGTTTGAGATGCTATGAAACTAAGGACTTATTTACTTCGAAGACTGAAAACCCTTACAGTACCATAGGATATCCAAGACTAAACAGATTTTACAGTACTTTTAAACGTTCAGGAACACATTAGTTGCCTTGGAAACAAGTTTTGTTGTGAATATAATTTACGAATTTTTAGGGGAAATATTTCTCTTGAGCCAGAAAGGGTTTGATGCACTTTTATAGATATCTGCATTAACTTTTATTAGTGGCCAGGCATTTTGAACAGTTCTTTTTTTGATATCCGAAGCAGGAACTCTTTTTTAAATGCCTCTCAAATCTAATTGTCCTATAATAGTGAACAAAATTACAATAAAATTTTTATAACAATAAAAAACAAACAAAATAACATTTGCTTCATCAACTTAGGCGATTCAGAAATTTGTGTTATTATTTTTACCAAACAGAAGGTTGTTTCTTGTTTCATCGTTTCGGCTAAAATAACAACAATAATTAAACACTCTTAAAATCTAGATTCATTTTTGCATTAAAATGACAAAAAAAGTAATATATAGAAACAAACTAGATGATACTATATCTGTAAATAAATAAATAGGAAAATAGATATTAAAATATTATATAAAAAGATTATATAAAAAATAACTTGACTTAAAAAGTCCCTGAGGACATATAAATAAATAAACTATGAAAAAGTAGAGAAGCAATAAACCTCTTAAAATTATAAGAACGCATTTTTATGTTTCTTTTTTATTGCTGTAGGACAGCTGACAGGGTGACGATCCGCTTAGAATTTAGCAGTTACCGTCGCCTATGGGTGTTTGCAACGCCAGTGGCATTGCGAACACGCAGCTGTCCCATAAGAGTACAGGAACTTGGGTCACTAATGCCGGAACACAGCACAAGGTTATTATGGCGGCATACTTAAGACCACAGGTGGTTGCCATCCAGACGGGCTTGGGGCCCTACCACGTAGCTAGGGTGGGTTGTTTGTCGCCTTTTACGACAGGCCGACCCCGGCCGCAGAGGTTAGTATTCTTTCTCCGCCCCTGCACGGATCAAAATCATAATGTATAATTAAATATAAACGCACTAGTATAATTTGGCGTCATCTAGTCCCACAGTAAAAAGTAACCCACTTGTGTTACATATGTGTACTAAAAATTGCTACACTACTTAAATAATTTTCTTTTGTAAATAAGTACGTCAATATAACATAATGACCTTATCGTTTAAATCGCAGCACTTAAGGTTGCGGCGGCTTCGTAATGACGTAGAAAATACATTATACTAATATGGATATATAAATATAGCTAAGTGTTAGCACACTGGGTCATGGATTCTATTCCCGCTCTGGCATAACATAGATATCACCTCCTAGGTATAAGGTACTCTAAACGACTTCGACGACCTTCGTAGGGTAATTGCAACACACGTCAGTACCCTTACGTCAGTCATTGGTTCGATTCCCGTCCTGCATCTGGCCGCTTTATAATATGTATTTATATACAAAATAAGTATATGTGTAGTATATTAGTTGTCTAGTACCCACAACACAAGTGCTATGTTATTTCGTGCAGGGGCGGAGAAAGAATACTAACCTCTGCGGCCGGGGTCGGCCTGTCGTAAAAGCCGACAAAACAACCCACCCTAGCTACGTGGTAGGGCCTCAAGCCCGTCTGGATGGCGACCACCTTCGGTCTTAAGTATGCCGCCATAATAACCTTGTGTTGTGTTCCGGCATTAGTGACCCAAGTTCCTGTACCCTTATGGGACAGCAGCGTGTTCGCGATGCCACTGGCGTTGCAAACACCCATAGGCGACGGTAACTGCTAAATTCTAAGCGGGCCGTCAGCCTGCCTGCTGTTCTACAGCAATAAAAAAAATATATATATCATATCTTTAAACGAGCAATTCTTGTGTATATATATATATATATATATATATATATATATATATATATATATATATATATATATATATATATAATTGGAATCTCGGAATCGGCTCCAACAATTTTCATGAAATTTAGTATACGGAGGGTTTCGGAGGCGATAAATCGATCTAGCTAGGAATTATTTCTAGAAAATGTCAAAAGGTGGCGTTTGAGTAGTCCCAATTTAAACTGAAAAATGACTCTTCCTGACATCTATCGGCGAATAATAATACTATTTTTTTTAATTGCTTTAACGACACAACAACACTAAAGCTATTCCAGCAGATGGCGTTGTTAAGTAACACGAAGTCATTGAGTGTTTGCTTTGAGGTTAGACTAAGAAAATCAATGGTTAATTTCCAAAAAAAATAAAAATACCGAGCAAAGCTCGGTCATCCGGATATTATACTTCCAATATATACTATATATATAACCTTACCTCCATAATTTGGCCGAACTCGTTTATCATAGCTGATGCTGAAAGAATCCAATATGGCGGATATGTTCACATCGCCGAACATGCCGCCACCGCCGCCACCACCCCTGGAGAAGGCAAGAAAATTGTATTAGTCATGGAACCTCATTATTAGTGCTCAGTAAAGTACATTCTCTATATCATATTCTATGAAATTTACACCGAAGGGGTGGAATTTTAATCACTTTTAAGTACTGTCATAGGAAAAACCTAGCATGTTGGTGGAACGACACAGTCCAGAGAGAAGACAGGGCAAAGAAAGTCCTCTTTAAGAAGTGGCAAGAGTCCAAATCTCCTGAAGATCGCCACGCATACAGGGGTGATAAGCGCAACACTGAGAAAGTTGTCAGCCTGTCTGCTGTCCTACGCAATAAAAAAAAAGTTGTAATTAGAGCCAGACGAGACCGCTTACAGTCACTGTACGATAAGTTGGAGCGCTCCAGAGTTAAGGTGAGAAAGTCGGAAAGCGGACCGTGGGTACCGTAGCGGAAACTTGGGTTGTAACTGGGATTTAACGTTAAAATGATGGTGACAATGACAGATAGAAACTAGCATGTGTCAAGGCGTCATGAAGCAATAACTAAAAGTAGACCCTACCTTTGTAGAGTCTACTCTAAAGCTCTAGGTGAGTACCGGTGTTAATGCGTAAGTTGCGAACACTGGCTATGCAAATTAAATTTTTTTATGTCAATGTACGTCAATGATGATTAGATAGATAGATAGATAACACTTTATTGTAAACCAATTATATAAACACAATGAAACTTATTTACACAATCAATATGTACTTGACTTACAATGGGCGGCCTTATCGCTACAGAGCGATCTCTTCCAGGCAACCCGGATGATTCGTTTTTATGTAGAAACATACCATGAAAATAGATTTGGTAAAGTTTGTTTTTCATAGGGGCCAGAGAGCAATTACCACCCCCCCCCCCCCGTAAATCCTAACCTTAAAAAAAGAAATGTGCGTTCTTAATACATATAATTATAGAATAAGGTTAACTGTGTTTAATTAAAACATATTTTCTTATATCGATATAATAGCTCTTGATATAATCTGTACATGTTGAAGAAAAATTGGAACAAATAATTGTAATTACCTAGTCAGGTCATAAATTCTGTCACATGTTTAATGTAAAATAATTGTAACAAGTTTATTCATTATGTAACCATTCATATACCAAAATGAACTTAACAAAACATAGATTCTTATGACATTAAAGTTTATTCAAAATGACCTCCGTGATTTTGAATACAGGCCTTCCATCTGCGCGGCCAGTCGTCTATCGCAGCACGAACGAGGTCCATGTCAATATCGGCGACTGCCTTAATCAAGGATGTCTTGAGTGACTCCAAATTGGGATGAGGCTTTGAGCACGCCTTTTCCTCCAAGTGTTGCCATATCTTGTAATCTAACGGATTCAAATCTGGACTGGAGGAGGGCCAGTCTTCGTGCCAGATGAAGTCGATTTCACGCGCCGCCAGCCAGTCTTGTGTGCTCTTCGCTCTATGAGCTGGCGCCGAATCTTGTTGGAATACCCAGTGCCTGTTATTGAACATGGTATGAGAAACAGGTTCCACAAGGTTCGTCAGGACTGTATTTTGATACACAACAGCATTCGTTTTTACACCTTTCTCACAAAAATGTACCTCTGTTAAGCCCCAATAAGAAACTCCCAACCATACCATGAGCGAGGATGGAAAATGACCTCGTTGGACACGCGGAATACGGTTGCTCGCTTCTTCACTACTGTGTGCGTACACCTTATCATTTTGTTTGTTGTAGCTCTCTTCTACGGTAAACATTTTTTCATCCGAAAAAAGAATTTCCCGATATTTTTTTCCCGCGTACCGCTTCAACAAAGCGCGGCATCTCTTCAGTCTCAGGTCCATTAGACGAGCATTCAAACGATGTCCTGTTTTTCTTCGATATGCCCGAAGCCCTAAGTCTTCATTTAACACGCTTTTCACCGTGGTTCTGCTTAACCCCATCTGAAGGGCCAACAGTTTCTGCTTACGTTTGGGATTTCTTTGAATTCGTGCCTTCACAGCTTTTATCACTGCTGGAGTCCTAACAGACCGAGGGCGACCACTTCTTGACCTGTCATCTACACTAGAGTCTTCATTGTATCGTTTGATGGTACGATAAACGAATCTTTTGGTTATATTCAAATTTTTCAGTATGTTAAAAATTTGAATTGGCGCGTAACTGCAACGATGCAACGCAATAACTTCAACACGGTCTTCTTTAAGCGTCCACTCCATATTTAAAAATGAGTAAAATTCTAAAAGTATACATTTTTATTTTCATGAACAATTCGAAATTCGAATTCAATAAACTTTTTTGTGGCCAGCATTCTAAAAGAAAAGTTTTTACTGTGTGACAATACTTATGACCTGACTAGTTATTAATAAAGAGTTAGCAACGTTAGCAAAATTTTGTTACCCATTGTCACAACCCTTTTTTTTTTTTTTTTTTTTTTTTTTTTTTTTTGATCTCGGGGAAAAACCTCTCTTGACGGGTTCCCCCGGCCCGGGGGGACCGAGGGATATGTGGGACTCCGGGAAAGATGTTCGGCCATCCGACTACCCACTAAAAAACCCCGCTGTTCTCCTATCGCCTACGCCCGGGCCCACGGATATATGGCCTGCCGATCTCGTGGCCCGGGCCGGCGCCGGCCCGCCCTTTGTCTTGAGGCGGGCCCCTTCTAAAGTGTTGGCGCCAGGGGGTCAGGGTTTCGTCCCCCCGGCGCTCTCCTAACAACTCTAGGAGTTGAGGGGGGCCGCGGAACAGCACGCAGCCCTCACCCTCGCGGCAATAGTGCGGGCGGCGGGTCCTCCCCCGAGGGGCCGCCCGCGGCCGCTTTTTACGGCGGCCGGAGGTCGTTATTGGCCCTCCGGCGCCGCCGGCGTGGCCTGCGTTGGCGGGAGGGGAGTGTGGTGGTCGACTCCCGCTCCCGCTCCGCCGCCTCCTTTGCGGACATGACTGCCTCGCAGAAGGAGGCGACGGCCGTCCATCCAGGATCGCCCCCGACCATGGACAGAACCAGGGCCGGGAGCGACAGGTCCACGCCGATTTGGGCGACGAGGGCGCGGCGCTCCTCGCGCCACGCAGGGCACACGGCGACAGTGTGGTTCACCGTGTCCTCCTCGTCGCCCGCGCCACAGTGGTGGCACCCTGACGTCATCTCCCGCCCTATGCGACACAGGTACCTCCCGAAGCAACCGTGCCCCGAGAGGACCTGCGTCAGGCGGAAGGTCAGGGCGCCGTGGCGCCTTTCCACCCATTCGGCCAGGACGGGCCTCACCGCTTCGATGGTGGCGAGGCCCGCGCTAGGGTGCGCGAGGCGCTCCTTCCACTCCACCATGAGTACCTCATCGCGCAGCTCCGCCCGCTTTACCTCCACCTCGCGAGGCGCGGGGCGAGAGCCACGCTCGGCCGCATCCCGGCGCCACTGGTACAATAGCGCCAGGACTCGAGCCTCGAGGTCCCATGGTGGGGATCCGGCCAGCAGGGAGGCCGCTTCGAAGGACACCGTGCGGTATCCCCTTATCGCCCTGACGGCCAGGACGCGCTGCGGCCTGCGAAGCAGCGCCGTCGTTTTGGCCGTCAGGCGATCCGCCCATATCGGGGCCCCGTAAAGGGCCATCGACCGCACGGTTCCCTCAAAGAGCCTGCGGCACACTGCGCCCGGCCCGCCGATATTCGGCAGCAGACGGGAGAGTCCCGCCGCCGCCCGAACTAACCTCGGCGCCAGGCGCTCGAAGTGCGCCGCAAAGTCCCATCGCCCGTCGAGCACCAGTCCGAGATAATTCATGGACGGCCCGACGGCGATGCGGACGCCTCCCACCGTTATGCTCAGGCCCGGTGGCGGCCTCTGGCGGGGCCCGTAGAATATAAGGGCCTCCGTCTTGTTTAAGGCCACCTCCAGGCCTAGTAGCCGGATTCTAGCCACCGTTTGCGCCACCCCAGCCGTGCCCAGAAGGCACGCCTGGCGGGGGCTCCTCCCGCGCGCTATGACGAGCGTGTCGTCGGCGTAGCATATGACGCCGACGCCCGGGAGGAGCGCCCCCCTCAGGACCCAGTCGTATGCGATGTTCCACAGCAGGGGGCCCAGGACCGACCCCTGCGGAACACCGCACACGACGTCTCGCCGACTTTGCCCGCCCTGGACCGGGTAGACGACGGCACGATCGTCCAAATATGCCCCGACTATGCGACGCAGGTAGGGAGGCACCCGATGGTACTTGAGCGCCTCCCGCACGCAGCTCCACGGCAGGGTGTTGAAGGCGTTGGCGATGTCGAGTGACACCGCCAATAGCACCCTGCCTCGAGCCACCGCGTCCTCCGCCTGGCTCCTCAGACGCGTGATCGCGTCAATGGTGGAGCGCCCCTTTCGGAACCCGAACTGTTCGTCCGCCAGGTTCGGCCCCTCCGTCTCTAGATGCCGGACGAGGCGGTCTGCGAGGATCCTTTCGAAGATCTTCCCCACCTCGTCCAGCAGCACGATGGGCCGATAGGCGGACGGTGAGTCCGCCGGGCGCCCCTCCTTCGCGATCAGGACGAGCCTCCCCGTCTTCCATCTGCGGGGAAACCGGCCCGATCGCAGACACGCGTCGAAGAGCCTCAGTAGTCGGGGCTCCAGGACGTCGTGGGACAGAACCCACGCACGCCCCGGTATGCCGTCGAGGCCGGGGGCGGTGTTCTTGGCCTTCAGCCGCAACATCGCTGCCCCCAGCTCTGCCCGGTCCACGTCGGGCACGGGGTCGTCGTCCGCGCTGGGGTCCCTCTCATCCCAATGAGGCGGGACCATGGCGGGAGGCGAGTGCTCAGCCCTCGTGGGGAACAGAGCGCCGACAAAACCATCCACCTGGCGCGGGGGGAGACTCTCGGTCAGCGGGGGCGCCCACGGGCGGAGCTTGCCCCGCACCGTTTTGTAGGGTCGCCCCCAGGGATCTTGATCTAAGCTGGCCAAGAGTTCCCCCCACGCCGCCGCCTTCGCCTCGCGGATAGCGAGGTGGAGGTCGTTTCTAGCGCTCCGGTACTCCCCGTAGAGCCGAGCCTCCGCGGCCACTCTGTCCACGTCACGGCGACTCCGTCTTCGGAGCCTGGTGTACTGGCGGTGGGCGCAGTTGCACGCCCTGCGGAGCCGCTCAAGCTCCGCATTCCACCAGTACACCCGGCGCGGGGGCTGGTGTGGCCCCCGCCTCGGCATCGCCGCGTCGCAGACGTCGGTCATGAGCGACCGCAGGTTCTCCGCCTCCTCGTCGACGTCATCGGGAGGTACGTCGCCCGGCCCTGACCACGTAGCAACGGTCAAGGCCTCGCGGAAAACCTCCCGATTCATCTTCCCAAGTGTCCAGCGCGGACAGTCACCAAATGGGGTCATCTGGGCTGGAGGCTCCCGCTGACGGGCGGAAACGCTGAACCGGATGTAACGATGATCCGACAGCGTCTCAACGCCCGCGAGCACCCTCCAGCCTCGCACACGGCGGGCCAGGAGGGCCGACGCGAACGACACGTCGACGATCGACCCCCCCAACTGCCTCACGCACGTGTGCACGCTACCCCGGTTTAGGATCTCCAGACCCCTTTCCACGGCCCAGTCCTCAACCAGCTCACCCCGCGCGTCAGTCCGCGGGGAACCCCAAGCCTGAGATTTGGCGTTGAGGTCCCCGAGGACGAGCACGGGGCGCGGGAGGAACCGCTGGACCACGTTGCCCAACTCTTCCATGTACCCTTCAAAGTCGGCGAGACTCCTGTTCGGGGAGAAGTAGCCGCCCACGACCACTATCTCCCCGAATCTGGCCGCGGCGAAACCCCTGCCCCTCACCATTTCCGTGGGGAGCGGGGTACCCGCGGCGGTCCTGGAATGCAAGGCCACCGTGCCGTCCAGGTCCCCGACCCAATCGCCTTGGATGGGGACGTGGTACGGCTCGGCGGCTACGGCGATGTTGATATTCCACTGCGCCAAGCTCTGAACCATGAGATTCTGAGCATTGGCGCAGTGGTTGAGATTCGCTTGGAGGAGATGGATATCCATTATTTGGTTGAGATATCCATCTCCTCAGTCCTCCGTGCCTGCGCCTGAGGGGGGCCGATGTCCCCCGCGGCAGCTTCGGCACGACGGCGCTTTCTTCTTTCCTTTTCCCGCCGCTTCTTGGCCTGTCTTTTGGCCACGAAGCGGCTGGTCCTTTCTTCTTCCTTTTGTGCCACTTTCGCGCTCGCCGGTCGGCCAGTGCGGCGGCAGGTACAAAGAGGCGAACCACCCCCGACCCTATGGTTGGCCGGTCTGCTGGCCGCCGCGCAGACCACGCAATGTGGCGTGGCCTTACACGTGACGGCCCAGTGCCCCGGCTGGCCGCAGCGGTAACACGCGTCGCTGCGGCTCACGGGACACTTGCAGTTCACCGCTAGGTGGCCCGGCGCCAGGCACCTAAAGCACCTCGGCTCTCTCTTGTCTAAGACCTCGACAAGAGCCGAGGCCCAGCCGACCGGGATGTGGCCAAGCTTCTTCAATTCGTTGGCGGCTGCCACTGGGACAAGCACGTTTGTTGTGCCCGTCCTATCGCGCCCCACGCGTACCCCGCCAGATGTGACTTTTTCCTTGGGGCAACCCGCGGCGCGAGCTATGGCAGCCGCCACGTCACACGCCGTCGTGCAGTCGTCGAGGCCCGAGATGCGCACCTTGACGCACTTCTCGGGCCTTGCGATTTTTACGTCCTCCTCGGGGAGGGCATCCCTTAACCGCGCGGCGAGGGCATCGGCCATCGCCCCCTGGTCAGAGCCAGGTACTAACATCATGCGGGCTCCCGTCCGGGTGGTCTTCATTTTAAGGCCACCCTTAATCCCAAGGGCAGCGATGTCCACTTTACTTTTCGCCTCCGCCAGGAGGCCCCCGTAATTGACGCCCCTCTCCGTTGCTTCGGGGCGGATGGTCAGCGTGACCGCAGCGGTTTTGGGGACCCTGAATTTTTTGGGACCCCTCCTCCTCCGTTTCTTCTCAATATTCGGAGGCGGCTGCTTCGACCCAGATGGTATGGCCGATGCCACCTGCCTGGCCACGGGAGGCTTAGGACCGGTCTTCGCTCTCCTCTTCTTCTTTGTGACGACCGTCCACCCATCCTCCAGAGGAGGTGGCGGAGGCACTGCTGTCCTTCCGGAAGCCACTGGTTGCACTCCCTTTGAGGGCGCGGCTGCAGCCGTTGTCTTGCCCTTCTTCGGGGTGGGGAGCGGCGGGTAATCCTTTTCGGATAAGTCAGTCCGGGTGACCGCCCTTGTCTGCCGCACCTCATGGGCCAGTGGTGGCCGGTAGCGAGGAGCTGGCAGCAGGCGGTCCTTCAGCCCCTCCAACTTGGCGTCGATCATGGTCCCCACTTGGACCATGACGCCGCGCATGAAGAGCTGGTATTCGTCCGACTCAACATGCGCTGCTGGAGAAGACTGAGATATTTTCTTCTTGGATGTAGTGGCGACGGGAGCGGGCCGGCTGGGCTTATCCACTAACGCCGTGAGACGAGCCACCTCTTGCCGGAGATCGGCCACCTCGGCCTTCATCCGGCGGTTGGCGGCTGCCAGCCGTCCCACCTCTTCCGTTTCGGTGCGGCACGCGAGCTCGGAGAGCACCTCCCGCACCGTCTTAACAGAATTCTTAAGGGCCTTCTGGCAGGTGCCCTTAAGCCCTTTCGATACCCTGGCCACCTCTGTGACAGCGGCCAGGGCCCCCTCTACGCAATCTTGGAGGTCGACTACTGTTTTTGTAGCGACCTCTAGTTGCTCCTCTTTTCTTCGAACGTCCTCTCGTGCCGTACTACGTGGACGTGAGGAAATTCGAGACTCATCGGAGAGCTCGGAGCGGACCCGGTTTTCTATCTCCTTCTTGCGGAGTTGGTGGCGAAGCTCACTCTCATACTTGGCGAGCTCTCTCTCCTCCTGCCGGGCCACTTGCAGCTCTCTCCGAGCCCTCCCGAATCCGACATATTGCCCTGTAGACGTTGGGCGGCCTCGCCCACGTTTAGACGGTCCGCTTTTACTAACGGACCCGTCCACAGAAGCATCGTCTTCTGATGTTGAGGTTCCGGGGTCATTTTCCCTCACGGAACTCCCCCTAGACCTAGACCCCCTCTTGCGCTTGCCCAGGACGGATCCCGGACCAGCACAAGAGGGAGTGTTCACTCGAGGGCTCGTGCCGCTCGGAATCGTCCGGAAGGACACCTCCGAGCGGACCGAACCGTCCGAGTCTCCATCTCCCACCACAATGACTCCGCCCTTCACGGGCAACCTCTCTAGAATCACCAGAGGTGACCTATCTCGCGGAATGTGGGCCCCCCCAGAATACGCTGGGCCCGTGCCTACACCCGAAGGCGTAGGGGAGGATTCTATTGTCACAACCCTCAGTATGACAGGTTTTATTAACTTAACCCAGAAACTATACAGTTTGAAATGCCCTAGAGTTGGCGCCCTTTTTTTTTTTTTTTTTTTTTTTTTTTAATCTCGGGGAAAAACCTCTCTTGACGGGTTCCCCCGGCCCGGGGGGACCGAGGGATATGTGGGACTCCGGGAAAGATGTTCGGCCATCCGACTACCCACTAAAAAACCCCGCTGTTCTCCTATCGCCTACGCCCGGGCCCACGGATATATGGCCTGCCGATCTCGTGGCCCGGGCCGGCGCCGGCCCGCCCTTTGTCTTGAGGCGGGCCCCTTCTAAAGTGTTGGCGCCAGGGGGTCAGGGTTTCGTCCCCCCGGCGCTCTCCTAACAACTCTAGGAGTTGAGGGGGGCCGCGGAACAGCACGCAGCCCTCACCCTCGCGGCAATAGTGCGGGCGGCGGGTCCTCCCCCGAGGGGCCACCCGCGGCCGCTTTTTACGGCGGCCGGAGGTCGTTACTGGCCCTCCGGCGCCGCCGGCGTGGCCTGCGTTGGCGGGAGGGGAGTGTGGTGGTCGACTCCCGCTCCCGCTCCGCCGCCTCCTTTGCGGACATGACTGCCTCGCAGAAGGAGGCGACGGCCGTCCATCCAGGATCGCCCCCGACCATGGACAGAACCAGGGCCGGGAGCGACAGGTCCACGCCGATTTGGGCGACGAGGGCGCGGCGCTCCTCGCGCCACGCAGGGCACACGGCGACAGTGTGGTTCACCGTGTCCTCCTCGTCGCCCGCGCCACAGTGGTGGCACCCTGACGTCATCTCCCGCCCTATGCGACACAGGTACCTCCCGAAGCAACCGTGCCCCGAGAGGACCTGCGTCAGGCGGAAGGTCAGGGCGCCGTGGCGCCTTTCCACCCATTCGGCCAGGACGGGCCTCACCGCTTCGATGGTGGCGAGGCCCGCGCTAGGGTGCGCGAGGCGCTCCTTCCACTCCACCATGAGTACCTCATCGCGCAGCTCCGCCCGCTTTACCTCCACCTCGCGAGGCGCGGGGCGAGAGCCACGCTCGGCCGCATCCCGGCGCCACTGGTACAATAGCGCCAGGACTCGAGCCTCGAGGTCCCATGGTGGGGAAGAGTTGGCGCCCTACTTTAGGTACCGATAGCGATCTAGGAAAACCTACAACTAGCAACTGTTGTACTTGAATACGTGGATATTTTAATAGATGTTTATTTATTCAGATTTTCATTTATTAATCTCTCAACTTGCGAGAGATAACACTATGCCTGGCAACCTGTGGGTTACCTGGAAGAGATTGCTATAAGCGATAAGGCCGCCCATTGTCATGCAGTATTATATTTTTGTATATTTTAAGTATCTGTATGCAATAAACAGTTCTTCATTCATTCACTATTACTAAAAGGATTAAAACATGGTCGCCTTTTACGACCACCTTAGTATAAACATAAATAAAATCTCTTTATCATTGGAATTTAAAAAAAATAACTTTTTAATCATAGAAATGAAAGATTGTCAAACTAAGAATTTTAAAATAATAATACGGTATCTTAATATACGGTTTAAAAATGTACTTTAGACTAAAAATAAAATTTTAAACAAAATAAGTAATTAAGAAACAAAATTAAATGTCGTAGTTAGTTTAATAGTCTCACGCAAAATATGTTGAGCTTGTCGGTTAAGTGTCGTGCTACGAATCAGCGTTAAGACAATTCTAGTTACTCAAACATGTCTAAACATCACTAAAATGTATATTAATTATGATTAAAATCCTCAATTTGAACCAATACTAAAAATACTCAAATATTCCATCACGCCTATATCACTATTTATATATTAATAAGTTAATTCTGCAAAACAGATTTAGGTTGTATTTTGCACGATTCGATTGTACGATCACGCATCACAAAGTTAGCTGATTGTCTCCATTATTACCCCGGTATGGATTAACCGTCGCTTGCTATAACTAAGATGGGAAAGGAAACAGAGTGTGGCGCAAAGTTGAGACCTACATTCAGGAGTGGACGACGACAAGATAGATAGACTGTAATTGCAAAAGTAACTTTTTTTATTTTAAGTTTCATTTGAAAGTAACCACGATCTGACTGAAATTGCAATGAATGACGGATTGCTAACTTTAGAATCGTGTAATTCAATCTAAAACTGGTTTAAAGCCTCTGTAGTGAGTTCTCCCGCCGTGCAAAAGAAGCCTTTAAGAAAAGTGTCATTGAAGTCCTGCGAGACTGCGCATTTCACGTCCTTTAAGGGCGATAGAAAATTAGAAGTAGAAATCTAATAGGCCTATAACTAAATCAGGAGTCGGTATTCGTTGGTTTATTGGCTAAAATACGGAGTTATAATATTTTATTTGAAATCACAATTCATTAAGCCTTCAATTGTAGTTATATGATCCTCTGATAAATCATTTAAATTGCCATTTACTTCACTTGGAAACTTTTACGTCAGAAAATTTTACTTACATTATGAAAGAAGGATATGTATGCAAAATGGGAGAAAATCTTTAAGGCGTTTTCATTCTCGGGCTAGAATGAGATGGTTAAGATGGAGTTTATTTTCTTATGACCCGAAGTTTATAGCAAATAAATAATTCAGGTAATATTAACGGGCGCGTTTTCAGCCTAAACCACCCAAAATTTATAGGATCTCTTTAAATAAAAATTAGATTATTTTCTGATCTAGCACACATTTGTTTTGTCGAATAAAATACTCACGCGACACGATCTGCATGTGGTAAGAAGGCAGCTGCTAAAGCTATGAGGATAGACACATGCCTATTAGCACGTGGCATCGCGACGGCACCCAGGATCCCCAGGCATCACCTTCCAAAGCGACGTGCGCCGAAGGCCCGTGAGCTATCGATCGACGCCACCCAGCCGCGCCCTTCAAACTTTACCGCACTAAGCCCTCACTGCTGCTTCCATCACGGTATCTCTGTTATTAATACTACGTCCTACACATCAAGAATCTACTAGAAATATCGGAAACACATCAACATTGAAATGCATCACGAAATTTCACAAAGCACATACATTTGATACGCGAATAACTTAAAATCAATCTATATATATTATAAACGTTGCATTTTTCTATAATTTTTCACTGGTTTTCTTCTCGTTTCCATTTTGCGGTATCGACCAGTCTACGGGCACACTGCGCTTCGGCTATTGCCGATATTTGACTTGTAAAGCTGCATAACGCCATCTATGTTTTGCTATATGAAACATGTACGAGTTGGGTTTTTGGTTCGTTTCCATTACTGTTTATGATGTGTTTTTGAAATACTAAGCAAGGTGTCGCTGTGTTATCCTTGTCTATTTGCTTTGCTACATCTAATGTCGAAGCCAAAGTCGCTAGTTTTTCGTCGCCGCACAAACTGGGTTCTATATTATATATTATTATTTTCGTGTGCAATACTCTAACAATGCATGAAACTTTATATCCGTACAGGGGTGAAGAAAGAATACTTACCTCGGCGGCCGGGGTCGGCCTGTCGTAAAAGGAGACAAAACAACCCACCCTAGCTTCGTGGTAGGGCCACAAGCCCGTCTGAATGGCGACCTTTGGTCATATGTTCTTCTTCTCTTTCGTTGCGCTCTTGTCAGAGCGGTCGTGGTCATCATTTTTCAGTCACACGCCTGACAATCCGTCTCCATTCCTCCTGGACAGCTGCTTTTCGGGAGCACACGTGTACTGGGACGTCCACTGCAGCCTTTACTAGGTCCGTCCATCTCATAGGCGATCTGCCGCGAGGTCTTGTTCCTTCTATTTTCCCTTGGACAACCAGACGTTCGATGGAGACATCGTCACGCCTAGTCACGTGACCAAAGAAAGTGAGAATTCGAGCCTGTACGATGGAAGATAGACGCTGCTTAATGCCGAGTTCTTCTAGAATGGATTTGTTGGTCCGGAATTGATTCCAGGACACTCTCAACATTCTTCTCCAGCACCACATCTCGAGAACGTCTATTTTCTTCTTCTCACTTTCTCGCAGGGTCCACTTCTCCGAAGCATATAGGAAAATGGAGAATACCAGTGCTCTAACTAGCCGGGTCTTAGTGGCTTTCGTTATTTTACGATTTCTCCATATTTTTTGCAGCTTATCCATAGCTGATCTGGATATCGCCATGGTCATATGTATGCCACCATAATAACCTCGTGTTGTGTTCCGGCATTAGTGACCCAAGTTTCTGTACCTTTATAGGATAGCAGCGTGTTCGCGATGCCACTGGCGTGCAAACACGAAACCATAGGCGACGGTAACTGCTAATTTTATGCAATTTTATTTTTGCAGTGAGAGACATAAGAGCGCTCGATCTTGAAAGTAAGTGTCTTTTAGCACTTTGCGCACTCCTTTGTGTTAATGGCAAAAAACTCTTACTTCGGACTAGAGAAGAGATAGAGAGATCTAATTCTTACGTTGTGATCCACATAGTTATATGAAGATAAGTGAAATAAATATATAAATATCCGGTATAATTCGCTTAACGTAATCTAGTACCAAAGTCAGAATAGAACTTGTATTATAGATACTAGACAACTGATATACTTGAATACTGTTTTCTTGTAAATAAATATAAATATATTATTCCTAAACTCCGATAATCGGGACGGTCGCCAAAATGACATTTGTTTTTATGTATTTCAATTTTAATAAATTTGAATTTAACGATTCAGCACGCTAAACTTCAAACATAATGTCAATAAATAGTATCAATACATTTTAGTTATTATAAAAAACATTATTATCCGTTAATTCCCGGTTTTAAAACCCCTTTCGATGGACTTCAACTACATTCGAAGCGAAATGAAAGCGCTTAGGACGACCTTCGTGGCATAACGGTTAGCACATGTCTGTTACCCATACAGAGGGCGCGGGTTCGATTCCCGTCTCGGGCCTGGGTGTTTATATATAATATTAATTTATTTACAATAAAGTATATATGCAGTATATCAGTTGTCTAGTATAATACACAAGTGCTATGCAACTAGTTTGGGTCTACATGGCATTACGTTGTCCCACTATTATTATTATTGTTTATTTTATAGGAACCATACAAAACCATACAATTTTTAATATCATTTTCACGTACAAAAGTACTTTGGCTACATTTTGTAAACGGATTAGCTTGTCCAAATTTCAAACGATATATAGCGCTCTAATCCTAAACCGACGATAGTTTGCATAAAAGAAATATTTTTTTTTTTTATTATTTCCGGGTCCAAAATAATATCGTTAATTTACTTTCTAGCTTTAAAATTAGACAATGACACGCAGCATCGTAAAAAAGGAGTTTTGCATGCAAATGTACTGAAAATATTATTTATAATTTCAATTTGTTTCGCAAAAGTATTAATTATAGGAGCCATAAAAGGACAGTATTTTTTTTCGTGGAAAGCATTCCGGGTTCTCGTCGCCGCTTTTCCAGTCATTCGGCATCCGTTCAACGCGGCGGGTCGTGGCAGACGTCATCTTGGAATATTGGCGGGAAAACATTTACAGTAAAACTGTGTTATAGTTTAAAAATATATAATATTAATATTTGAGATGTAAATAATATTTCTGTATAAAATCAGTTATTGTGTAATCGATTAAGTTTTTAAATTATTTTCGGTAAGTTTCTTTTTCATTTATTTTAAATATAGATTTTAAATTAATTAATTGTAATTTCGAAGTTTTATGTATCTATTGATTTTCGTGCGTTGTCAAATTATTATTTTTTATTAGTTTAGTGTATTTTATGTTATAATGAGTAAAATTTTAATAATATCAAAATTAGTAAATATTAATACATAATTTAAAAATTATCAAAATTATAGTAGAAATTTATTATGAAATAAAATTTACAAAAGAAAAAGAAGTAAAGTCTAAATAACAATGGCGTGCTTTTACCCTGAAGACTGCGAGCAATTGCAGTATGTCAGATGTTAGTGGCCCCATGTCCAACAACGTGCTGTGAAGATCCACCTATGTGCTATCCCTACTTGCCACGGTGTCCTTCGCCGAAGGTTTTGTTTTGTTGTGAAAAGACACCGCGAGTTTCAAGGCCTCTACTTGCCAAGAGGAAGATTGCTGTGAGCCACCACCAAAATATATGAAGATGGACACATTGTGCGCAAGCTGCCTGTGTCTGTATTCAAGCGTAACGGAATGCAGGACCAAGAGCATTCGAAGACGCTCGGCACTGCGAATTTCCTATTTAGAAGCCCTCGTGACATAGTTGTCGAATGTGAATTGTGCACAGATCCCGTAAAATTCGACGACCCGGCAAAAGTCAAGAAGAAGCCAATAAAATTGTCGCTTGAGGATATATTAGATGATTGACAGCAAAATTTCGTGTCTTACTTACTTTCAATGTGAAACGAGAAAAGTAATTTAAATAAAAATGATGACAGATTTTTCCCCAAAAAGAGGTTAACGTCAGGCAGGCGGCTGGTTGTAAAAACTAAGCCACAACTATTACAACATGTAACATGTTGTGCCGACCCCATATAATTTGGGATAAGGGCAGGAGGAAGAAGAAGAATTTATGATGGTTATTACAATAATTTTTTGTTGTTGTTTCACGCTTATGTACGAATATGTAGATAATCACAGTGCATACCAAATCGAACCCGTCACCTTTATGTTGAACTCACTCAGGTCACACAGGTCGAACACACTTTTTATTGGGTCCACACGACCTTCGAAGGAAAATATAGTAAGGAACTTA